>JARHVA010002840.1:130000-342500 GCA_037957365.1 Torreya grandis | reverse complement strand
TTCCCTTTAGGACATGGGCATCACTCTTACAATTTAGAAATATAAAGTCATAGTTTTAAGGCTCATGTTGGTATAAAATACCAAGACCTTGGATATGCTTTTGAATTAAACCATGAGGGTCCTAGTCTCTATGCGGTAGGGTGGCCAATGTATAATATTCTTTGAACCTACCAACCTATCCAAAGTGCTTGAAATTGATGTAACACATCATACAAATCATCAAATGGGATAATGGAATGCAATTTTATTCTTCTTATTATTCTTTAAATCCTCATCAATTACACAACATAACTGGTATGCTATCTTCCACTCAGCTAATTTCTTTGGCACATACTTAGGGAGATGTAATGGGGTAACCATATACCAAGCAACCATGATTAGAGTATAATCAGGGTAGATACAATAGTCCCATTTGGTCATAAATGTATAAGATATGTTCTTTGATACTCTAGTTTGTGTCACCTCATGTATAGCCTTCTAAACTTGAGGGTATATGTCCTTTGCAATTTAGACTATATTTATTGTGTATGCATATATGTGAATGAAGGATTAAGAGTCACACATACATTTTTTGATGAAATTTAGAGCTGGGATCTAGAGTGATCCATTAAGTATTTTTAATTTATCTAGTATTCAATCTAATAAGTATGAAATTATGTAAAAATGGCCTCCTATAGGCCTCTTATCTTTACACAAAATTTGTGCCTATAGTCTAGTGTTAATTATCTCTCCTAGATAAAATGTTAGCTTTGATGTCATCAATAAATATAACAATGGAACCCATTAGAGGCAAAGGAATTCAATGATAGGGTAGTAATATAACTTATTCAGAAGGGCCATCCCAATGTGAAATCCCATCTAAAACTTGGTTATAGGTACTACTTACTTATCTTTAAGGATGATGGTCTCTTTAGAGATGATTTACTTGATTAGTGTTTTATAAATAGAATTGTTCTTCTTCCATGTTACCACTCTATGTAAATCAAATGTTGACTCTAAAATAGGCAAGGATAAGTACCTTTATAAGGTTCTTCCTTAAATTTAAAAGATGATGATTTTATGATGCATGTGATGTAGGAAAGAACCCCTAGTTACCTTACCCACCAAGAATAGGTTTCATAGTAGGTCAATGCATGGCATAACCTTGAGCTTGGATGCTAAAAAATGGAATCCTTGTCACTTAAGGGGGAGTAAATATATAACCAATTACCTCTATATTGGTGTCAAATTTTCTTCACAAGTATGGGCATCTACCTTTCCAATTATGTCCCATAGAGCTGAGTAGTTGGGATACTCATCATTGAAACTATAAAGTCAAAAATGGTGTTTGTGTAGTCGATAATGTCTTTGATCAAAAACCTTGATAGTGGCTAGACTCCACTAAATTTCTTAGATGAATAATCCATTGTTAGTTTTCTAATCTAACCAAGTTCAAGTTCTTTGATGTAGTGGTTTGGTTGTTATGGAAGTACTTCACATTTTGAATGCAGGTAGTTAAGGCTTCAAGTTCTCAAGGATGCAAGTTATCTTGGGGTCATTTATGATCAATGGGAATGATGTTAAATTTCAATTCATTGATATATCTTTTACTATTCAATTCTAGTTCATGAACCATTAATGTCTAATGTATCTAAACTTGATTCACTCATTAATTTAAACTTTGCCACTTTATTTTGGTGGGTATGAAATGTAGATATTATATACATTTACATAAATTCCATATAATTACCTTTGATATGTGTCACTTGGTTGATATTTTCTCTTTAGTTTAGTTATACCACATAGGATTTCAGTATTTAGGAGTTGGATGTTGCATTAAAAAAAGGTTAGCCTTAATTCTTGCAATGCAAACATATATTTTGGATAAAAGTTTCAAAGACTTATGGTAGACATATTTTGAAAAGGATTTGAAGGTTTCCTTTTATGAAGGCCAAGTTTCAAATCAAAAGTTTTAAACACTTTCACCGAACATTTTCTCTGAAGACCAAAAAGTGGCCAAGACCTTCTAAACCAAAAGTTCCAAAGACCATATTCCAAAATATTTATCTAATTAGTTTTACCAAACATTTTCACTAAACACTTTTGATGAAGACCAAATTTCAAAGTCCAAACACCAACCACTTTTAAGAAGAGTAAATGCTGAATACTTTTGCCAAAGACCAAATTTTTAAGACCAAAACCATGATGAATATAAATTTCAAAGACATGCATACATCATGGATAAAGTTATGAATACCAAACCTATAAACAAAAGTTTTGAAAAAAAATTGTGAACAAAATTTGAGAAAAAAAGTTTCTAAGAACATTTTTTGTGAAGGTTAGCATAGGTGAGAAGGGTTGAAGAATGCTGAAGGTCAACTTCCAAACAAAATTTTTGAACACCAATTTCTACATATCTTGAGAATTTACAATCCAAAAACTTGTGTATATGCAAAACTTCCAAAATATATTAATAAGTTAGTTTGAATAATAAAAACACGTCCATTTGAATTTATTGAATAAATAAGTTAGGTACATCATGCAAATATATATGAAAGAAGATCTACAAAATAGGACTAGACATTTCATAATATAGTGGGTCCCTATTCAAAAAAAGAATGGGAGTATGTTTAGTACAACAAAATAAAGGTATAGAGTTCCATTAAAGAATAATCAAAGGTGTATTTTTTCTTATGTTGTTTTATGAATTCACATAGACATGTACATCAAATGTGGAAGCCTAAAAAAACATGAAGTGTTTATCCAGATGCATCATCCAAATGTAATTACATGGACTATAATTATTGTAGGATATGCACAAAATGGGATTGTTAAAATGACTGGATTTGATACTTTTAATCAAATGTAATTGGTGGGGGTAAATCTAGACTCCACAACCTTTTCAAGAATCCCCAAGCATGTGTCAAAATGGAAGCTTTAGAATAGTTATGGAGTTTAATAAAATTATTGAAAGTGGAATTTTATTATATGTCATAGTTTTAAATGCTCCAATACACATGTAAACCAAATGTAGAATCATACAAAAGGCAGCCAAATTATTTCACAATATACATCATCCAACTATGGTCTCATGGACCATGATGATTTTAAAATACACAATTCATGTATACGGAAAGGATTCCCATTATTTTATTCAAATTTGGGATAAAAATATACTATATTCTAATAATGAAAAAAATGAGTAAAATGATGCTATAACAAATATGGCATAAATCATGAAAATTGATTTGAAACTTGTTAAATATAGAAATATGTTAAAAAGGAAAAGTACCAAAGAAGAATCACTTAGCTAGTAAATCAGATATGCAAGACTATAATTAAAATTATATAATTATTTGTATGACTATGTGAGATCATCATGAATCAAGTACAAGGCTTCAAATGTAATTGGGATAAGGTCACACTATTCATACAAGGCTGACCTATGTTGACTTTTGTAAGGAATGCCAATGTCTAGTTGAGTTTTATCTTTCTATGTAAAAATAGATCAATGCACCTTCACTTTTAGGTCGTGTGTGGGGGATTAAGATTTATTAAATCACTATGAAAGTTTTTTTGTGCCTTATTACTCACTTGAGATCCTAGATAAATAGGTAATGAGGAATAAATGGTAAAAAGGGGTTAGTGGATAAATTTGTGCTTGACCTCAATACCCATATGGTGAGAATAGCCTACATACTAGTACTCTGAAGAGGGATAAAAATCCATGTAGTTATCCCATTCTATGATGGTGTGTGTGAAATATTAATATAATTTTATAGTTTGGTATAATCATGATGTAATAAGTGCTTCAATAATGTCTTTTGACATTGGAAGTGCATTTAGACTTAGCTCAAGGCTTAGGATTGCATGAGCTTAGAATTTGGAAGAATAGATGATTTCATATTAATGTGAAGTTAGAAATCATAGTTTGTAAAAGACATATCAACCCTTAGTGAATAAATGGTTAGAAAATATAGGTTTATAGTGATCATTTTTGGATTCTTTCAAATGGGGCATGTAAAATGTGTGAGATGAACCAATTGGTCAATTTGAATTTGAGAAACTAGTATTTCTTTTGTGGGGGGATGAATCTGATGGATCCAAACACTACCGCTAAGTAGGATTATCCTAAAAAAGTATCCTTTTTTGAGGAGAAAATATAGCTAAGATTGAAGTGTGGATCACTCCATGGATGAGCTTAGGTTGTTTAAAATGAGTAATAAAAATATTTATAATCATTAGTTTCTTGGATGAATAGGTCATCCACATAGAAGTGAAGGAATGGAGGTCAATGATCATGGAACTAGGCATGAACTAATTGTGTAAAAGGAGTGGTCACAAGTTCATTGTTTTAACAATAAATACAAATTTAATTATCTAAAATCCCCCCCACCTTTATTCAAGTAAAGCATCAAAGTGAAAGTATTAGATTAAAATAAAAAGAGTTTACGTAAACTTACAAATAACAGACTTGAATGTAATCCACACACTAAACTATGCTTCATGTAAACTTATATAAACCAGTCCTTCCTTAGGATGAAAATATAAAAGTAAAGACAAGAAACTTATAGATAAATGATAAGTAATGAAAATACCTATTCGGGTATGTGAACTATTATGTTTTTTGGTGTAAATCTAAGGACTGTATAGGGTAAGAACCTTGAATATTTTCATTTCATTGAATCACTTAGATTGGACTGTGTATGCCTCAATATTCATTGGAATGAGAGTGTCCTTAAGAACTCAAGATGTGCTTGACTCCATGACTACATACCTAAGTTAGTAATATAATAACTTAGCATCCATGTATGAATTTCAATAGATTATTGTGGTGAAAAACTAGTGCAAAAACATGAATCAATAGTTGTAGACAAAATAATATTTGTATTTGGTGTAAAATTAGTATGATCTAAGTTTGGCATATACAACATAGAGAATGATATGAATTGGCATTCCTTCTACAAAATGGTGCAAAAATGAGCAAGAAAAGTGGTCATATTCCCTGAACATTCCCCAATATGATATTTAAATATATTGATTTTGAAATTGAGTAATTTCAAGTGGATTTTTTGGAAAAAAACTTGTTTGATAATTTAAAAAACATGTCACACATGATGCCCTAAATTTGATAAGAAAATTGAGACAAGTCTAATTATTCATCTTAAATAATTTTGTATACATGTTCCAAACCACCTTGTAATTGAGTATAATTTTGATAAATTCTACAGATCATTATTTCTAACTATTAGGATGAAAGTGCATTATTATAGACATAGCTGGCCTACACCCTTGTCTAAATGGAGCATTATATTCTAAAAATAAATTTAGGAGTAAAATCTAGGTATTAACTATGATCAATGTAGAATTTTTTTTATTTCCCTATAAGTGAAGTGTATTGTTGTATCTTATTATCTAATACAAGCCACTATGTATGTACCCTCTTTTGAGGTGAATTATGAATCCTACACAATAACTTAGCTCAAAATTAAAAAAAACTATGGAAAGGATGTTCTATAAAATATTAAAATATATAAGTAATAATGATAACATTGAAGGTTATGGAATCATTATAGATAAACTAAGTAATATAATAATAAAAGATGCACGTATAACCAAGCATATATGGTGTCATTTTGAGATAGATGTTAGAAATTAAGCACATAGTTAATAAATGATCATATATTATGAATTTGAAACTAATATGGAGAGAATCGATGAGGATGCATGATATCTATCATGGAATAAAAAATTTAAGAAGATACATGATGTCCATCATGGCATATAAAGATTGATCAAAAAGAGTCATGGTCATGACACACACACACACAAATAATACACACAAAAACACACAAGGCACATAATAAGGCCAAGAGGCCACATACATTGGACATATTTAAATGTCACTCACAAGGATATAAACACATAATAAGACTTAGAGCCCCAATCAAGGACATGTGAAAATTTACACAATCAAAACATGTTGAATACTCTCAAAACATGAAAAACACACATGAATAAATGAAATTGGTCTACATAAGCAACTTGTAACAATAGTAAATTTATCAACTCAGATATTCAATAATATATCAATGTTAGTGTAAGTGATTTATTTAACCTTGAATTTAGGTGGTTGTGAATCTAGGGTTAATAAAATTGGATTAGATTTTACACAATGGTGGTGAACTAATCTAATAAGCAGGCTAGTTAATAGAAAACTCAAATAAATAATATTATAAATATATATAATTGAGATTGATAAAAATAGTAAAGTATAACTATTGATATATATTTAAAAAAATTGAAAACCATGACATTTAATTAACTTACTATGCACATGTAATTATGAGAAGGAACAGGCTAAAGTGGACTGAAAGATGATCCTAGAATGGTCATCAGTTTCTATAAATATTATTTCTATGGCCCAAGATGGTTACATCATATTTGGATAGTTATAAAATCTTAGGTGTCTAACTCTTCCATAGGTGTCTTGTATGAAATATTGACTATATTTAAATGCAACAAACTAGATCCTTCTGGGTTTTCTATCACCTTTATTTTGATGTTTTTATATTATATACATAGGCTATCACTCTTTGTCAAATGATTAAACTCTAGATCTTCATTCTTGGAGTGACTGTGTGAAAAATGGGTTAGTAGAATCATGGTGTTGAGTTGATCCTAAATACCCCTTTATAATTAAGCATTGCTTACATATCCAATACTCCAAGAAGGGCCTTAGACTTATGTAGTTCTCCCCTATGTGTTGGCTTGTGTGTGTACAAAGGTGCAATGTGTGATAAACAAAGACATGAAATGACCTAACTTGTAACTTATAAAATATGGCTCATGGGTTATTATTTGAATGCTTTAGACCTATATAAAGACTTATTCTATGATTTATATGTAAATAGGGACAAATAGGATATATTTTTTCACTTTAATGCTTAACTAAGAGTTTCATGGTATATTACCTTATGAGTTATATGTGAATGCTAGGTGAGCAATGAACGAGGCTTGATATTATATATATATATATATATATATATATATATATATATATATATATATATATATATATACCCATCCCTTTTGTAAATATATCACATTAAATAAATTAGGCTAACCTTTTGGATATGTTTCTTTTAAAATTTGTATTAATTTTATGCATAGACACTTTGTCTAAAAATGGGTAATTACATCGATGCATGTGTCTACATGGGGCACAAGTGTTTAGGGAGCTAAAAAACTTGTACAAGTCCAAAACTAGAAATGAAGGATAATAATCATGTTTAGATATTTTTGCATGGTATATAATGCCTAGGTAATTCAAATAATAATGGTTAGACTAAGAGATAAAAAACTAGGCATAAAGAGATAGTAAATGGGATCCTTTCAATAGCAAAAAGGTCTATAACTAAAAGGTACATCCATGATAGGTATTTTGAAAGTGTATAAGACTAAGGTACTACACACACACACACACACACACACACACCCTTTAATCTAGTAAATAAATTATTAGTTTAAAGGAAATAAATGGGTATTTAGGTGTGATCCCACCTTGAGTGTTTTATCCTTTCAAATCAAATTACCAAAAGGAAATATGGTTATATCAATGCATAGGGATACTCTTAACCTTTACTTTAATTAATTTCAAATTATTTTAATTTCATATCTTTACACTAATTATATACTATAACATAGTTTTGGTTACTTGTCAGTCACCAATAAAACACTCAAGGTGGCCTCACACCTAAATACCCATTTATTTCCTTTAAACTAATAATTTATTAAATATATTAAAGGTTGAATATATTGTAGCGAGTGGTTGGTGTTATTTTTTCCACCTTGTTATGTTGGCTTAGTATTAGGTTCATTGCTTCTCTTATAGGACTACCTTGGGCTATGCGTGTTGACTCTTATAACAATTCATATTTTCACGTATTAGTCACTTTGCTTTCTATGGATTTCCATATTAATGTAATATTTTTTATAGTTTAATTTTGTTAGAACCAAATTTACATTTATTTTAATAGCGTACTTGATCCTGTTATATGGCTTTGTTATGTTAAATGGTCCCAAATAATCAACTTTTATCCTTCTTGATATTTGAAAACATATCTAATTTTAAGACAAGAATAATAGCATTGTTGCTAAGGAGACCGAACCCAAATAATATTTAATAATAAATGTAAATATAATTTTATATAAATACATAGTTATATAAGTATATGTATATCAAAATAGTATTCTGCAGATATATGGATTAATCAAATAAGAGTACATAATTAGTCATAGTTTATAACAAATAGATAGTTTGATTTAAATAAAGTTATTCATGTATTTGTAAATATCTGTACATATTAATACATGTACTTGTATGATCATATTCATATATTGATATAATTATATAAGTAAACTAATATCTATAATTTTATAATAAACACCTTATAATCAATTATTGGATGTTCTTAATGCATTATTTAATTTAATCAAATAAAAACAAGGTAATGATAAATTCTTTTATGAAAAATAACACACACACACACACGCACACACACACACACACACACACACACACACACACACACACACACACACACACACACACACACACACACACACACACACACACACACACACACACACACACACACACACACACACACACACACACACACACACACACACGAAGAGTGAAACTCTAACCGTAACCCTAAATGAAAATAATAAATAACATAAGTCTCTCTGTTTAAAAAGCCAACCAAAAAGGGAAGAGAGTCATTTTGCAAGATTTGACAAGGGAGAAGAGGAAGAAGAGAAAGAAGGAGAGCTCAGAAGAGGAATGGAGTAAGGAGGAATCAATCAAGTAAACACATCATAAATCTATATGTTCTTTTCTCAATTTTATAAATGGGTCAAACAATGAATGTTAATTCCTCTTAGATTTTTGAATCAGGTGTTTTACTTGATAGGTTATTTGTATTAAAAATTTAAAAAAAAAAGAAAACCTTCTATTAAGACTATGTTTTGAAAATGGTGCAAAAATGATATATATATATATATATATATATATATATATATATATATATATATATCATTTTTGCACCATTTTCAAAACATAGTCTTAATAGAAGGTTTTCTTTTTTTTTTAAATTTTTAATACAAATAACCTATCAAGTAAAACACCTGATTCAAAAATCTAAGAGGAATTAACATTCATTGTTTGACCCATTTATAAAATTGAGAAAAGAACATATAGATTTATGAAGTGTTTACTTGATTGATTCCTCCTTACTCCATTCCTCTTCTGAGCTCTCCTTCTTTCTCTTCTTCCTCTTCTCCCTTGTCAAATCTTGCAAAATGACTCTCTTCCCTTTTTGGTTGGATTTTTAAACAGAGAGACTTATGTTATTTATTATTTTCATTTAGGGTTACGGTTAGAGTTTCACTCTTCGTGTGTGTGTGTGTGTGTGTGTGTGTGTGTGTGTGTGTTATTTTTCATAAAAGAATTTATCATTACCTTGTTTTTATTTGATTAAATTAAATAATGCATTAAGAACATCCAATAATTGATTATAAGGTGTTTATTATAAAATTATAGATATTAGTTTACTTATATAATTATATCAATATATGAATATGATCATACAAGTACATGTATTAATATGTACAGATATGGTCCCAAATAATCAACTTTTATCCTTCTTGATATTTGAAAACATATCTAATTTTAAGACAAGAATAATAGCATTGTTGCTAAGGAGACCGAACCCAAATAATATTTAATAATAAATGTAAATATAATTTTATATAAATACATAGTTATATAAGTATATGTATATCAAAATAGTATTCTGCAGATATATGGATTAATCAAATAAGAGTACATAATTAGTCATAGTTTATAACAAATAGATAGTTTGATTTAAATAAAGTTATTCATGTATTTGTAAATATCTGTACATATTAATACATGTACTTGTATGATCATATTCATATATTGATATAATTATATAAGTAAACTAATATCTATAATTTTATAATAAACACCTTATAATCAATTATTGGATGTTCTTAATGCATTATTTAATTTAATCAAATAAAAACAAGGTAATGATAAATTCTTTTATGAAAAATAACACACACACACACACACACACACACACACACACACACACACACACACACACACACACACACACACACACACACACACACACACACACACACACACACACACACACACACACACACACACATACATGAAGAGTGAAACTCTAACCGTAACCCTAAATGAAAATAATAAATAACATAAGTCTCTCTGTTTAAAAAGCCAACCAAAAAGGGAAGAGAGTCATTTTGCAAGATTTGACAAGGGAGAAGAGGAAGAAGAGAAAGAAGGAGAGCTCAGAAGAGGAATGGAGTAAGGAGGAATCAATCAAGTAAACACTTCATAAATCTATATGTTCTTTTCTCAATTTTATAAATGGGTCAAACAATGAATGTTAATTCCTCTTAGATTTTTGAATCAGGTGTTTTACTTGATAGGTTATTTATATTAAAATTTTTTTAAAAAAAGAAAACCTTCTATTAAGACTATGTTTTGAAAATGGTGCAAAAATGATATATATATATATATATATATATATATATATATATATATATATATATATATATATATATATACCTCTTTTTTGCTTAATCAGGGTTAAAAGAATATCAATACATACTTATGTATCTTAACAAATTTATACATCAATATAAATTTGTGTAATAAAAAAATAAAAAATAAATTAAAATTATTGTGAAGGCAACAGAGTGCTACCTGCAGGATTGAGTTTATATATATTAAAAGAAAAAAAAAGCAAGAAAAGAAAATTGTTCATTAATCAGTGGAGAGGGAAGGGTGATGGCTAGGCTGATCCCTTCCCCTTCCCATGGTAGGGAGGGAGGAGGGGTCGAGCCAACCAGCTTTCCCCCATCTCACCCAACCTGTGGCACCCTGGCCGATGGCCTAGGGTTTGGTAATATATAAATTATATATATATAAGAAAAGAAATAAATAAAATATATGGATTATTATTATTATTATTATTATTATTATTATTATTACTTAGTTTCTTTGTATTTTATTAATATCAGTTAAGTCCATTATTATTTAGTATAAACAAAGTTTAATTTAAGATTTATAAAATAGTGTATGCTTTGGGATGTATAATTGTATTTTATAATATATAATTTACAATTTTGAAAATCATAAATTTATATATATATATATATATATATATTTATATTTTATAATTAATAATTTATATTATGCTATTTAAATTTTATATTGTTTAATTGATATTTTTTAATTTATAAATTATAAATTAGAATTTATATTTTATAAATTAATCTTTTATTTTACATCCAATGAAAGAAGAGGGAAATAGCAAGTGGCATCGGATTAATGCGGTGTTTATGTATACATGTTATCACCATAATAGATACAACTATATCTATATTTTGAAGTATTATTATAAAATTTAATAAATATATATATTGTCACAATTGTTATCATGATATTATAAAGTTATTAATAATTTATAAGTGATTTAGGCACATTATCAATTATGGGGTGCTAAAGAAAAGAAGTTTGTGAAATAATAAGTGGATGTAAAGGTACATTGGTTGAAATATAAGTAATTAACATATCAAGTGTTATGTGTAGTGTAACATTAGTATAAATAAAACGTAGATGCAAGATAATGGGGGATAAAAGGGGGGGGGTATAAAGTGACACCTTTTTTCTGAAAATAATAATAGTTGAACTTGTAGAGAATGTTAGAGACACTTCAAAAAGGAATTTGACAATGACAAAAAAACATGAATTGTGGAATTTTGAATGTAGTTTATAAATATATAATTGTTTCCAATACCCAAATGATAAAAGTGTGGAAAATAGATGAATTTATGACAATAGGTTGGTAATTTTTTATAAAAAGATAAGGAGAGTGCATGTGTACAAATGCACTTTTTTGAGTAAATGAAAATTTCATATATAGTTAGGTGAAATTTGATGATTGTTGAGATTATTTTCTATTAATTTATTATTATATATATATTTTTAAATAATTTTACAAGTCTAGACAATTGGAAAATTAAAACTGCAAGTGTACGAATACAACTTTTTGACCTTAACTTCATGAAAATCAAATATTTTTTAGAGCATAGTTGATAATATGTAGATTTTTGAGATATAAATTTTATAAAATTTTGATTAATATTCAAAAATTTATAAGGGAATTTGTGATGATATGTATATAGTCCATAATGAGGTATGTTATGTATAAATTAAGTAATAATTATAAATAATATTCTAACATTAAAAAAATTATATATTCTAAAACTACACTTTATCCTATACAAATCCATATAATTTTTTAAAAAAATAATATAAGTTACCTGATCAAATGTGTTGACAAAGATGAAAAAGATAATTAAATTTCATAGAAACAAAGTGAGCTGCTCTATGACCAGTTTCAAGATAGGTTAGGACCTCTCCAAGCTTGTACCCAAGGCAAATTTGGAGAGAAAATGAAAAAAAATGAAATGTTTAAAGGGCATAGGCCATTTGAAAAAGGTGTATACCCTTTGCAAAGGATGCATGCCCTTTATAAAGGGCGTACACCCTTTGTAAAGGGTCTATGCCCTTTGCAAAGGGCATGTAACATTTATAAAGGGAATGCACCCTTTTGGAGTGTAAATTTATTTTTTCAAGCCATGTATTTTTTTTTAGTTTACAATTAAACATTTGAAACCCATGTATTTTTTTTTTATATTTTAAAATTAGATATATTTTATTTACAAGGATATATTTAGTAAAAGAAATGTTAAGTATAAGTTTACATTAGATTTTAATGTAAATTTATACTTTAAATTTATTTTAATAAATATAACAAATTAGGGCCACTCAACATCTTCTAAAATTGATTACAAAGCTGTAAGAGTTACCATTTAGAAGTTAGTTTTTCAAATTTAATTCTAGCTAATACTTAGTTTTTAGAATTTTAAGATCAAAAAATAGAATGAGAAATGAGGTTAAAAATCATGTTATGTATGTAATAGATATATACTATTGATTATGCCCCCATATTTCACTTAATTGAGTATGCCCTACCTACTTTACCTACTTAAGTATGCCTTACCCGATTGAATACCCAAGCTTGAAGGCAAATTATTAAATAATTTATGGGGTTTTTAACCAATGGGTCTATAAATATGTATAAATTACTACCTTATATCATGTAACTTGTAACATACCTATAGTCATGATATGGTCATTCATAAATGACATATATCGAATACCTATTACATATATGTATGCATTCACTCATACATGACATCTACCTATAATCATGATATGATAACTTATACTTGACATGAATGTAGCTAATCACCCTAATATATTCCATTCAAAATATAATAAATTAACACACCATTCAAATTCATTCTAAAAAGATACCACACTCTAAGAAAAATGTCAGATAGATGGTCAATCCATACATTTTTAAATTGCAATCTCATGCATTATTCCAAAGTCATATTCTAGCACTCCATATTCATATAGGATACTCCCTTATTGATCTTCATCATCCCTAGTCACTCCTTCATCAACCCTTGTATTCATACTTATCATCCCTATTCATTCCCTCATTGGTTCTCATTGTCCCTCATTATCCCTAATCACTCCCTCATTGGCTATCATCATCCTTCATTATTGCTAATCACTCCCTCATCAACCCTCATCATCCCTAGTCATTCCCTCATCATCCCTCATCATCCCTAATTATAATTTATCATCCATAAACACTATGGGTAATCAAAACTCATCAACCCTAATCACACATAATCACTCTCTCATCATCCTGAGTATCATCCCTAGTCACAATCTCATCATCCTTCATCATCTTTAATAACTCCCTCATTAAGGATCATAATTTCTTATCATCCCCTAGTCAATACTTCATCATATTTCATTAGATCCCTCATAATTACCTCATCAACCCTCATCATACTTAATCATACCTAATCACCCCCTCCTCATATGTCCTCATCCCTTACTGTCCCTAATAATTCCCTAATTATCACTCATCATACCTAATCACTCTATCATCATCCCTAGTCACTCCCTCATCTAGTAGAGTTTGTTCTAATCCATTAGTCAATATAAATTTGTTTTAGACTAAACAATATCTTTTTTAGATGAATCTTTAATGATGTTTCAATTCCTTTTGTTCTAATTAGAGTGTACTAGGTTGATTTTTCTCATTCATGTCTAGTAGATTAGATAGGATCATAATGGATTACTCTAGGGATATTGTTTAATGATTTACATGGTGAAAATAAGATAATATCCTATTTTCACTTGCATGGAAAAAAATCATTTTGAACAATGAGGGATGATGAAAAATGATGATAGATAAAAAATATCTCTTTGCAATTGCTTCGTATGAGGTGAAATCCTTCTTTTAGACATAGTTATTTCTAAATATTTTAGCAAAAGGGAAATATCATTTTGGATCTTCTCATGTTTGTGAGTTATTCTCAAAGAATGATGTGGGTCATGAGTATAAATTATTATCATTTATGCCATTGACTTTATTATGGCATGTTTTCTCCTTGTATTTAAATCTTAGCACTCATATAGGAATTATGATAGGAAAGTGGAGAGAGCATTGAGCTAAACTACCAATGCTTGTATCATTCCTATGTAGTGTGGTCTGTATAATATATGTTTAGTCTTTGTCATTTAGGTTTCATTTTTAGGGTTTTAGGTTTAGGTTTTAGAGTTCAAAGTTTAGAGTTTAGTGTTTGGAGTTGATTGTTTCGGTTCTAGCATTTAAGTTATAAGGTTTAGGGTTTATCCAATTTTAGGATTTAGGGTCTATGGTTTTGGGTTTGAGGTTTCATGGTTCTAGTTTTATGGTTCTAGTTTTATGGTTATGGTTTTTTTGTTTAGGGTTCAACTTTCAAGGTTTAAGGTTTAGTGCTTAGGGTTTTAGGATTAGGGTTCAGTGTTAAAAGTTTAGGGGTCAAGGTTTTAGGTTTTGGGTTTATGGTTCATGATTTTGAATTTGTGTTTAAGGTTTAATGTTTAATATTAAGGACCTATAAGGTTAAGGTTTTATGGGTCAACGTTTTGGATTTAAGTTTAAGGGCTTAGGGTCTAGGATTTAAAGTCTAGGGTTTAAGGTTTTAAGGTTCTATGTTTATGGTATAGGTTTTGGGGTTTGGGTATTATTATTTTAGGTTTAGGGACAATGTATTAGGGTTAAGTGTTCAAGGTTTATGGTTTTTAGGGTTTAAAATTCAAGGTTTATGGTGTTTACGGTTTGAGGTTTGGGTTTTAGGGTTAATGGTTTAGGTGTAAATGGACTGTACTAGGGTGATTACCTACATTTATATTTGGTATGAGTGACTATACGTGAATACATGAATATGTCATGTATGAGTGACAACATACCTACATGTAGTAATATGTATGGGGAAGATGTAATGTTTGAATGAATGTATAATTATTATATGTATGCTATAGGTTGAATACTACAAGTTATCCATTTATACATATTGATAGACCCATTGATTAAAAAACCCACATATTATTAGGAATTCATCTTGAATCCACCTTCAAGCCTTTTAGATGATTGTCACTAGTCATTCCTTTCTATATATAGGTTAAAATGATCTCTATATTTTCAATTTATGGCTTAGGGCCTAAGGTTTAGGTATATTAGTTAGTGTTCATGGTTTAGGGTTTAGGTTTCAATGTTTAGGGTTTAAGGTTTAGTGTTTAGGGTTAGGGGTTAATGGTTTAGGTGGAAATGGAGTACACTAGGGTTATTATATGTAGAAGATGTGGAAAATGGTATGCAAGGGTCTAAGATATAATGTACACCTTCATGCATTCCTTTTTTGAGTAGGCACACAATCAAAATTGACTACAATTTAAGCCTAGGTCAGTACAGAGTACACTTTGAGGAGTTGGAAAGAAATAATGGGTGATAGACTTGATTATAACACCTTAACCATGGTTAAACCAACCTAATGAGATAATTAGGATAAGAAAATAGTGGTGGAAACTAAGCTCAATCCTTAACTGATAGTTGAAATATAAACCCTGCATGTAATGAGTGCTCAAAAAGTCTGCCTTGGGGTTTTATGAGGTTTGGAGGTGCTAGGAGTGTGAAACAACCCTAAAATTTTGTAAAAAGGGTACCCATAACTTTAACAGACCCCTCATATCATCATTTTGTCTAGGACAATAGGGAAAGTGACCTCTATTTTGTCTTAGATAGAGGGTACTCCTAAGAGGAAAAATCTTGTAGGCTTAATATGAAAAAGGTAAGGAAATGAGTTAGAGACAGTCAAAACCTTAAAAATAGGCTCAGTATGAAAAAGGTAAGGAAATGAGTTAGAGATAGTTAGAAACTTGAAAAGAGATGTAGGAGGATGTGTTAAACATGAGAAAACACATGGGAGTCATCAAAATCATAAAAAATACTCATAGGTGTTGATGAGTAGCTATGTGTAGACTAGGTCTACTAAGCCTTAACTAGGCCTAAAAGCCCTAAGTAGATGTAGCCTCATTTCCAACACCAAGTGAACCTTGAAGAGAATTATATGACCTATAAGGGGATATATAAGGTGTGTGAGAACCTTTATTTTGTAGATAAGGCCATAGAAAGAACATTTCTTGGCTCAAAAACATGATAGGGTGCATAAAATGCCTTGAAGAGCTTGAGACACCAAGTTTGGAAGCTCACATCAGTACAAATACCTAACATGGGAGTCTAAGGATATATGATATATTTGAGAGGTTACTAAGAAAGGATCTAGTGGAATTTATTCAAGGTTTAGATATCATAATTTTATGAACTATCCTTATGGGGTAAAACTACCTAAACCCTCTAAAACCCTTGTTAATTACCCGATTGGAAATTAGTGGAAGAAAAGGCATCTTGGAGGGTTAGTTTGATTGGGAAATTATCTTGGACTTGTGGAAGAATCCCTAGTTCTCCTTCATATTAAGTTGACTTATACACTATCTATATAGACATGGTACATAATGGATTTTATTGATAATTTTTGATGTCTTACAGGTATAAAATATTCCCAAAGGATGAAGATCACTTTGGGAGATAAGATGAGACCTAGCCTCCTCATATCCATTTCGCACCTTAGAAAAGCACATAAGTACTTACATAATCACTTTCAATACATCTAATCTAAACTAGTATAGTGAGTAGACAATGATTACCAAGTGAGAAGGTTGTAACTCTAATTTGGAGGCCTTTTAGTGTCTACCTCATGGCTATAGAGACTTAAGGACCATTGACAAGTGTCATACCCTTCCCTGTATGGATTAGATTGAGAAATTGATGATCATCTTAGTGAAAAATGTGAAAATAGGTCTAAAGAAGGGTGATTATAATTATAGATAATGAGAACACTTGTCTAAAGGAATATTGATTATTAGGGACACATCTAATCCATATTGGAGATTGTTTCCAACCTTCCATTCATAATGAAAAGATCTCATCTTTGAGTTAGTTAGTTTTGTTTATGTGTGTGTTCCATAAGTGCTCATGAAGCACGAGTGTGTGGTGTGTTATTTTATGTCTTGTAGGGTTGTAATATAAGTGTTTGAACTAGTTTGAGAGCTTCATAAAGTTTAGAGACATGGAAAAGATTCATAGAGTCAATGTTGGAGGTGTAGTATTGGTTATGGAACCAATATATAATGTACATAATCAAATATCATACATTCACATATAGACCTCCTGCACACACACCTATAAGTTTTCCCAATAGGGGAGTGGGAAATTGAATATTAGGTTTTATGGTTTAGTGTTTAGGATTTAGGATTTTAGACTTATGTTTTGTGCTTTAGGGTTAAGGGCTTAAAGTTTAGTTTTTAGGGCTTAAGGTCTAGGGTTTAAATTTTTAAGGTTCTATGTTTAGGGTCTAGGTTTTGGGGTTTAGGTATTATTATTTTGGTTTTAGGTATAATGTATTAGGGTTAAGTGTTTAAGGTTTATGGTGTTTAGGGTTTGGGGTTTGGGTTTTATGGTTAATGATTTAGGTATAAATGGAGTATACTAGGGCAATTAGCTACATTTGTGTCTGGTATGAGTGACTATACATGAATATAGGAATATGTCATGTATGAGTGATAACATACCTACATGTAGTACTAGGTATGTGGTAGATGTAATGTTTTAATGAATATATCATTATTATATGTATAATATAGGTTGAATTATACAAGCTAGACATTTATGCATATTGATAGATGCATTGATTAAAAAACCCACAAATTATTTAGGAAATCATTTTGAATCCATCTTCAAGCCTTTTACATGAATGTCCATAGTCACTCCTTTATCTATATAAGTTAGAATGACCCCTATACTTTCAAGATATGGCTTAGGGTTTAGGGTTTACATATATTTTTTTCATGGTTCAAGAGTTATGGCTTAGGGTTTGGGTTTTAGGGTTTTGGTTTCAATGTTTAGGGTTTAATGTTTAGTATTTAGGGTTAGGGGTTAATGGTTTAGGTGGAAATATAATGCAATAAGGTTATTATTTGTATAATATGTGGAAAATTGTATATAAAGGTCTAATATAAATCATCCACCTATAGGCATACCTTTTTTAAGTAGGCACACAGTCATAATTAACTACCATTTAAGCCTAGGTCATTAAAGAGTACACTTTGAGGAGTTGAAAAGAAATAATGGGTGCTAAACTTGATTATAACACCTTAAATTTTTTTATAAAAACCTAATGAGATACTTAAGTCATGAAAATAGAGGTGAAAATGAAGCTCAAGCCTTAACCTATAGTTGACACATAAACCCTACACACAATGAGTGCTCAAGAAGTATACCTTGGGTTTTATGAGGTTTGGAGGTGCTAAGAGTGTGAACAAACCCTAAAAATTTACACAAAGGGTCCCCATAACTTTCCAAATCCCCTTATATCATAAATTTGTCTAGGAAAATAGGGGAAGTGACCTATATTTTATCTCAAACAGAGGGCACACCCAAAAGGAAAAATCCTATAGGCTCAATATGAAAAGGGCAAGGAAATGTGTTAGAGACTATCAGAACCTTGAAAATATATGTAAGAGGATGTGTTGAACATGAGAAAACACATGGGAGTCATCAAAATCATAAAAAACACCCATATGTGTTAATGAGTAGCTATGTGCAGACTAGGCCTATTAAGCCTTAACTAGGCATAAAAGCCCTAAGTAGATGTAGCCTCACTTATAACACCAAGTGAACCTTATAGAGAATTAAAATACCTCCATGGAAATATATAAGGTGTGTGAGAACCTTTATTTTATAGATAAGGCTACATAGAGGTCATTTCTTGGCTCAAGAACATGATAGGGTACATAAAATGCCTTGAAGAGCTTGAGAGGCTAAGTTTGGAAGCTCACATCAGTACAGATACCTAGCATGGGAGTCTAAGGATCTAGGATAGGTTGGAAAGGGTCCTAAGCAAGGATTTAGTGGAATTTAATCAAGGTTTAAATGTCATAATTTTATGAACTATTCTAAGGGGTATAACTACCTAAAACCCTTGTTAATTACTTGATTGGGAAGAAGTGGAATAAAATGTATATTAGAGGGCTAGTTTGACTGGGAAATGATCTTGGACTTGCAGAGGGATCCCTAGGTCTCCTTCCTATCAAGATGACTTGCAACCTATATGTACATACATGATACATAATGGATTTTCTTAGTAATTTTTAATTTATTATAGGTATAGAAGATTCCCAAAGGATGAGGATCACTTTGGGAGATAAAATGAGACCTAACCTCCTCATATCCATTTCTTGCATTAGAAAATCACACAAGTACTTATACAATCAATTTCACTTTAGCTAGTCCAAACTGATATAGTGAATAGAGAGTGATCACTAAGTGATAAGGTGGTAACTATAATTTGGAGGATTTTTAAGGTCTACCTCATGGATATAGAGACTTGAGGACAATTGAAAAGTGTCATGCCCTTCCATGTATGGATTGGATTGAGAAATTGATGATCATCTACATACCATGAACCTATCCATCACCCTCCCACTTCATCCCTTTTTGAAAAAGAGCCCATTTTGTGGGAAGTAAGTGAAGAAGAAAAATCTCAAGTCATAGTTGATCAAGAGGATGTTCCAAGTGACTATGAAGAAGAAATCACCATAAGGACTCCCCTTGGATAACACAAGTACAATTTCATCTTCTTGAGGAAGAGTTTCTTTCAGGTTAATTTGTGTTTAAGTTAGTTGGTTTTGTTTGTGTGTGTGTTTCATAAGTGCTCATGAAACACAAGTGTAAGGTGTTATGTTTTGTGTCTTTTAGGGTTGTAATATAAGTGTTTGAACTGGTCTGAGAGCTTCATCAAATTTAGAGACATGGAATATATTCATAGCATCAATGGTGAAGGTATAGTATTGGTTATGGAACCAGTCTACCATATACATAATCAAATATCATACATTGACATATAGACCTCATACATACACACTTATAGGTGTTCCCAATAGGGGAGTGGGAAATTTAGTATTAGTTTTTATGGTTTAGTGTTTAAGATTTAGGATTTTAGGCTTATGGTTTGTGCTTTAGGGTTAAGGGATTAAAGTTTAGGTTTTAGGGCTTAGGGTCTAGGGTATAAAGTTTTTAGGTTTTATGTTTAGGGTCTAGGTTTTGGGGTTTAGGTATTATTATTTTGGGTTTAGGGATAATGTATTAGGGTTAAGTGTTCAAGGTTTATGGTGTTTATGATTTAACATCCAAAGTTTATGGTGTTTAGGGTTTGGGGTTTAGGTTTTAAAGTTAATGGTTTAGGTGTAAATGGAGTGTACTAGGGTGATTAGATAAATTTATGTCTAGTATTAGTGACTATATTTCACATACAAGAATATGTAATGTATGAGTGACAACATACCTACATGTGGTACTAGGTATGGGGTAGATGTAATGTATGAATGACTATATCATTATTATATGTATACTATAGTTTGAATGTTACAAAATAGACATTTATGCATATTAATAGACCCATTGATTAAAAAACCCACAAATTATTCAAGATATCATCTTGAATCCATCTTCAAGCCTTTTACATGAATGTTCCTAGTCACTCATTTCTCTATATAGGCTAGAATGACCCCTATCCTTTCAAAATATGGCTTATCCAATTCCCCCCTCTCCATTATCTATATAGGTGATAAATAAAGATTATGGTTTATGGAAGAGGTTTAGGATTTATAAATTTAGGGTTTAAGGTTTATGGTTGATGGTTTAAGATTCACAACTTAGGGTTTAGTGTATAGGGACTAGCATTCAGGGTTCAAGTTTTAGTGTTATGGCTTAGGGATTAGGTTATAAGCCTTATTATTTTTGTTTTATGCTTAAAGGTTTGGGATTTATGGTTTACAGCCCAAAAAATCAAGAGTTTAGCTTTTAGGGTTTGGGGTTTGGTGTTTGGGGTTAGGGTTTTGGGTTTATGGTTTCACACTTAAGGTTTAGGGTTTAGGGTGTAAGGTTCAAGGTTTTGGTCATGGGGGTTTGGTTGAGGGTTTGTAACTTAGTGTTTAGTATTTAAGGTTTAGGATTTAGTGTTTGGGGATTAAGGATTAGGGTTTAGGACTTGGTGTTTAGTGTTTATGTTTTAAAGTTTATGGTTTGGGGTTTTAGGTTTAGATTTTAGGGTTAAGGGTTTATGGATTTAGGTTTAATGTTTAAGGTTTTTGGTTTTTAGTTTTTGATTTGGGTTTAGAATTTTTGGTTTAAGAGTTAATCTTTAAGGTTTATGACTTATTGTTTTAGGCTTGCGGTTTAGGGTTAAGGGCTTACATTTAGATTTTAGGGCTTATGATTTAGGATTTTAGGTTTATGGGTTAAGGGATTACATTTAGGTTTTAGGTTTTAGGGTCTAGGGTATAAAGTATAGGGTTTAATGTTTTAAGTATATATGTTTAGGGTCAATAGTTTAGGGTTTATATATTATATTTTTTGGTTTAGGGATAATGTATCCAAACATCTTAATAAAACTTTATAATAATACTTTGACGAACTTAGATTAATAACATATTTTCAAGACCAAACATGCCTATATATAATATTATAGCAGTGCTTAGGACTTAGTCAACATTTTGGGCACTTTGGTGATCTAATTGGTATCTTGAGATTGTGTAAAGACACCTATGAGTCTTGTATCATTGTTTTGATATTTTCATTGAGTTTTTGAATTGAATGAGTCTAAAAAAGGTAGTTATAGACCTCTTTGTATCAAGTCCTTAAGAGGTAGAATTTGCCCTAATAGGCCTATAAAGGGTAGATATGTCATCTGAGATTTGAGTTGAATTTATTCATGCACTAAGAATATTGAGTCAAATAATTGGTGAAACCCTCATAGTATTATTCAAAAAAGTGAGGATGTACAATTGAGTGCTTTAAGAGTTAAATAAGGGATTTGCTTGAAGGTAGATTACTATCTTAGGACTAAGTACCCTATTTTAAGTCATTGAAAGTGTCTCTTGATCTGAATACAGAGGCTAAGAAGTCAAGAGATAATATTAAAGAATAAAGTCATTAGTATTTCAATATCAATACTCAAAAGACCTTTTCTGATAGGCCAAGAGATAATCTATGGTTAGGAAGGGACCTAATTGCAAGAAAGTTTCTAAAGGACCTTGAAGTAGACCAAGTTGAGTAAGTAGACCACTTCATTTAACACCACTAGGGAATATTAAATATTAAGATATGGATTGTGTATTTAGGTAGGGCATACTCTTTGAGATCAAGCCATGGCTTAGTTATTTAATCAGGTAGAACATACTCAAGTAGATAGGGAATACTTAAGTAGGTAAAATAGACATGTAATCCTCAATGGTATGGATCTATTACATATGTAACATGATTTATAACCTTACTTCTCATTCCATCTTCTGATCCTAAAATTCTAAAAACTAAGTATTGGCTGGAATGGGATTTGAAAAACTATCTTCTAAATGGTAACTCCTGTAACTCTGTAATCAATTTTCAAAGATGCTAAGTGACCCTAATTTTTTATATTTAGTAAAATAAATTTAAAGTATAAGAATATAATAAAATTAAAAGTGAGCATAGACTTAGTACATTAGGTGAACTACCTTTAGAATTCAAAGGGTGTATTCCCTTTAGGGTAAGGATCAACCCAACCTCATTATTGCATTGTTTAAAAAAAAAAGTGTATGCCCTTTACAAAAAATTCTTTCTATTTTTCATTGTGTCACTTTTTTGTCCCCCAACTTTGTGTATCTACCCTACACTTTGAGGTATATTTTATATAATGTTCATGATTAGGAAAAATATGAGATTTGGCATATTAAGAGTTAATAAGCCATATGTAAAATAACGGGTTGGAATTGATATGATATAATGAGAATGGTAGTAAGGAACTAAGTTTAATAATTATGTAAATAACTAGTTTAAGAACAACTATGTTTTAGTGAATATAAGTGAGGATTACAGAGAAATCAGTAAATTGTTATATATCTATTCCTTATTATGTTTTGCAAATTATGTTCCTATCTATTATAATATATAAGTCAGAATGAATGTAGAAATTTTCATTGCTATATTGTTTATTATTTTGAGAAAATAGAGAAAATATTTGTGAGTACGTGTTTACTTGCTCAACGTAAGCTGACCTTTTGTTCTTATGTCTTAGTGTAGGAGGAATATTTTCTAGTGATAGACATAGTTTAGAGATTTTATACTTGTTATGATTGACATTTATAACATCTAAATGTTAATTGTTTTTCATGTTATAATTAATGTTGATTATATGGTCTTGTCAATTTATAACATTACAAAAGTTGTTCATGAGGATTGTTTATAGTCTTGAATTAGTTTGTTGTTGAAGGAACCATATCATGATTTATGTTCTTGATTATGATAAAAGTTGTTGTAGGGCTCTAGTTTATCTTGTGATAAGGAAGTAGTTTTTCCTCATTTTTTTAAGGACGTAAACTTTGGATCATAATATAATTATTATTTCTTCCATTGAAGTTGTGTACGTATTTGTGTAGCTCAATAAAGAATTTGTGTAACCTTTAATATCATTATTCTATCATTGGAATAAATAATGATCTATTGTATTAGGCAAAACAACATAAATTTGATGAGTGAATTATTTTAGAATTGCTATATATATATATATATATATATATATATATAGTGAAATTATGTTTGACAAGATAAACTTTTTTTCCAAGAATACAACTTTGATAAATGAAATTAAGTTAATTCATAACTTATAAAACCAAGTCCATCTTAAACACAGATCAAATGATGAGTCAATATTGACCTAAAACATTGATAAAGAATTAGCCTTGCATACTAAAAAAATTATTGGCTTCATTGATATGATAAATTTTAATTAATAAACTAAGATAATTAAATTTAGAAATCGACTTAAGTCAATTAGGGTTTGACTTGAATAAATAATTTTACTTGTTAAGTTATTTAAACGGAGTCTTTAAATCTTTTTTCCTATATTAAATTAACTTAACCCTTGAGCTAAAATCATCTTGTCTCACTTGGTTGATTTTTAGTAAAACCATTTCAAGAGGCAAAGGTTAAAATAAATAATTAGATGACACCCTCTAGCGTTCAAAGTGCGTTCAAAACCACCATTCCAAAATAATCTATAGTGAAGGAATTGTAAACTTTGAGGTTGATAGAGAGTTAATTTATATTAAAATTGTTATTGATAACTCTAAATATCCAATAAAGTATCTTTTAATATTTTTAATAATTAAATTCTAAATGCAATTTATTCAAAAATTTCATGCTTATTCTATTTTCTGTTTGCATGATCATTTGAGAATGAGTGTTTAATTTATAATCCAATTTAGTGTTTTGAGAAATCGAAGGTTGTAACATGTAGTATTGATTTTTATATTTTTGTATCAACATTCATATTTGATTTAGATAATCATTTAATATTTTTTACAAGGACCTCTTGAACCTTGTTCGATGCTAGTTTTTCCAATTTTTTAAATTAGGTTCTACGAAGACACCCCAGAAATGAGATTGTATAAATTACTCAGTTTGATATACATATAATATGAAAGTTATAACCTATTTATCTAAGCTTCATATCAATATATAAACATTCTTATTTCATTTATATTACCATTTAGTATTTTTGGGGAACCCTCTTCCAAAGGCAATTGACATTTTTTGTACCTGAGTTTTGTTGTCCAACTTGCAAGGTCATTTTAAAATTGAAATGTTAAAAATAATAAATGGAGTCACTCCCCAAAAACAAAAGTTAATAGTGATTTAATTTAGCTTTAAATTTTTTTTAATAACTTTTATTAATCTATTTTGGATATTTTTACTTTTTTTTATTAGTTTGATTTCAAAACTATTTTATTCTAGAATTTATTAGGCATAATAGTTTTCTGTATAAAAATCATTTTGGAAGACTGAAAGATTTTAGTGTTTATCTTCTAGGGTACTATTTTATATGTTCATAAGGATATCATATAGATAATGGTTTTAGGAAGTGGTGTCAAAATTAATTATCCCTCATTATGGATATTTTTACCCATCATGATTTCATAGGCAAATTAACGAAAGTGTGACTTGGTTACAAGGTGAGCAAGTTGACCCTCGTTGTTCAATGTGTTTTGAAATTCTACCTCAACATGACTATTTTTCTTTGATTAGTATGTTCATGGGTAGTGCAGAGTTGGTATTGCAGTGGAAAAATTAAGGGTTTAGTTGTTTCTTCAAATTATGTGCTTGTAGATGTGAATTCTTAAATGCATGTAAGCTGAATGCATATTCATTCAATTGTGTTAGTTTGATGAATTTTTTAGTTGAGTGTGTTTGGAGTTGTGAAGAGAGATCATCACACAAGAGTAATAATTAAAAAAAGAAAAAAAATTGTAGTGTTTTTATGGGTTTACTTGAATAAATAATTTTACTTGTTAAGTTATTTAAACAGAGTCTTTAAATCTTTTTTCCTATATTAAATTAACTTAACCCTTAAGCTAAAATCATCTTGTCTCACTTGGTTTATTTTTAGTAAAACTATTTCAGGAGGCAAAGGTCAAAATCAAAAATTAGATGACACCCTCTAGCTTTCAAAGTGCCTTCAAAACCACCATTCCAAAAGAATCTAGAGTGAAGGAATAAAAAATCTTGAGGTTGATAGAGAGTTAATTTAAATTAAAATTGTTATTGATAACTCTAAATATCTAATAAAGTATCTTTTAATCTTTTTAATAATTAAATTCTAAATGCAATTTATTCAGAATTTTCATGCTTATTCTGTTTTCTGTTTGCATGATCATTCGAGAATGAGTGTTTAATTTATAATCCAATTTAGTGTTTTGAGAATTCAAAGGTTGTAACATGTAGTATTGATTTTTATATTTTTGTATCAAAATTCATATTTGATTTAGATAATCATTTTATATTTTTAACAAGGACCTCTTGAACCTTGTTCGATGATAGTTTTTCCAATTTTTTAAATTAGGTTCTATGAAGACACCCCGAAAATGAGATTGTATAAATTACTCAGTTTGATATATATATATATATATATATATATATATATATACATATATATATATATATACATATATATATATATATACATATATATATATATATACATATATATATATATATATACATATATATATATATATACATATATATATATATATATACATATATATATATATATATATACATATATATATATATATATATACATATATATATATATACATATATATATATATATATATACATATATATATATATATATGTATATATATATATATATAATCTGAAAGCTATAACCTATTTATCTGAGCTTCATATCAATATATAAACCTTATTATTTCATTTATATTACCATTTAGTATTTTTGGGGAACCCTTTTCCAAAGGCAATTGACATTTTTTGTACCTGAGTTTTGTTGTCCAACTTGCAAGGTCATTTTAAAATTGAAATGTTAAAAATAATAAATGGAGTCACTCCCCAAAACCAAAAGTTAATAGTGATTTAATTTATCTTTAAATTTTTTTTAAGAAATTTTATTAATCTATTTTGGATATTTTTACTTTTTTTAATAGTTTGATTTCAAAACTATTTTATTCTAGAATTTATTAGGCATAATAGTTTTCTGTATAAAAATCATTTTGGAAGACTGAGAGATTTTAGTGTTTATCTTCTGGGGTAATATTTTATATGATCATAAGGATATCATATAGATAATGGTTTTAGGAAGTGGTGTCAAAATTAATTATCCCTCATTATGGATATTTTTACCCATCATGATTTCATAGGCAAATTAATGAAAGTGTGACTTGGTTACAAGGTGAGCAAGTTGACCCTCGTTGTTCAATGTGTTGTGAAATTCTATCTCAACATGAGTATTTTTCCTTGATTAGTATGTTCATGGGTAGTGCAGAGTTGGTATTGCAGTGGAAAAAATTAAGGGTTTAGTTGTTCCTTCAAATTATGTGCTTGTAGATGTGAATTCTTAAATGTATGTAAGTTGAATGCATATTCATTCAGTTGTGTTAGTTTGATGAAGTGTTTAGATGAGTGTGTTTGGAGTTGTGAAGAGAGATCATCACATAAGAGTAATAATTACAAAAGAAAAAAAAATTGTAGTGTTTTTATGGGTTTACTTGAATAAATAATTTTACTTGTTAAGTTATTTAAACGGAGTCTTTAAATCTTTTTTCCTATATTAAATTAACTTAACCCTTGAGCTAAAATCATATTGTCTCACTTGTTTGATTTTTAGTAAAACCATTTCAAGAGGCAAAGGTCAAAATCAAAAATTAGATGACACCCTCTAGCTTTCAAAGTGCCTTCAAAACCACCATTCCAAAAGAATCTAGAGTGAAGGAATCATAAATCTTGAGTTTGATAGAGAGTTAATTTATATTAAATTTTTTATTGATAACTCTAAATATCCAATAAAATATCTTTTAATATTTTCAATAATTAAATTCTAAATGCAATTTATTCAGAAATTTTATGCTTATTCTATTTTGTATTTGCATGATCATGTGAGAATGAGTGTTTAATTTATAATCCAATTTAGTGTTTTGAGAAATCGAAGGTTGTAACATGTAGTATTGAGTTTTATATTTTTGTATCAACATTCATATTTGATTTAGATAACAATTTTATATTTTTAATAATAACCTCTTGAACCTTGTTCGATGATAGTTTTTCTAATTTTTTAAATTAGGTTCTGCGAAGACACCCCATAAATGAGATTGTATAAATTACTCAGTTTGATATACATATAATATGAAAGATATAACCTATTTATCTGAGCTTCATATCAATATATAAACCTTCTTATTTCATTTATATTACCATTTAGTATTTTTGGGGAACCCTCTTCCAAAGGCAATTGACATTTTTTGTACCTGAGTTTTGTTGTCCAACTTGCAAGGTCATTTTAACATTGAAATGTTAAAAATAATAAATGGAGTCACTCCCCAAAACCAAAAGTTAATAGTGATTTAATTCAGCTTTAATTTTTTTTAAGAACTTTTATTAATCTATTTTGGATATTTTTACTTTTTTTAATAGTTTGATTTCAAAACTATTTTATTCTAGAATTTATTAGGCATAATAGTTTTCTGTATAAAAATCATTTTGGAAGACTGAGAGATTTTAGTGTTTATATTCTAGGGTACTATTTTATATGTTCATAAGGATATCATATAGATAATGGTTTTAGGAAGTGGTGTCAAAATTAATTATCCCTCATTATGGATATTTTTACCCATCATGATTTCATAGGCAAATTAACGAAAGTGTGACTTGGTTACAAGGTGAGCAAGTTGACCCTCATTGTTCAATGTATTATGAAATTCTATCTCAACATGACTATTTTTTCTTGATTAGCATGTTCATGGGTAGTGCAGAGTTGGTATTGTAGTGGAAAAAATTAAAGGTTTAGTTGTTCCTTCAAATTATGTGCTTGTAGATGTGAATTCTTAAATGTATGTAAGTTGAATGCATATTCATTTAGTTGTGTTATTTTGATGAAGTGTTTAGTTGAGTGTGTTTGGAGTTGTGCAGAGAGATCATCACACAAGAGTAATAATAAAAAAAACAAAAAAAAATTGTAGTGTTTTTATGGGTTTTATTTGGGTGACATTTTGGGTGTTACATTTTGGTATTAGAGCTTGGGTTCAACACTGGGAACTCTAGGGATTGTGTTTGGTATTTATGATGGAAGTTGTGAAACATATCATCACAATATTTCTCTGTTCATTTGTACTCATAATGAATTGAAATTATAAATGGATTTATGTGACCATGTTGTTTGGGCTTGGGTAAAGTTTACTTGAATTTTAAATTGGCAAGTTCATTGGCATGCCTATATTTCAAGTTAACATTTTGTATAATATTTATCATGTGATATATATTTATTTATATATGATTGAATTTTACTATTGTATATAAATTATGTGTTTCTTATATAGTTACTTATGTGGTATTTTATATTAATAGACTTCTTTAATATTCTAGTATTTTTGATTGACACTGTTATAGAGGTGGTATAGAAGATTTGTTTTCTGTAAGCTCTTACTAGGGTTTGATTACATTATTATAAGAAATTATGTTTTTATATAATATGCTTTGAATATAAATAAGAATGTAAAACCTATCTTGGTGTATCTTGCTTTGGTTTTCAACATCCAAACACACTGTTTACCTTTGGTTAAGAATTAATTATGCACATGCTAGTTTAAATTTATTAATTCCTCTAGAATTTAAGCTTAAAGTTATTACATTTAACTTTCATTGACTTGATTTGAAGTATATTTATTGAAAAATAATATGATATGTTGTTGATTTTAGGTAATAAACTATGATATTTCCCAAGTGGTTTGGTGACGATAATGTTATTTAGTGGTGAAAAAATGTTATATACCTTTTATAAGTATAGTGATTGATTTTATGTAGAAGTAAACTAATGAGATTTATAAGATATATACATACATACATACATACATACATACATATATATATATATATATACATATATATACATATATATATATATACATATATATACATATACATACATATATATATATATATATACATACACACACACACACACACACACATATATATACATACATATATAATATATATGTGTGTGTGTGTGTGTGTGTGTGTGTGTGTGTGTGTGTGTGTGTGTGTGTGTGTGTGTGTGTGTGTGTGTGTGTGTGTGTGTGTGTATGTGTGTATATATATATATATATATATACACACATACATACATATATACATACATACATATATACATACATATATATATATACATACATATATATACATACATATATATATATATACATATATATATACATATATATATATATACATATATATATATATATACATATATATATATATATATACATATATATATATATATGTATATATACATATATATACATATATATACACATATATATACACATACACACACACACACACACACACACACACACACACACACACACACACACACACACACACACACACATATGGTCCTTTCATGGGGTTATGACTCTTTTTGGGAGGTCTAAGATGTTTTTTTGATAGAAATAGTATTTCTCAATCATTTTAGTAGTGGTATCATTCTATGTTGATGATGGGAGGCCTCAACAGATGGTTTTGTATGTAATGACTACTTGTTACTTTGTAATTTACATTGATTAGTTATTTTAGCATGGTCTAATATGGTTTAGTGTTATTTAGTTAGCTCCAAACAACATTGCCATGGATGGATACCTATCTTAGTAGTGTACCCTCATCATAATTGGTGCTCGTTATTTTTTTCTCTTAGTATGATTTAGACATTGGATGAATACTTGAGCTTTCATGATTTTGTGCTTCAGTTGGTTAGTGATAGATGAAAATAATAACATGGCTTATATTAGGATGAAATCTATTTTCACTTGCTCATTTTAGAGGTTAATTGTGTTTCAGTTAGCACATTATGATTTTGTTCAGTATAGCACAGTTTGGTAATATAATTCAGTGTAGGAGTTTCATTCAACATGGTCTAGCATTAAAGGTATTACAATGATTATAATGGTTTTGTATTTGACAATATCATTCTTATTCCTATTGTACTATGGGATTATACAAGGGTTATTTGGAATAAGAACTTATGTTTTGGCATAACAAGGTATTGATAGTAGGGTTTTGGTGTTATCACCTCTTATGTTTATTTAGAGATTGAGTATTTGAGTTTTATAATATCACAAGGATTCACCCAGTAACAGATTATTACTATTGGAGAATGTGATGGATTGCATTACATGAGTTTATTTTAAAATCATTGATGATGATGACTTTTTCAAGGGGGGTGAGGGTAATACCCCTCTTAGGTTGATCAGAGTGCTCTTAATGATGTGTTGTCATGTGGATGAATGATGAGATGAGTGTGTTACTGAACTTGACATATGAGCAAGATATATTTTAGTGAGTGGTTGGTGTTTTTACAGACACCTTGTTTTGTTGGCTTAGTATCAGGTTCATTGATTTTCTTGTAGGACTGCCTTGTGCTATGCATGTTGACTCTTTTAACAATTCATGTTTTCACATATTAGCTACTTTGCTTTCTAGGGATTTCCTTGTTGATGTAATATTTTTGATAGTTTAATCCTGTTAGAACCAGATTTATGTCTATTCTAATAGATTACTTGATCCCATTATAGGGTTGTGTTATGTTAAATGGTCCTAAATAATTGACATGTATCCTTCTTGATGTTCAACAACATATCTAATTTTAAGATGAGACTAATAACATTATTGCTAAGGTGACCAAACCTAAATAATATTTAATAATAAACATAAATATGATTTTATATAAATACATAGTTATATAAGTATATGTATATTAAAATAGTATTTTGTAGATATATGGGTTAATCAAATAAGCATACATTATTATTCATAGTTTGTAACGAATATATAGTTTGCTTTAAATAAGTTTATTCATGTATTTGTACATCTCTATATGTATTAACATACATACTTGTATGATCATATTCATATATTGATATAATTATATAAGTAAAATAATATCTATAATTTTATAATAAACACCTTATAATCAATTATTGAATGTTCTTAATGTATTAATTAATTTATTCAAATAAAAATAAGATAATGACAAATTCTTTTATGAATATATATATATATATATATATATATATATATATATATATATATATATATATATATATATAAAGAGTGAAACCCTAACCCTAACCCTAAGTGAAAATAATAAAATAACACAAGTCTCTCTATTTAAAAAGCCAACCAAAAAGGAAAGAGAGTAATTTTTAAAAGTTGGCCAAGGGAGAAGAGGAAGAAGAGGAAGGAGAGCTTGGAAGAGGAATGGAGCAAGGAGGAATAAGGAAAGTAAACACTTCATAAATCTATATGTTCTTTTCTCAATTTTGTAAACGGGTCAAATAATGAAGGTTAATTCCTCTTAGATTTTTGAATCAGGGGTTTTGCTTGATAGGTTATTTGAATTCAAAATTTATAATAAAAAAAGAAAACCCTCTATTAAGATTGTGTTTTGAAAATGATGCAAAAATGATACACACACACACATTGTATATGCCTCTTTATTACTTAATTAGGGTTAAAAAAATAAATATTAATGCATATATATATATGTATCTTGACAAATTTATACATCCATATAACTCTGTGTAAAAAAAAAGAAAAAAAAATTAAAATTATTGTGAAGGCAACAGAGTGATTCATGCAGGATTGAGTTTATATATATATTAAAAGCAAAAAAAGAAAAAAAGAAAAAAAGAAAAAAAAAATTGTTCATTAATCAATGGAGAGGGAGGGGCAGTGGTTGGGCTGAACCCTGCCCCCTCCCATGGTAGGGAGGGAGGAACAATCGAGCTAGTAAGATTTCCCCCATCTCACCCATCCCGTGGTACCTTGGCTAATGGCCTAAGGTTTGGTAATATATAAATAAATTAAAAAAAAGAACGAAATAAAATATATGGATCATAGTTTTTTAATTTATTGTTATTTAGTTTCTTTATATTTTATTAATATCAGTTAAATCCATTATTATTTTGTATAAACAAAGTTTAATTTAAGATTTATAAAATAATGTATGCTTTAGGATGTATAATTGTATTTTATAATATATAATTTACAATTTTTAAAATTTTAATTTATAATATATATTTATATTTTATAATTTATAATTTATATTGTGCTATTTAAATTTTATATTTTTAAATTGATATATTTTAACTTATAAATTATAACTTAGAATTTATATTTTATAAATTTATCTTTTATTTTACATCTAATGAAAGAAGAGGGAAATAACAAGTGGTCATCGGATTAATGCGGTGTGTATGTATACATGTTATCACCATAATAGATACAACTATATAAAAATTTCAAAGTATAATTATAAAATTTAATAAATATATATTGGTACGATTGGTATCATGATATTATAAAGTTATTAATAATTTATAAGTGATTTAGGCACATTATCAATTATGGGGTGCTAATAAAAATAAGTTTGTAAAATAATACGTGGATGTAAAGGTACATTGGTTGAAATATAAGTGATTAACATATCAAGTGTTATGTGTAGTGTAACATTAGTATAAATAAATTTTAAGGTGTATTTTATATAATGTTCATGATTGGGAAAAATATGAGATTTGGCATATTAAGAGTTAATAAGCCATATGTAAAATAGTAGGTTGAAATTGATATGATATACTGCAAGTGGTAGTAAATAACCAAGTTTAATAATTATGTAAATAACTAGTTTAATAACAACTATGTATTAATGAATATAAGTGAGGATTAAAGAGAAATTAGTAAATTATTATCTATCTACTCCTTATTACATTTTACAAATTATGTTCCTATCTATTATAATATATAAGTCATAATGAATGTAGAAATTTTTATTGCTACCTTGTTTGTAATTTTGAGAAAAGAGAGAAAAATATCTGTGAGGATGTGTTTACTTGTTCAGCGTAAGCTGACCTTTTATTACCTATGTCTTAGTGTAGGGGGAAGATTTTTTAGTGACAAACATAATTTAGAGATTTTATACTTGTTATGATTGACATTTATAACATTTGAATGCTATTTGTTTTTTGTGTTGTAATTAATGTTGATTATATGGTCTTGTCAATTTAGAACATTATAAAGGTTGTTCATGAAGATTGTATCTAGTCTTGAATTAGTTTATTGTTAAAGGAACCATATCATGATTGATGTTCTTGATTATGATAAAAGTTGTTGTAGGGCTCTAGTTTATCTTGTGATAAGGAAGTAGTTTGTCCTCATTTTTATAGGGAGGATGTAAACTTTAGATTGTAATATAATTATTATTTCTTCCATTGAAGTTGTATATGTATTTTTGTAACTAAATAAAGAATTTGTGTAACCTTTTATATCATTGTTCTATCATTGGAATAAAGATTAATCTATTGTATCAGGCAAAAGAACATAAATTTGATGAGTGAAATTGTTTTAGTATTGATATATATCTATAGTGAAATTATATTTGACAAGATAAACCTTGTATCCAAGAATGCAACTTTGATAAATGAAATTAAGTTAATTCATAAATTATAAAACCAAGTCCATTTTAAACACATATCAAATGATGAGTCAATATTGACCTAAAACATTGATAAAGAATTATCCTTGGACACTAAAAATTTATTGGCTTAATTGATATGATAAATCTTAATTAATAAACTAAGCTAATTAAATTTTGAAATCGGCTTAAGTCAATTGGGTTTTGAGTTGAATAAACAATTTTGCTTGCTAAGTTATCTAAACGGAGTCTTTAAATCATTTTTCCTATATTAAATAAGCTTAACCATTGAGCTAGAATCATATTGTCTCACTTGGTTAATTTTTATTAAAACCATTTCGAGAGGCAAAAGTCAAAATAAAAAATTGGATGACACCCTCTAGCTTTCAAAGTAGCTTCAAAACCATCATTCCAAAATAATCTAGAGTGAAGGAATCATGAATCTTGAGGTTGATAGAGTTTTAATTTATATTAAAATTATTATTGGTAATAATAAATATATAATAAAAGATCTTTTGGTATTTTTAATAATTAAATTCTAAATGTAATTTATTCAAAAATTTCTTGTTGATTCTATTGTCTGTCTGTAGGGTCGTTCGAGAAAGAGTGTTTAATTTATTATCCAGTTTAGTGTTTTGAGAAACCAAAGGTTGTAACATGTAGTATTGAGTTTTATATTTTTATTTAAACATTAATATTTGATTGAAATCATCTTTTTATATTTTTAACAAGGACCTCTTGAACCTTGTTCGATGCTAGTTTTTCTAATTTTTTGAATTAGGTTCTGCAAAGTCACCCCAGAAATGAGGTTGTATAAATTACTTAGTTTGATATAAGTATAATTTGAAAGATATAAAATATTTATCTAAGCTTCATATCAATATATAAACTTTATTATTTTATCTATATTATCATTTATTATTTTTAGTGAATCCTCTTCTAAAGGTAATTGACATTTTTTGTACTTGAGTTTTGTTTTCCAGCCTGCAAGGTCGTTTTAAAATTGAAATGTTAAAAATAATAAATGGAGTCACTCCCTAAATAAAAAAGTAAATAGTGATTTAATTTGGATTTAAATTTTTTCCAAGAAATTTTATTAATCTATTTTGGATATTTTTAATTTTTTAATAGTTCGATTTCAAAACTATTTTATTCTAGAATCTGTTAGGTAGAATAGTTTTTTATATTAAAATCACTTTGGAACACTAAGATATTTTAATATTTATCTTCTAGAGGATGGTTTTATATGTTCATAAGGATATCATATAGCCAATGGTTTAAGTAATTGGTGTCAAAATTAATTATCCCTCAATATGGATATTTTTACCTATTGCCATTTGATAGGCAAATTAACGAAAGTGCGACTTGGTTATGAGGTGAGAAAGTTGACCCTGGTTGTTTGGTGTGTTGTGAAATTATATCTCAATATGATTATTTTTCCTCACTTAACATGTTCATGGGTAGTGCAGAGTTGGTATTAAGGTGGAATGAATTAAGGGTTTAGTTGTTTCTTCAAATTGTGTGCTTGTAGATGTGAATTCTTAAATGTATGTAAACTGAACACACATTAGTTTAGTTGTGTTAATTTTATGAATTTTTTATTTGAGTGTGTTTGGAGTTGTGCAGAGAGAGCATCACACAAGAGTAATAATTAAAAAAGAAAAAAAATTGTAGTGTTTACATGGGTTTTATTTGGATGAAATTTTGGGTGTTACAGTCTCATTATAAAATATATAAGCTGAGATTAAAACAATTATGAACCTCTAAGTGTGTGTGTGTGTGTGTGTGTGTGTGTGTGTGTGTTGGAAGACACATGCCTCAAATCTTGGTGTAAAGGTGATTTTTAACATATCCATTGATCTTATTTCATCCCAATCGTGTAACCCAAATATGTGCATAACCTGGTGAATGTGAGTGATTTAATCAACTTACATTATATATCTAGTGAGGGTGAATGATTTAATCAAATCCAACCTATAAGTATGGGTAAGTTATATTATTTGATCAAATATAACTTATAAATTTGGTAAGATTGAGAGATTTAATCAACTCAACCTTATAAATGTGAAAAAACTATTGTAGTAGATTGGATCAATAACAATCCATAATATTCCATCCTAGGTATGATAATAGTCCATATTAGCATTTGAAAATAATTTGATTTTATAATTTTTAGGTGTCCCTTGCATGGCACATACACCTCATAAATGTCTCAAGCTAAAATATGGGTATAATAACAATAACAATGTATATAATGTTGCCATAAATATGTATGTGAATCATATAACTTTGAAATCTAGTGAATTTGAAATTGGGTAAACGTGAAGGACATGTTTTTATGGCATGTTCTCAATGGGTCTAGAGAATCTAAGAATTGTTTTAAATGTGGAGAACATATTTCCATAGCATACCCCCACTATGATCTAGAAATGCTAAGTATTGAATAAGTGTGTAGTTCATGCATTTTTGACATGCTCCCACTGTAATATAAAATTGTGAAAGTATGGAAGTCATGGATCTATGACATGTACCCACTAACATGCCCCCTTTTAAGGTGAGGGGAAATAGAATCTAGTAGTTACCTTATCTCAAAAGGATAAGATAATTTTATAAGCTATGTATGTATCATGTAACATATAAGAATAACATGTGTAGGTAAATATAACATTGAGGCATACATTATTTGATCCCTTCGAGTCATAATATGTATGATATATACCATGAAAATAAATAGAGAGTAACATTACAATCTCAACAAATAATCGAACACATACACAAGAGAAATAAAAAGCAAAGAAAAATAAAATGGTCCAAAAGAGACCTCATATAAGGGGCACATTCAAACACCACACAATAAATGGGGCATGACTTAGTCAAATGTCCATAAATCATGGAATGACATATTAAAATGTCCATATAACAAAAATAACATATTCAAATGTTCAAATAGGCAAACAAAGGCATGGGGGCCAAAATCAAAGGAGTATATTGAAATGATCAAACATGAAAGATAATGCAAGACAATATCAAGAAAGGCAAGACACTCAAGGAATTCCAAAAAGGAAATCATGGAATAAAATTAGCCAACATGAAGATAACATACTAGTTATTAAAAAAATGTGTAAACAAAAAAATGCTAAGTATAAAGCATATCAAGTGTACTAGGAAAGTTATAAGCATGTATATAGGCATATGTAAGTATATAAGTTTAAACATGATAATGGAAAGTGATCATATAATAATATATCCTAGATGAATCATTATCAAATAATTAGATGCCCACAATGTACTCATGATGTGAGTAGAGGGAAGACCCAACATCTATATGTGTATATATCATGTGTTTAGGTATGACTGTATCAAACTCAAAAGAAGCATGAAACATGTGTGTATATAAAGGAAATGATATGATATATTATAATATGAAACAAAAAACATATGTATAAGAACTTGTATAAATAGGAACATGTTGAACATTTTTATATTTTTTAATTTTTTGAAATATTTGAAGAATGAAAAGTTTAGCCAATTATCCCATTTAAGGTATGCTCATCTAGAAGTGATTTTAACTTTGAATACATTTAATCAAATTGGTGATGTTGAAAAGGATCACATATATGTGTCATATCTAAAATTAGAGAATTGGTAACACTATGAGGTTGTGGAGTAGAAGTAGCAGATGTATTGGTCATGGAATCCATTTTTAGTGAACTTAGGTTTGTTTAGAGTAGTATTAGTAGGAATGTGTTTAGTTTATAGTATTTGAAGATGCATAATATATCTAATGATCTAAAAATAAGGATGAGAATTTTTGAGGAGTGAAAGATGCTTATCATTTCATGAATGAAATGTGTCATATGCATTCATAACAAAATTAGAAAGTGTATCATGCTCTTTTAGTAAGTTTATACTTGTTATCTTTGGTTTGTATTTATCTACATTTGGGTTCTCATTTATCAGTGATGTATTTAATCAATAGTTACCAAGTCCTATAGGTATTAATAGATTATGTGGTAAGCTATCAAGTGGATCATAACATATTTTAATGAACTATTCATCTAAAGATTATTTACCATCTATATGAGTAGCGAATTTGGCATGATTTGAAGAAAGGATTTTAGTTTCCTCCTTTATATCCATATTTTAAACATTATATTTGTCAAGTGTATCTTTATTTTGACATATTTTATTAGAAATCATGTTTTAAATATTTAATGTGCCCATTTATCTTTTTTAATGTTACCTATTCTATTTGTGTTTTATTATTTAACTTGTTATCATTTATAGGTTCTTGATCTTTTGCATTGACAAAATGTATCTTTGAGTGATTCACATCAGTACTACCATTATATCCCATGCCTTGTGCATGTTTTCCCAATTGTTGAACTTGATAACCAAAGTGTTGTATATAATGTTGTCTAAAACCATATTGTTTTGAAAGCTGAGTATTATTCTAAAGATGTAGATGTGTAAAATTTTCTTGGTCTAACTATTTCATTTTCAACCAATTTTATTCTAGATTATATTTTGGTACCCATTTTTTTTTTACTTGTGGTTTTGGAGAGGTACTCATAATGTGAGTGGGTTTCTTGATTGAAGTATCAATGTTATGATCATCACTATCATTTCTCTTTTGTATTTTGTTCTTCAATGCAAAATAAAAAAATTGTACGATGCCCATATATTCTATGATATGCAAAATAGTATCTTGATCTCCTTATAAGATGTAGAGGAAATAATTAAATCACTTTGTTGTGAATAATTTATCTTAAAATATCACTTGGACTCTTATTATATTTTGTTCACTTTTTGAATCACTTGTTTTAAATGTATTATATTTTAGATTTTCATCTAGATATGAAACCTTGATAGATGAAGATGTAAACACATGATTAACACTAGCATATTTTTTATTCCACATGTATGTAATCTAATTTTGTAACTCTTTTAATAACTTGTTGATATTAGTGATTTGATTTTTTAAGCTTTCACAAGAACAAACCCTAGGTACTTCAGATTGAATATGCATACATGTATCATCTAGAGATTTATGAAGGGTTTTTTGGTTACCTTATTTTGGTATTATAGGATGGGCCACCTTACCCATTTAAAAATTGATAACATGGACCTAGTTATAGGGGTGGTAGTTATCATGCTCGTTAGGGTTGGAAGGAGGAAAAAGTTATTTTTTAGCCATTGTAAATGTTTTAAAAATTGATATGAGAACAAAATAAGAGAGACATAAATATTAGGGAATAATCGATCATGATAATGAAATTAAGAACTAAATAATTACAATAATTAGGAAAATCATTCCTAAAATTGGTCCATATGGTTTTAAGCACTATGTACATAAGCCTAAACATCATTTGTAGCATAAACACTTAGATTTTTGCAAATAATATTTTCCATACCAATGTACACCTTCACCTAAATATACCTTCTTGTATCACCACAAATTTAATCATCCTAAATCCAATAAAATTATTTGTTATATTTGTCATCAACCTGGTCATAACGCTCCTGATTGTAAATATAAAAATCATACCATTAAAGATATTTATTCTTCCAACACAATAATGTGGTAGGATATAGTTGATGAAAATGAAGATTTATATGACTAGGATGAAATTTATGAACCTGTTATTGAAGAAAGAAATGAATAAGATGAGGATAATGAACAAGAGTTTTAGCTTGATGAATTAGATGAGTTCACTAATGATTTAGAGAATGATTATCTTGATTTTATGCAGAGACCTTGGAAACCCTCTTGAGAAGGAAGCTCAATAAATCCTTAAGGAAGAGGAAGAATTCCATGTAGACCTCCTTGATCAATACAACGAGGAAGAAAAAAACATTATCTAGGAAGAGGTTAGCAACCTACATAGTTAGTAGACATCCTATAGTCTATCCTCCAAGTCTATTACCCTTAGCATTTCCTAAAAGTTTTAGAGATAGTGATTAATGGATGAAAGATAGGTTTAAAATCTTACTCCTAGATGAAGTTGTGATAGTAAGGTCTGCAACATAATGGGATGAGGATCTCTATTTCCATGAAGATCCCTATACATAAAAAATAAGAGAGGAAGAAATCTATGATGTAGAAGTTAAAGCTACTGATTGGGAACTTGTCCAGTACATAATGTGATAGGAAGAATAATCTAATTGGGAGCAAGGTCTTCATCCTGCCAAATGACATACAAAATGTTTTGACCCAACTAAATGCATCTTGGTGTATTCAACAACACCTATACCATCAAAACCAAAGCTTGCATATATAGCTTAGTTGATAAATGATAGGTATGCACAATTTATTTCTATCCAGATAAATTATAAATAAATTGATGCTCAAGTAGATATTGGTACTTCACTTTCATTTTGTAAAATAGTTGTAGTAAATGATTGGGAAGAATTAGATGAACATAGTTATAAATCCTTAGACATTCAAGGAAATGGGTTTATCTGTAATAAGTATAAACATTAGGAACCCATAGAAATACAAGGAAGAACATTTTATTATGACTTCTTTGCTCATGATAAGTTACCAGTAGACTATCTATTAGGAGGATCATTCATTAACATATATTCTCCATACGAAAGTACACCTAAAAGTATGTTATTTACTTTAATGGAGAAAGGATTAGAGATCCTAGATTAGTCTATGCTATAGAATAGTATCCCAGTAGTACAACTGTTATCCAAGCACCACATAATCTTATCCGAAATTAAATTAAATAAATAGGACATAAAACAAGAATTGATGTATGTTTAAATGACCCTAAGAAGTTTTGGAAAAAAATCAATGCCTACCATGGAAATTAACCTAGTAGAAGGAAAATAGATGAAGATAGGGAAAAAGATTCATATCCCTGCATAATAAATATTAGGATATTGAGAAAGCTATTAAGGAATTATTAGATGTTGATCTAATCAAGCCTAATATATCTCCCTATTGCTGCTATGCATTTATGGTTAATAAACATTCAGAGCAAAAGAGATGTAAAAAGAGAATGGTAATCAATTATAAGCCATTAAATTCAATTACTCTACCATATCTTTATCCTATCCCTGATAAGTCTTATTTACTCTAGAAAGCAAGTTGTAAATACTTTTCTCAATTTGATTGCAAATCAAGGTTTTATCAAATCAGAGTAAAAAAGGAAGATCGTCCAAAAATAGAATTTAGTTGTCCATTTGGCCATTTATAGTAGAAGGTGATGCATTTTGGACTTATGAATGCACCAAATTATTTAAAAATATTTATGAATAAAATATTTATAGGTATGATAGATTTATTGTATGTATATATTGATGATATACTAATTTTCAGTCAATCGATTGAGTCTCACTTATAACATCTAAGGAAATTTTATGACATTGCTATTAAAGTTGGAATCATGTTGTCTAAAATTAAAATACAACTATGTTAAATTAACTATAAATTCCTTAGCATGGATGTAAATAATAGTAAGCTCAAGGTACAAAATCATATCAAGGATAAAATTATTGAATTCCCTGATCAACTAGATAAGGAGTTACAAGCATTTTTGGGAATTCTTAATTATGTCAATAGTTTTATGCATAAAGTGGCATAGATAGATATTGTTTATAAGAATTGTTAAGAAATAATAGAAAGTATAATTGGAATGATGAACATAGTAGAGTAATCCAAATTATTAAATAAAGTATTACCAAGCTTCCAAAATTAAATGTGCCTCAAAAAGAAAAATATGTATTATATACATATACTTTAGATGTTAAGTGGGGAGGAATTCTTTGCTACATAGAAAATAGAAAAAGAAAATGTCTTTGAATATGTTAGAGGAGTATCTAGGGTTATTAAAATTATATTAGAATTTACACAAGGGTGGTGAACTAATATAACAAGCATGCCAATTATTAGAAAATTTAGATAAATAATTTTATGAATTTATATAATTGAGATTGATAAAATAGTAAAGTACTACTATTGATAGATATTGAAAAAATTTAGAAATGATGATATTTGGTTTACTGTGCACATGGAGGTCTGAGTAACAATAGGCTAGAAGTGGACTAGAAGATAATCCTAGAATAATTATTAGTTTCTATAATTATCCTTTTTATGGCCCCAAATTATTTAATTAGATATAGACAGTTGCATCGATATAGGTGTCTAATTATACCATATGTGTCTTGTAAAAAATACTAATTGGATCTTGATGTGATCAACTAGATCCTTCTAGGTTTTCTGTCACCTTTATTATGATGTCTTTAGATTGTGCATAAAGGTTGTCATTCTTTGACAAATGAACATATCCTAAATCTTTAACCTTGGAGTAAATATGGAAAAATGGGTTAGTGGATTAATGATATCAAGCTAAACCCAAATATATATTTATCAATGGGCATTAAATACATAGACAATAATCCAAAGAGGGCCTCAAACTTATCTAGTTCTCTCATATGTTTTTGATTGTGTGTGCAGAAGGATGCAATGTGTCATAAGAAAACACATGGAATGACCTATCTGTCAACTTGGAAAATATGTCTCATGGGATGCTCTTTGAATTATTTAGACCTATATAAAAATTGATTCTATAACTAATATGAAAATAGGGACAAATAGGGTAGATTTTCTCACTTGAATGCTTGATTAAGTGTTTCTTGGTTTATTACCTTATGAATTGTATTTGATTTCTAGGTGAGGAATGAATGAGGGTTGATCTTGTATATATACCAACACCTTTTGAAAATATCTCACATTAAATCATTTAGGTTGACCTTTTGGATACATTTATTTTGTGATCTGGATGAATTTTAGGTGTTGGACACTTTCTAAGAAAATGGATAGTTATGTTGACACATGTGTCCACTTGGGATGCAAGTGTCTAGAGAGATATAAAATAGGTATAGTCCAAAATTGACAGTGAAGGATAAAAATAAAGTTTAGATATTTTTTAATAGTATACAAGACCTAGAACATTAGAGTAACTATGATCATAATAGGATATAAGCAATCAGATATAAAGAGATACTAAATATGAACCTTTCAACAATAACAATGTCTAGAACTAAAAGGTAAACCATGATAGGCATTTTACAAGTGTACAAGACATTGGAACTATATAAATCATATTTTAGTATCTACATGATCCAACAATGATATATTTTGTGTAATGTATTGAACTAAAGTATGAACAATAGGGATAGTGATAGAACAAAACTAACTATGAAAAATGATGTCCCTAGTGATCTTTTGATGTTAACAACTTGTTGAAGGTTAGAGATTGGTTTGAATCTAACATATTAGAGCCTACACTCACTAGGAAATTTTTAGTACAATTAGATAAGAGCATAGTGCATGACTGCCTATATTAGAGGAATTTTTATTTGTGTCAAATTTCTAGGTCTATGATAGAATTGCCACTTGTAATTGCATCTATAAGTGACAACCTATATGTTTTACAAATCACTCAAGTACAATTGTAAATCATATTGTATATAAAACTAGATATAAATAAGTAATGCATATACTAAAGCATAGATTAACTAATGTAAATAAACTACACATATCATGCATATGTCCTAGTTATAGAATTTATCAGAATATTCTTATATTTATATTTTTTAATACATGAAAACTTTAGGGGAACATAATAACCAATAACTCTTGCAATAGCCTCACAATCAATAGGTCATGTATCTAGAAATTAAAGGATGATACATCATGAATGGAAAGTATCTTGACACTATGACTTAACTAATCTAACTTTGTAACATAAGTTCCACTATCATAATGTAAATGTTTAACATGTTGCATATGTTGTTTAGCATTGTGATATCTAAGACTCTTTGGAACCCATAATGAATTGTATAAACTATGTGTTTCCTTTTTGGAAATATTTTACATACTTGAAATACCAATCTAGGACATGATGGAGTAGAGAGTGGATCTATAGAATCTATAACAAATCAATGATTAAGTGGATTTTCAAGGATAGGTCTCTTTGGAAAGTTGAACACTTGCTTCTAAGTATTATTATTAGGTTTAACCTTTCTAGGTTATTCAATCCTAATATGTTGTGTAATAACACTAATATTTGGTTATATGGGGTATTCACATGGAATACCATGAACTGTAATAACCTCATTATCAAAAAATATTTCAAACATATGTGTATTATAAAAGGAACTATGTGAAGCTGATGAATCCATGGATGTACTAATAACATATCAAATATTCTTGTTCTACCAACCTTTAACTTGGTAATGTGATCTCACCAATAGGGCTTTGAACATGGACATTAAATCCCTTTATTATTGTTGTTATTGGAAGTATATCCTTATTTACATATCTAAGATGAGAGATAAGTGTGATATTGAACATATTCACACTTGAACCATTATAAACCATGACACTCTATATCATTTGATGATCAATGTAAGATTGAATAAACAAAGAGTATAGATCAAAATCATCCTTAACTATCTCATGCTTTGTTAATGTAGTAAGTGGTCTAGAGGGCACTAAAACATGATATGTACTAATGATGCCATTTCAAGGATATTTTGCCTCTATATGAGGATGATAAGGAGTTTTTAAAGGATTTTCATTATATGTGTAATGCACTTCTAACTCTTTTAGTGTTTCTTGACATGTATGCTTAGGAAAATGATCATTGAATATATTCATTATTTTACTCTCACTTGGTTGTGCCTTTGTAATATCAAGTTTACTCACATAAATTATGTTCTAATATGTCAAGTATTGAATATGATGTCTAAAATTTATGTATTTATTGGTGGTATACCCTAGTGCTCTAAAAAAATCACAAAAAACATTCTGAACATATCATTTTGGAAAAAAAATACTCACATCAACCTCTCAAATGGGAGGGAGCAATATGAGATGCCATTGCAATAATTTTTTTAACACCTTGTAGGGAACTTATGGTAAGTTGGTAAACTATCTCTTAGGAGGAGTTGATAAAATAATTTAAGATTAGTTTCTAAAATTGTAATCATTATTGCCATTGATCACTCCCATTTTTAGTTTATCTCACCTTGTATGGTTGCTTACTCAGATTCTTTGCATGAGAAGTATAAACTATGGTAGTTGTGTACTTGAGTTTGTTTATGGAAAAAAATTAACCTCCCTTTCCTTAACTATGTAACATAAATATGTGAATGATGAAATTTTTTTAAACATAATAAAATCATGTAGAGGTGGAAGCTAAATTTTCTTAAAAATGTCTTGTAATTATTTATCTATCAGATGATTGATCATTTTAGATAACATGGTTTTATACCTTAAGACATATTTTTTACTTGGTTTATTGATTCTTATTTGAGATGAAAAATATGATCATATGAAATATTTTCATTGATGTTGATTGAGAAATGTTTAAGGAAAAAATATACCAAAGGATTGAATCCATGAGCTGACTTATGTGGTAAATCATAAAACCATCTGAGTGTGTATTATTTTAAAATTCTAGGAAATAATTTGGTTAATTTTTTTTTGGATGCATAGTCTAAGCATGCTATATGAAATGCTCCCAAATGTTGTTTAAAGTCACCTTTTTCATCATATAATGTAAACTTAGGTGACACAAAAATAGTTGGTAAAGGATATGAGAAAATATGTTGAGCTAATGGAGTATGCAATCAAGTTTGTGAATCCAGTGCATGTTTAGGTTTCAAACCACTTTTGTTCTATTTAAAACACCTTAGTTTTCATAGATAAAATGGAAATACATATAGTATTCTGCATCAGGAATAGAGTGTGTGATAATCAATGCTAGTGTCTTAAATGACTAAATAGGAATTGACATATTGACCTACTTATATCCTTGGGTTACTCCTATAGTAGATGGAAGTACAAAATCTGTATCAAATGGTGTAGAGAAAAGTAAATATCCCATAGTATATGAAGTATTATATGTATTATCCTTGATTTCACATTTAATGTCCAAAAGAGTTTGAAAAATTATATGATATTCTTTAGGTTTCTCATGGATTGCTTCTCAAAAGTTCTTAATAACTTATACTTTATTATAATTTAGTTGTTCATCACCTATAGGTGGAATGGAATCTTAATACTTGATTTGAAGTTTAGTGTTACCATGATTATATTGTCCATTTTCAAAAGTATTATTGATTATTTATACATATTCAACTTGTTATTTAGTAATGGGAGGTCCTGATATACCCTTATTCTTATCTATCTTATATGCCTTATCAAAATAAATCTAAGTATGCTCAACTTGAGTACCACTTAGTCTACCACTTCTAAAAGAGGTAGAGACAACTTTTTTAGACTGCATAAAATATGAAATAAAAAGTCGGAATATTTTTTTTATCAAAGAATTTACCAAATCTAAAAACCTTAATACAACAATTGGAAACAATAAAAAGAAAGGTATAAACCCTAGCAACATGAATGGTTAGGGTTTTACGATATTCAATGAATAGATGGATTCACGAATATGTTTTATCAAAATTTAGGATAGAGAGATACTAAATCCTAATTATGATAAATTTTTGAGTAAAATTAGGCTATAAGAAATATGATATAAATCACACAAATTAATTTTAAACTTTGATTAATATAGAAATATGCTAAAAATAGAAAGTACCAAAGAATAATCACTAGCTAGAAAATTAGATATGCAAGACTATAAGTGTGATTGTAAAGCTAACTATATGACTATGTGAGATCATTATGAATTAGGAATAAGGATTTTCATATACTTAGGAGAAGGTCACACTATTTAGACAAGGATAGCTTGTGCAAGTGTCTATACGGCATGTCAGTGTCTAATAGAGTTTTAAATTTTTGTGTAAAAATAAATTGGTGCACCTTTGCCTGTAGGTCCTACGTGCATGATCAGGTTCACTTGAATCATTATGGAAGTTTTTTTGTTCCTTATTATTCACTTGAAATGTCATGAGGAATAAATATAATAAATGGAAAAAGTGGGTTATTGGCTGAATTTTTGCTTGACCTCAACACCCCTTGTGTTGAGTGAGACCTACATACCAATACTCCAAAGATAAATCAAGCTCCATGTAGTTCTCCCATGATATGATGATATGTGTGAAATATTAGTGTATGCTATATGTTTGTGAATCATGGTGTGATTACATGCTTAAATAATGATTTTTGGCCTTGGAGGTGTATTAAAACTTAACTCAAAGATACTATGACTATGTGAACTTACAATTTTTAAGAATAGATGTTTTTCTTTTAGTGTCCAATTAGATATCCTCATGTTTCTTAATCATATCAACCCATCAAATAAATAGTTAAAAAATGTAGCGTTATATTGATTATTTTGGAATTCTTACAAATGAGGCTTGTGAAATGTGTGGGATGACCCTTTTGGTGAATTTGAATTTAAGCAACTAGTCATTATTTGGCAGGAGGATAAAACTAGTGGATTAAAACACTATTAGGGAATTGAATTATCCTAAAAAAGTGGAATTTTTTGAGGAGAAAATATAGCAAATATAAAATTATGGATCATTCTAAGGATGAGATTAGTCTATTTGGAATGATAAATATAAACATTTAGTGATCATTAGTTGTTTAGAGGAATGGGTCATTCACATAGAAGTGAAATAATGACAATTAAGGAACATGGAACTAGGTATTAACTAAGTTTGTGTAAGGAGTGATAAAAAGTACATTTTTTTATCAATAAAATTTAAATTATGTGTCTACACCTGCAAACTCTTTAAATTAATTAAGCAATGTATAACTATCACAAATCATGTGAGCCTCATTTTTATTTTATTTTCATGAAACCATGTAGGTGTTGTGAGTGATGGTTGTATATACTTCAATACCATGAGTGAATATTAATGAATTATACCTATGAAGGATCATTATGCATGCATGGTTGACCTCATATAAATTTATATGGATATTATAAATAATATTGTAAAGAAGATAATGAAATGTAGAAAAAATAAATTACTAATCCTTCAAAGGTTATTATAGAATAAAGCATATTTGTTGGTTTTTATATAAACTTACCATAATTATAGTCTTTATTTTTATTAAGGTGGGTGTGTGAATTATTTAGATGATTGTGCCACCATATACATATTTAGAGCTTACAATTAGACAGGGTGCACCTAATGTAACACACCACATAGACAATTATAGATGATTCAAAAATGTAGATTTAGAGGCCTGTATTGATGAATATCATAGAAAGAGGGTATCTTCATGTTGATGTTGATGTTATGACACACCTATATATTGATTTGATTTCAATGAAACTTTTATTTCCAAGGTGAAAAATGTCACAAGTGAACTGATAAAAGGGTTAATAATATTTTCTATTGATAGATTATTTTTTAAAATAATTTATAAATAGATTGAAGACTAAAAAAGAACTAAGTTAGATCCAAACTTGATTTAAAAATTATTTGAGACAATCCCAAATCTAAGCATAGCTATATTTTTTAGTCTATTGGTGGCACTAGTACATATCTTATTTTCTTGAGCCTAATATTGAAACTCATTATGACTAGCGACACTAAATCCATCTTTGTTACCATAAAGACAAGATCATTTAACAAAAAATTATGGAACAATTTATGATCTCTTTGAGTTATGTTTTGGATATGGATATATGCCTATGTTAGAGTATGTTATTACAATGAGAAGTATTGGATCAAGTACTTAGGACACAAATGCGAGTCAAGATACAACTATTGTTTTAATATGTTTATCTAATTAATATGAAACACATCACCATTTAAATCATTTGGATTTTGTCTTTTATTGGTGTTTGTAGATCACATTAAAATATAGGGCTAATAAAATTATCAACAACACTCTTTTTTGAGTTAGATCTCAAAAATGTTGCATCTTATGTTCTTATGTCAAACATGTGTGAAAAAGTGGGAAAGTGGGGTGAAATTATAAGGTATGTAAATTGATGTAAGATAAGGAATTAAAAATACTACAAACTATTCCTCAAATAGATAATTGTTATGATATAAAAGAAAGATCGAAACAAACATGTTATGTATAAATGAGCAAAAATAATGCCTTTTCCATAACATGAGACATGTGTAATTGAATGAGTATCATATTGTGCTCTTCAGAGAGGTTTATAACTATAAAATTAAGTATAAATCTTGATGTCAATTTTGCATAAAATGTGAATTTTAAAGAGTTATTACCAAACTATAATCAAGAAATAACTATTGTGTATGGTATTTTTATAGTTTAATTTTGTCATATTTAGTCTATGCTAGGTCTTCCCTTTATTTTAAAACTAGTTTTAGAAAATGATATAAGTAAGATATAAAGTAGAGATTCAGAACAAGGTGTGGATATCCATCTATAATAAACATGTATGCAAAATAAGTCAAAAAATAGAAGGAAAACAATTTGATTGATAAAAAACCTAATGAGGTCAAAGTAAGGGAGACTTAAAAATCATCGGCCTCTACTCCTAGATCATTTTTGCTAACTCTGTAACAACTTGTGTCAATTTTGAAGCTTTATATTTTTATATTTAAGGCACTAAAAATTTGATTCAACATGGAATGTAAGTTTTTATGAAATGCATAAAGTGAGATTTGAAATGTTTATTACCACTAAAGAAGGAAAAATTATAAATTTATAACTTTTGAAATTCATCATCAATAATCACTTTAATTTTTAGAATCTAATTTGGCATACATAGGTTTTAAAAATAAACTCATATCCATTAAGTTGTAAATGTAAGTCTATAGAAAACTAAGGTGCTAAGTACAACACTTGAAAATTTTAGATTTTATCATAGCCTCACTCAAGTAGAGATTTAAATCTTAATTAGCATATAACATTTCATATGTCCATTTGTGGGATTTTAACTCAGATCAATTAACTTGTAAATATAAGTCCACATAAATTTCTTATATCAATATTTTCCCTTCTTATTATATGGGGGAGGGTTTGAATTGTGTAGGATTTCCATTATTTTTTATTATTTATTATTTACGTGCTTGAGGAAATATACATAAACAATAAAATAAAAAACATGTAGAGATGGATTGGCACCTAGATAATCACTCATTTAAAATATAGGGGCTTCAGTTAGTTACTAGAGTTAAATTCTCCCATATACAATGCACTAATTTCTTATCAAAATTTTTAAGGATTTTGTGTCTTAATATTAATATGACATGCTTAGAACTACTATATATGTTATTTTGTTTAAGAGGATGTACATCAAGACATTACCCAGTTGTCTAAAGTTGAATGTCAACTAATAAAAACCCAAAAGAGGTGAAAAGTTTTACCATTGTTAATGACAACAAAGAAGGTGAATTCAAGAAACTATTTTACACTATTTTTTGATTAATACTAAACCTAATTAGGATATAAATTATTTTAATATTAATTAAAACTATAATATATGACAATAAAACATAAATATGAATATAAAGGATCAAAATTTATTTGACTATTATATTTTAAAATTTAAAAAGTAAAACAAGGAGATATATACTTAATTTTTCATGTTTTGTGTAGGACTAAGATAAGTGATAGATAGTAGGAAGTGAATAATACTTAATTGAGTCACTTAGATTAGTAACTAGATCTCTACCTACACTTAAATGATATTATTAGCCTTAGTTTTTTAACATTTGGATGGTACGTACATTGTTGGATGGTTGTGTCCATATAAGTCTTGTCCCTTTATTATGGTATGAACCACTATGACTACTTCTGATATGCTTGTGTGTGCAATCCCAATGTCTGACTGTATTTACAACACATAAAAATCAATCTCCTTCTCTACTTTAGTAGTAGTTTAATATTTGAAAATGGATAAAATGGTTGGATGAACTACCTCAACCTGTCCCCAATGATTGATTGAGAACTACATACATATTCAATACTATAAGGAGGGAAATCAATCTGCATGTAATTTTCCCTGTTAGGTGTATGTGTGGAATAATGCTCATTCAATGTATGCAACTTATAATATAGATTTTAAAACTTAAAAATGGACAAATTTGGCTTGGTACTTGAAAGCTTAAGACTTGGTAAGGCACTAATTTAGTTACTAATTTATAATTTGGGAAGAATAGGATAGTCCTCTTAAATGTGTAATTATTTGAGTGTGCTTCATAAATAAGTGTTAGATAGATTCTAGATGATCAATAAGCCTAAAACCATTTTTTAATTTGTTTGAGTCCAACTAGGTACTTTTTCATACCACTGACACACTAGGAAAATAGGAAAACCCATAGGAATGATTTAGTTTTATAATTTGACTATTGATAGGCAAATGACAAAAACATCAAACTTGACCAATACTTTATGATCCTAATGTTTATCTCTTGGAGATAGGATCACTATTATAGTGATCTAGAGAAATTTGAGTATGATATTTTATTGGTTTTCCATAGACTTAGGGAGTTATTATAGGTGTCTAAAAACAACTTGGAAGAAATAGATCCATAAATAACATGAGGGTGTGAGAGAATGATGAATTAGAGTCATATATATACGCACAAGTTATGTAGGGTTAAGATAAGTCAAAAATAACATTGACGAGTGTCTAATACCAAATTTTAGAATCAAAAAATAAATCCTCCTTTTTATTATGGTAGTGAAATTCAATAAAAATACTAGAGTAAAAGGATATATATATATATTAGTGTATAAATATTTTATCCATTTGATTACATAGTTATTATAAATTTTATAGTATTGGAAAATAACATGTAATGATTACAATCATGTCTTAATTTTAAGAATAGTAAAAAAGGTCGATCCATTATATCCATGTGTAATTTTTAATATTAGGGAAAATAAAAAATTATGTATGAAAATTAAACCCTAAGGAATTTTTTTGAAAACCCCTAGAAATAAGGCTAAAACCTTAAGGACAACATAGGGTTTGGCAATGTCTCAAAAATATAGAGGTTCACCAGCCTATTTTAGTTTAATACTCACCTAAATTAGGATAAAAATTGTTGTAATAAAAAATTGGATAATAATATATGACCATTAAGCATAAATGTAAATGTAAAGGATTGGAAATGATTTAAGTATTACATTTGCTAAATGTGGAAATTAAAAAAAGAGGATAAATACTTAGCTTTTCATTTTATGTGTGAGACTAAGATAGGTGGTAGATAACATGAAGTGAATAATATTAGGTAGTGAGTTGCTCAGATCAAGAGGGAGAACTTTACCTACACTAAGATGGTATCATTAGCCTTAGCTTGGTATAATCTAAATGATATGTTCATGTTGGATGGTTATGTCCATGTAAGTTTTATCCATTTGTTCTAGTATGAACTATTTTGACTACTTATGATATGATCTTATGTGTAATCCCAAGGGATGAATGTATGTGTAACACCCATAAATTAGTCTCATTTAGTTGAAAACCCTAAGTCCTCATCAATAGTAGTTTAGTCCATAAAATGGTTAAATTAGTGTGCTTAACTTCCCTCAACATGCCCCAAATTATTGGTTGAGTGTTGATTATGTATAAAATAATTAATGGATGGAAATCAAGTTGTATATAGTTGTACCCATTAAGTTTATGTTTGTAATATGCTTGCTCAATGTATGCAACCTATGATCTATCTTTTGACACTTGGAAAATGACAACATTGGCTTAGATCTTGAGTGTTTTATACTTGGTAAGGACCTACTTTTAGCGACTAATTTGTAATTTTTTAAGAATAGGGTAGTCCTCTTGAATGTGCAAGTGTTTAAGTGTGCTTAATAGCCAAATGTTAGATAAATTCTAGATGATCAATAACCCTAAATGTTTTTTGTATTTATATGATCCTGATGTCGCGATAAGAATGAACTATGAAAACTAGAAATGAAATTGGTGTAAACCAAAATTATATTCATTCATTCAATCAGAGGTAATATTACATATAGAAAATGAAAAATGTGACCATTAAATTCACTTTCAAGATGAAAGTTTATATTCTACATGAATACAAAGATTATTGGACCTAAATATATTCCCAAGATTATATACATTAGTATACATCCCCCCTTTCTCCATAGAGGTTATAGTGAGGCCAATTCTATCTTTGAATTTTTAAAATTTTCCTCTTCAAAGTTATTTTGTTATTATATTTTTTGGTTTATCTATAGTTGGATAATATATAAATTTTACACTAATGTATTTCACATATTTCTAAATCAAATAGAATTGGTGTTGATGTGTTTGGTTTGGTTGTGAAATACAATATTTCTTGTCATTTGGATTGTAAAAGTGTTATAAACCATGAGTGATGTAGATGAAATATTTTTTTTTAAAAATATAGAAGAATCCTTCTAAGCCATATTATTTCATAGGTTACCTCTAAAGATGCCATATATTCTACTTCTACTGAAGAGGTTTCTTGCACTGACTACTTATTTGACTTCCAAGTGATAACTATTATCCTACATTCATCTTGAAACCTGAAGTAGATTTATCAAATTCAAAATCACATGCATAGTTTGAATCTGAATATCCAACTAGATTAAAATTTGTTTCCCTAGAGTATTTTAGCCCAAAAATTTGTGTTCCCTTTAGATAGAAAAAACTATCTTTATTACTACCCATGACTTTCTCTAGGTTATTGAATGAATCTAAAAATAATACCAATGATAAAATAAATGTTTGATCAAGTTGTGGTTATATAGAACATATTTCTAATGAATTGATATACTTAGTTGCATCTATAAATTCTATGGTATAATCTCCTATCAATTAAATTTTTGTTCCATGAATGTACTAATTTGATTACACTCTATCATTCCAAATTTACTCATAATATCACCAATGTAATTTTGTTGTGTGATGAATATATATTTGTATTTTTGAATCAGTTCAATACCCAAATAATAATGAAGGCAACTTAAATCTATAATTTCAAAACCTTTTCATCAATTCTATTTTGACCTTTTTAATGTACCTTTCATTATTTCTTGTGAAGAGAAGACCATCCACATAAAAAACTCAATATACAATTATTTTGACAAAAGGAGTTACATCCTAGTATTCAAAATGCTTAAAATTCATGCTTAAGATTGTTCAATTATCTTTTAATACCACATTTTTGGGGTTTGTTTCAATCCATAAAACAAAAATTTCAACTTATACACTATGTTCTTCGCCATCAACTAAAAATCATTTTGGCCAAGTTATGTACGTGTTATTTTAAAATCACAAATAATAAAAATAGTTTTTAGGTCCATCTAATGAACTTTCCATCTACTTTATGTTAATATACCCAACAAAGTCTTAATAATATTAGTCCATTTCATTGTTGGTGTAAAGGTCTCATTATAACCTATTCATTATTTTTTAGCATATCCTTTTACAACAAGATTTTATTATATTTTTTCAAGCGATCCATCTGATTTGTATTTGTTTTGAAAGACCCACTTGAAAAAAATGGGTATACAATTGAGTGGAGGGTCAAATAACTCTCAAGTTTCATTCTTGACCATAACCTCATATTCAATTTTTATTGGTTTTATCCATGCATCAATATTTTAAATTTATTTCAAAGAAGTTGGTTTTGAAAAATAAATAAATGTTGATTATATATTATAGATAGTCTTCTAATTTAAAATTTTATAGCTTATTATCATACCCAAAATTTCTCATGACTAAAACCACAAAAAAAATATTTTTTGTAAGAATGTACAATACACATTTTGCAAAAATACATTGCCCATTGGCTATCCATATTCATGGAACATGATGTGCAATGTGTTCAAACAAAGTTGCATTACTATATGATAGATGGAAATGTGAAAGGGTCACACGATCACTATGCAACTAAGTTAGCCCCACTTTCTGTAATCAACCTACAAACACTCAAACAAGCCTAAAAATCTCTAAGAAAATCTAAAGGGCCCCATGACTGCAAGGTCTACAATGGGAACCCAACTAAAATGAGGTGTGTCCAAGAAACCATTGGATCAAATGAATCTACCAAATTCTTAATGGAGTTCAAAGAAGACACCAAATGATTATGACCAATGATAGGGCTCAATTTGAACTTGAAGTTGTAGCTTGAGTCTATTTAAAAGTTGAATTAGCTTTTAAGAAACATTTTTAGCAAGGATTCATGATCCTAATATGAATTTAAAGGGGGTCTATTTTTTTTACTTATCTCCATGAGTATGGATCACTTCATCTCAACCTTTGAATTCTTTCAATCTCAACATCATATTAGGTCAATGATGAAGAAACCATAGAAATCCTTATGAAAGTCAATAAAAGATTAAAATTAGTCATTATGCTTCAAAATAATACTTATAAAAAGAGAAAGGACATTTTAGAGAATAACTTGTCCATAATCACCCCTCTTCTCCTTCCTTAGCCTTAGATGACTGTCATTAATGGAGTCTTGAAGCTTTTGGTATTTTACTATTTTATTCATTTTAAAATTCAATTTAGATAGATACATGATTGGGTTGGTTTTATACGCAAACATATTCAAGAAATGTTTGTAGTTGATTTTGGGATTCTACAGTTTCTATAAAAATCTTTTTGGAGTTTTAAGCTCAACCTCAACCATCTATAGCTAAAAACCAGTTAAAAAAGGAGGTATTTTATAGTTTATTTTTTTGGATTTCATTCTTATTTCATGTAGTAGGGGAGAGAAAATTAATGAGGGTTCCCTTTGGTTCAAACTATCCCAAAGCTTCTGGGAGCCCATAATTATCAAAATGGTCAAAATTGACCTTCCTTGGGAAAAATGGCCATATCTTGAAAAATATATAGTTTCAGGCCTTAAAAATTCTCTTGTGTAGAAGAGGGAAATGAATTGATGTGAGGGTCCCTTCTGGATCACCCCATCCCTAGGTTTTTTGGTTGTCATAAAAAACTATAAAAAGTTCATGTCTAAAGGATTAGTTCTAGTTTTATAATTAAATTCATAGTTACATAACTTTAGGAATTTAAAGTTTTCAAAAAAATCAAACTTTAATAAAAATACATTTATAAAATAGTATTTAATAAAATAAAATTAAGACATTAAAATAAAGTTAGGTGGTTTATAATGGGTGGCAATGAACCTCATAATACATCACAACATGGTGAACTTGAATGTGTAAAATTTTGTACAACATTTGAGATCTTTCAAAGGGAGATGGTGAGGCAAGATTTAATGAACAACCCACCAGAGTTATGTTGATGCACCTAAATGTATCAATAGGTTCATATAGTGTTTAAGAAACACTTATTATTTTTGGATTCAAAGAATCTATTGCATGAGTCATTGGTTGTGATAATCCTATTATCCTTAGTGGAATAGAGGTAGAACAAGTTGATTATTTCACAAATTTATATTAGTTGGTAGTTTGTATCCACCATGACTTAATAGTTAATCTTTGATTTTGAAGATGATCTATGCTAATTTGAGTGAATTGTCCTCAAAACCTAAGTCTAAAGCTACATTAAGATGAATATTTAAAATGAAATTGATTTAAGGTGAATTGATAAAAAATGAGTAAAAGGAAGGTTAGGGAAGAAAAAAGAGGTGTTGTTGATCTTTATTTCAAAAATTATCACAAAGTTCCAATTTCATCTGAACATGCATAAAAATAATGTGCAACATGAAGTAGCATAATCTCAATTCCTACCACATATTAGGCAGACATCTAAGGAAAGTAGAAAAAGATGCAAATAAGAAAAAGATTTACTTTAATAATTTTACCCCTATAAGCAAATAACATTAGTCTAGATGCAAGAAGAAAAAAAAAAGTGAAGTAAACCTAAGAACTTTTAACTAATCCATCATTATCACAAATTAGCAAATCTGCATTAAAATATGCACATTTAAAATTCATAAGAACCATTCCAATTTTAAGATGAGACTAGAAAAATGAGAGAGAAACCATGATAGTAATTCACACAAGCAAATGTGGACAAACTTTGTAGAATTACTTTCTTATATTAATTTTCTCAAACATTATAGAATAGTTTTTGGCTCCAAAAGTCTCTCTATTTTTACAATTCACAACACCTCTTTATATAGACCTTTCATAAGGTATGCCAATTATTCATGCCAAAATTTAAGGACAACTATCGTATCTTTTGAGAACCCTCTAGAAATTCTAAATGACTAACCTATAGGCAATGTGCTTTACAAGTTACACATGCCTTTAGAAAATAATATTCTATTTTCAAAAGTATACAAGCTCAATTACAAAAAGAATATTCCTATCTTAACTAACTTGGAGACCCTTTTACTAAAATAGTCTTCTACCTTCCTTGCAAGATCTTAATTCTATAATGCTATTCATTGATCAGTTAGAGATCAATGATAGAATCATGAACAATTCCTTCTCTTTATACTCTAGGCCCTTGAGATCCCTCTCAACCCTTTCCAAAGATTGTTTGATGACCCTAATATCTCTTATATTTTCCCTAATATCTCTTATATTTTATTATAATGATAAAATTAGGCCCATGATCTTCTTGTTATCAGCCCCTATTTTCCCTTGTCCTTGATTCCTCACTTCTAGCATAAATTGAGTAGCTCTATGCTTGAACCCCTCATCAATGATAAGGCCCAAAGGACTAAGTGAGGTGGGATCTTTGATTATAATGTCACACATGTGTAGCATTTTATCTTCCTATTATTTTAAGCCCTTGAAAATGTCCTCCATCTGCTTAGACCATCTACTTAGGGCTTTGATTTTATCCACCAATATAGCCATATCCATATTTAAATGGGATAGGCTAATTGTCCTAAATTTAGGGACTTGATTCTTGGTCAAGGATTTGATCAAGTCTTTCACTTAATATCTTGAATCCTTACATTGGCCAACTTGGTCTATAGCCATGGAATTTTGATTACTCATTACCTCTTGTTTAGTTTTGATTTACTTTAAGGAATTGAATAAGTCAATCATGGTGTCCTTAAACATCTTGAATCTATCTTCTTGGATTGACAAGATGGCAGTCTCTTCTAAATTCTTCTATTATTGCATCATATCTTTGATGACAACCTACAATTGATCATATTGTGCTTGAGCTAGATTCAATGGGTCTTCTATTAAGATAAGAACCTCACTAGGCCTCTATCTTTCCAATGGAGTCAAACCAGTGAATGGTTCCTCTTTTTGAAAGGTGAATTTATCTCCAGCAATGATGGCCTTCTTTTATATCACTCTTTCCAAGATTTTGGTCTCTAGATTAAATTGAATACCCACTGATGATTGAGTCACTTTTGGAGTTAGAGTTCCTATTTGTGCTCCACCTAATGCTCCTAGGGAAACCATTCTTTTCTCCTCTTCATTTTATATAAACACAATCTATGGATTAAGCTTTTCATGCACAGTGATGTTGATAAACTTTGTTATTACCCAAAGATGGTACATAGTAGGGACTTTTATGTAATTTTCCATAGTGGCCATGAATTTGTTCAAATTTCTCACTAGTGGTCTACACTTTAGTTTTGGAATGAATTTTTCTTACATAGATGATAATTCAACTCTTTAGGATTGTTATGATCAATACATGGTTAAATTAACGACTTAATACATGCTAGAGATATTTTGAATGTATTTTTAGTTTTTTAATGGAAACAAATAGTTAAAATAAAGAGCTTTGTAGCATCCCTATGGAATTTTCATGGAATTTTACTCAATATTTAAAAAGTGACTGTTACCTTTTGAAAATTCCACCTTGATCTCACACCATTAGATCATCCTTACATAGATCAATGTAGACCATCGATCTTGATCTAAGAACTTTGAATGCTATTGGCTGATAGCCAAATTCCTCAAAGTTATGACACTTATCACTTCTGCATTCACTTTGAGCTTTATTGAAATGTCAACATTGATCTTACACCATTCATATCATTTGGATGGATCAATCATGCTCCATCAATCTTGATCTACTTAATTATGCTTCTTGCTACATAGACTATTGATCAGAATGTGTCTGGTTACATAGACTATTGATTAGAATGTGTATGCTCATCCACATATCATCAATATTTGAAAGATTCTTGAGATTTAATTTATGAATCATGGCTATGCCATGTGTCATCTTCACCTTCATCTTTAGGGATTTTGAATTTTTAACCTTCATCATGTACCATCAGATCTTGATTGGTCAGAATAATGCATTCCATTTGATCTTCATCTGCAAGGTTGAACACCATTGGTTACTAAGTGTTCTTTGGCCATGAGTGTAACACTTGTCACACTCTCACTTGTCTTGGGGCTTTGTTAAAGTCTTGACTCAATACACATTGTTAGATCAATCTTACCCAAGAAAACACATACCATTGATCTTTGGAAGATGTTTGAACTTTATCTTAGAGATGGGGCTTTATCTTTAATATCACACCATTTGATCTAGATCACTCAAGCAAACATGGACCGTTGATCCTGTAGATGAAAATGATATTTAAGTTAGGCTTAGGAAAATAAAGAACTTATCATAAAGTTTTTAAAATATGGTTTTATTTCATGTTAATAAATATGGGTAAGACCTTAGGATAAAATGTTTAAGCTAAGTTTTAAGCATATAAAGGGGACTCCACACATAATAAAAGACATGGCATAAAGTATTAGGACAAGGCTTTTAGCTAAAGTCTAAGACATAACAAAAAGACAAGGCAGTTAATTAGACCATGTGAAAATAAAATGGACCAAGGGGGATCAGGACATAAAGGGACCCAACATAGAATTTTTAGACTAAGGTTTGGTTATCTTAATACACATGGCTAAACAATGGGATAAAAATTGAACTAAACCCATGGCATGATAAATCATTCCCATGTAAATTGTTCCCACCAAATTTGAATTTGATTTAAAGGGACCTGAGCTAGGGTAATTTGAATGAGGGTTTCAAGATGATTTTAGTTTGATTTTCAATAGACTGAAGGCTAGTAAAAAACCAAATTTATATAATAATCATGAAACCTAGGCATTGCCCATTCCAAATGGGATCTATTAGAGATACAACCTAAAACATACAACTTGAAACGTAAAGATCCAATGTTATCACTTTAGGCAATATTAAATCAAAATTATGAACAAATATGCCAACCAAATTAGGTGTGAATGATCTTTAAATGAAAACAATATGCAAACTTGCTAGTGGTACTCTAATCAAGTGAATTTTCAATTTTAAGTTACAAATTTGCACAATTTAGGACAAGGGTCCCCATTTTTTAGAAATGGGGGGTATGTTGACCTCAACAAATGATGACTTCTAGGGAAAACATAGTAATATGTTAGAATTCAGAGACTTTGGTTTATACTAATAACTAGGCTACTTATTCCACTTGATTAGGCACCATTATTAAGATTAGTTAATAGTTAGAATAAATATTGCACATGACAAATTATGATCAAACATCAAGACATAACCATGTTGTGCGTGTGCTTTGATTCCACTTATTGATTACCATAAGATTTATAGAACAACTTATAGATTCATGACCTTAACCATTAACATTGCCTTATAATATATTTGGATGTTCATTAAGAATCATGCTTTAACTCAAATAAGTCTTGGGAATTTCTATACTTCTAGCCAGGAATTCATAGCCCTAATAGAGGTATCTTTAGCTCCACTCAAGGACTTGCTCTACTACCAACTAGACATCTATAACTCTGATGGAGATTACTAGAGTCACCTCTTCCTAGAAATCCTTTTAATATTTGTAATAAGCCCTTATTTTTTTTATTTTTAGATATTTTGAATTTTAATCAAAGGTTAGGAACTAGATTAGCTAGGTTTTAAGATTTGGTCACATGTTTGATCTTTAGATATTCATCTTTGGTTGTAAACTTTGTCTCAGGAAATTAATGTTTTTTAAATGCAAACATGATTGTATCCTAATAATCCAATATTTCATCCTATATGTGTAATCCTTCTTAGAAAAAAATTTATATCATAAAAAGGTTTAGAATCTCAAGGAACAATTAACCTATTTATTAGTCTTTACTAGTTTCTCTAAACTATAACATTAAGCTCATATTTTAATAATCCATGATCAACCAATGCTGAGAAAACATACCTGCATTCTTGAACTGTGGAGTTATTTTTGAGAATCTAAATGTATTTTGAGATAAGGACTATCCAAAAGGACTTATTAAAAACAAGAAACAAAGCATGAAAAGCAAACAAACCAAACACAAAGAAAGCAAGAAAACAACTATATACAAACACTACGTACAAATAAGGGACATGAAAGAAAGAAATAGGAAAGAAACTAATCTAAAGTATACCTACACTAACTCTTACTAGTATTATAGTTCATTACATGAAGAATCTAGATGGAACAAGAGAGAAATAGTGCTTGAGGTATTTCCCATTGGTTGGCAATGTAAACTCTACTCCTTTTAAGTCTTTTAGTTTGAAGGTGTTGTCTTCTAAATTTTCAAAAATTTGATATGGACATATCCACAGAGGTATGAACTTCCCATGTTTTCCCTTTGGTTTTGAGTTTTTGTGTGAGATAAGAACTAAATCTCCTTATGTGAACACCTTTGTATTTGCACTTTTATCAAACCACCTCTTGACTATGGTTTGGTGTCTAATAAAATTGGTAAAATCTTCTTCTCTTACATCTTCCATATGTATAATGTCAAGTAGCCTTAAACTTACAAATGATTGGTCCTCCTCCATGTACTCTTACATGAACCTGTATGTTGGCAGCTTGAGTGTGATGGGAAATATAGGTTCTTGACCATATACTAGAAATAATGGTGATGCCTTGAGAGCTTGTTTAACTCTTGTTCTATCTGACCAAAGGGCATACTTAAGTATCTTGTGCCATGTTCTTGGTTTATCAGATGCAAACTTATTTATGGATTTCATCAAGTTATTATTTATTGATTCAGAGACTCCATTGCCTTGAGGATAATGGTTTGATGAGAACTTGAGAACAATGTTGTTGTCATATGCCCATTCCATCATCTTAATGGATATAAAAAGAGATCCATTATCACATACTAGAGATAATGGTGTGACAAACCTTGTGCATATGTTTTCTTTTAATAATTTGACCACTTCTTTAGTCTTACACTAATTGTTTTCCATTGCTTTAGTCCATCTTATATAGTAGTTAGTAGTAGTTAGAACATACTTGTGACCATATGATGAATTAGGGTTAACAACCCCCACAAAATCTAGTCCCCATTGGGAAAAGGGTTTATCAATTATTATTGGATTTAATGGCATGGCTACCTTGGGCTTTTTAGTGTTGAATATTTAACATGAGTGGCATTCTCACACATGCCTATGAGCATCTTTAAAGATAGTGGTCCAATAGTAACTAGTCCTAGGGATCTTGTGAACTATAGTCCTTCTAGATGGATGTCCACTTCCTAGTTTCTCATGGAAAGTGATCAAGATCTCAGCTGCCTTTTCCTTGAAAACACACCTTAGGTAAATGCCTTAAAATTTATTCTTGTACATTACTCCATCCTTGATTAGAAAATGAGTTTATTTGATGCTTAAATCTCTCTTTTTATCTCTACTTAACCCTACAAGACAATAGCCATTGATTATAAAATGAACAATAGAATCACACCAATCATTAGGTTGAATTTTTTTTTATTCTACCTACATGACACTCAGTTTGGGATTAGTATTGGAAATCAAATTAATTAAACCTTGGCATCTTACCAACTTTGCAGTCTTCATCTCTAGATCATATTGTTAGAGAACAAACATCCACTTACCTCTTTGTTCTCCAAGTTGACATTGATTAAGCATGAACTTAGTGGTAGATTTTCGTATTACATGTACCTAATTTCTAAGGATATAATGCCTAAATTTATTCACTACCTTGACTAGAGCACATGCTTATTTTTAAATAAGATAATAATTCACTTCAACATTTTAAAAATTAGTACTCATGAAAGCATTAAGATCATATCCATCTATCTTCTGAGTTAGGATAGTTGCAATTGTATGGTCAGAAGCAAAAGAGTAACAATAGAAGTATTTATTAAAGTTTTAACTTATCATCATAAGGGCTTGTAAAAATTCTTCTTTGATTTATTTTAAGGCATTCTTGGTCTCTTCATTCGAAGTTATCTTAGCATCTTTCTTCAACATGTCATTCAAAGGTGTCATATTTTATAGAAAACCAGAAATAAACTTCCTCACAAAGTTAATTTTACCAAAAAAAACTTTAGTTCCTTCCTATTATTAGGGGGTTCTATCTTTGATAGTGTATTTACTCTATCTGGGTCTATAGATATCCCATTCTTAGTTATAACATCTCCCAACAATTTTTCCTCGGTTACACAAAAGATTCTCTTCTTTGGGTTGAGATAAAATCCATACTTTCTACACCTTTCAAATACTTGTTGCAAGTGAATGATGTGACCTTCCCTATTATTTGAAAATATAGTTAAGTATTCCATGTAGATGATAATGAACTTACATATGATGCCTTGGAATGTATGATCCATTACTCTTTGAAAGCTTACACATGCATTTATCAATCCAAAGGGCATTTATTTGTAGGTAAAAGTGCCCCACTTAGTGGTAAATGCAGTCTTCATTCTATCTTCTTTTTTTAATAGCTCTTGCTTATACCTAAAAATACATAAAAAAAAGACATCATATAATAACCAAAATTAATTTAGATTACTTTGTCAAGAGAAGGTAGGGGGTAATTATCCTTTTTAGGTGCTCTATTCAAATTTCTAAAATCAATGCACAATTTGATTTCACCATTTCTCTCCTTGATTGGTGCTAGGTTAGCTACCCAAATGGAGTGTCTATTGGGAAACACTATCTTAGCATCTAGTAATTTTTTGACCTCTTTGTATATCATTGGTTTTAGGATAGGGTTAACTGGCCTTTGTTTTTTCCTAAATGTCTTACAGGCTTCCTTTAGAGGTATGGTGTGGGTTATGACCCTAGGATCAAAGATATTTAAGTCATAATAGGACCATGATATTACATCCTTATACTTGGTCAAAAAATATTTGTCTCTCTCAGTTTCAATGCTTGTGTAGGCTGTACCAATGTTCACCAGCTGAGGTTGACCTTGGGAACCCAAGTCAACTACATTATAGTCCTTCCCATCTACTTTGGAAATTTTCATAGTCTCAGCTAGTTTGTCTAAATAAAATAGTCTCTCTAAGGCTATCATACCTTTGGGCATCTTATTATCACTCATATAAATGACCTTGCGATCAATTTTGCCTTCAAACTTACCATCATCGAGGGTATTTTCATTGGCTTCATCAATGATATGAGCCTCAAATACTCTTGAGCTAGCCATGAAGTCTATAGTTTGTTGATCATCACTAAATACTTAAAAATGGTTGACATTATATGGTATTGAGGGATATGGGACTAATTTAATAGTAAGGCTTTATAACTTGGAACCTTTATTAGGCATAAGGTTGGCTACAGTTGAATCAAGTTCATCAGTAACCTTATTTTTATCCCTAGGGATTGACATAATGTTGAAAGCATCAAAACACTCAATTAAGTCCCACACTATAAATTCATATTTATTAAGGTATGAAAACTTGCATTGATATTTACTCTTCACCTAATTAACTACTAGTTTAGAATCACCAAAAACTTATAGTTCCTTGACCTTGTGTTTGATTACAAATTTTAATCCAAGAATAAGTGCTTCATACTCTATGAGATTGTTAGTGCATGGGAATTGGAGTTTTTAAGAGGAATTGTATTCTTTCCCAATGGGATTGATTAATACCACTCCTACTCTAGAACCTAATTTGCATCTAGCACCATAAAAATATAGCTTTCATAATCTAGGCATAACATGATAAGTTTTGGAGTTACATACATTTATTGTGTCAAAAGTGTAAACACCTAGATATGAGTTAACCATGTTAACCCTCTCATTGGTTACATTATACTCAATGATCATATGTTTTATTTTAGGTTTATTTTCTATCTTGATCTGATTTGAAACTCCTTTCTAGGGTAACCACATGTGTGAACAATTATTTGACATATAACCATTCAATGATCTAGTCCAGTCCCTACTTAGCAACATTATATATGCATCAAGAATATCCACCACTTGGATGTCAATGAATTATTGGATATTTGTTCAGAAGTAATAGACATGTGAACATTTGATATTTCACTAATCATTTTGAATCTTGATTTATCTAATTGATTTACAACTCTATTAGATTTAATGGGAATCAAACCTAATTATTCACAAATACCCTTAGGCATGATGTTTGCAGATGTACTTGAATCTACCAAGAAATTGTGTAAATTCTTACCAAAGATCCTGACTATGAGTAGGAAAGGTGGAATGTCTACCTTATTTTTGTCTATTATAATGTTAGCATGTGCAACCTTTTGAGACTTACCAGGATTTTTGGATAAAGATTCTAATATCATATCCCTTTGTTCTATAATCTGAGTTCACTCAAGCAAGGTAATGTTAGATTTTATCTTTTTCATGTCTTCTACTATATTATATTCAACCTTGTTATAAGAATTAGATGTATCAACATTGGTTTTAGAGGTAATTCCCTTAGGAGGCTATGGATTGTTGTCTGATGTAGTATCAAGAGGATTATCAAAGTTATTTGGTGGAGTTGAGGTATCCAAAGGTTATTTTTTATCCCTATTCCTCAAAGGATAGGTCTTCTTTAGATATTGTTGAAAATCATGAATCACTTCAGAGATATCCTCAGGCTCATTCTCTTATTGGAATGGGAACACAAATGTCTCTACCATGAGATTTGAATCAATAGATTTAGATGACCTTAAAGAATATGATGTACCTACACCATTTTATTTATTAGGTACAGCTTCAAAAGTATCCAATTTTTCTTGAAAAGCTTCAAAAGCATTGAAAAATTATAGATAGTCTAATTCACCATGCTTTGAAGTACAATGAACTCTACAATAATTAGACATAGCTAAATCACAAATATTTACATCAGGTACATTCTTATTAAAAAATGAATCATTATTATGGTTGTTGTTGTTATTTTGAAATCTATTTAAAGGCCTATTGAATCTTTGGAAAGATAATTTCCTCTTGGAATTTTCTCCAATATTGCCAATTTGCTTTTGTAGCTAAATGAAATTAGTGTTTAGATTTTAAACCATATTTAATATAGAATAATTCTCAATCTTGGGTGCTTCAACATTATGAAATTAAGTATTTATACTAGCTATAGGCATCAAATATCTCTATTCTTGTGGATGAGATCCATTGGTAGAGTCATTCAAGAATCTTAGGTTTTGGCCAGGATATGCATGGTTCAAAGGAAATTGGTTCAGAACTAGAAGTTGATTTAAAGAAGGCATATCTTGATTAGCATTGAGAATGACATTTAAAATAGGTACATTTGGATTAATTTTGGGAATGTTATGTACCATTTGGCCCGGGGGTTGTATTTGGTCATTAATGATCAAAACTCCAACATAAGCTAAGGATACTGTATTAATGACCTGAGTAGATATTTTAAGAAACACATAATTCATGGGATCTAAGGCATCCTTGTAGATATCTAAGGCTAAAGCTTCATCATGTCTATAAGGAGCTATGTTTCTACTAAATATTTTCTACAATCTGACATTTAATACTCTTATGGGTTCATTTGAGTCTCTTTTGACTATGGTAAATTATTGGTACAAGACACATGGACTAATGATTTTTCCAAACTAATCAATGAAGTAATTATTAAAATCATTCAAAATAGCTATGCATTTTTTAGGAAGGATAAGGAACCATTCATATGCAATATCTTTGAAAGTAAATGGAAATAATTTGCATGCCACATCTTCATGAACAACATTCAAAAGTCTTAATGTAGATTTAAAGGATTTAACATGTTTTTTAGTAGTTACAACACCATTAGGATAAAAAATAGGTAAATTATTTTTAGGATTACTAGGAAGGTCATGTACCAAACTTGGAACATTTATTGAAGAACCACCTAGCTAAGCCATACCTTGATAGGGATTAAACATAGGAACACCCTGAATTGGTGAAGATGGTTGAGACTTTAAAAGTCTATGCTTACCTTTGTCTCACCTAGATATCCTATGGGCTTATAATGAAAGAAGGGGAACCCTTTCCTTTGAAGGCGACCTAGTCTTTATCCTTGAAAATTCTAGCTTGAGAGTTTTGAACCCTATTTGACATATAATGTCTAAGTCTTATCTTTATAAATAATGATGATAGAACTTTCACATTAAACACATTTTGCACAATTATCTATAAATAATGACAAAGGACAATAATATTTAAATAAATTAGATCAAAGATATGTCCAAACATGTAAATATGAATGCTCTTTTCACATTTCAAGCTCAAATAAACTCAAATTTGTATAGATCCAATCACTCTTTAAAAAAAATAGATATTACTAACCTCAAACACCTTGGATTCATAGATCTCAAGCCATCTTTACCACAATTAAACATCAAACTTAAAATAATATCTATCTTTTTCTAAATAAGCATAAAGATTGGTCTAAAACCATTAAGATCAATGCTCTATACACAAATATGATAAAATAAACATAAATATACAAAGAATACATCAATATTTGAACATAATTCACCAAAATTAGCAAAGATGTTACAAATTTTCCAAGATTTAACTGGTCCTCCTTCTAGCACCAATTTTTTCCCTTATTGATGCACCTAAATATATCAGTAAGTTCATATACTGCTTAAAAACACTTCTTATTTTTAGATTTAAATAATCCATTACATGAGTTTCCATTTGTGATAATACTATTATCCATGGTGAAATATAGGTAGAATAGGTTGACTATTTCACAAATTTATATTAGTTGGTAGTTGGGAGCTATTGTGGCTTAATAGTTAATCTTTCATTTTGGAGATGATCTATGCTAATTTGAGTGAATTGTGCTAAAAAACCTAAGTCTAAATCTACACTAAGATGAATATTCATAATGAAACTAATCTAAGGTGAATTGATAAAAAAAGGAGTAAAAGGGTAGGGAAAAAAGAGAGGTGTTTTTAATCTTTGTTTCAAACATTATGATGAAATTCCAGTTTCATCTAAACATGCATTTAACTAATGTGCAACATGAAGTAGCATAAGCTCAAATCCTACCACACATTAGGCATATATCTAAGGAAAGTATGAAAAGATGAAAATAAGAACAATATTTACATTTATAATTTTACCCCTACAAGCAAATAACATTAGTCTAGATGCAAGAAGATCAAATAAAGTGAAGTAAACCTAAGAACTTTCAACTAATCTAGCATTATCACAAATTAACAACTCTACATTAAAATATGCACATTCAGAATTCATTAGAACCATTCAAATTTGAATATGAGACCAAACAAATGAGAGAAACCATGATAGCAATTCACACAAGAAAATGTGGACAAACTTTGTAGAAGTTCCTTGCTTATATTAATTTTCTCAAAAGATACAAAATAGTTTTTAAATCCAAAATTCTCTCTCCTTTTTCAATTGGCAACACCTCTTTATATAGACCTTTCATGAGGTATGCTGATTAGTCATGTCAAAATTTAAGGACAACTATCCTTTTATAATCTTTTGAGAAGCCTTTAGACATTCTAAATGACTAACCTATAGGAAATGTGCTTTACAAGTTGCACATGCATTTACAAAAGAATATTATCTTTTCAAAAGTATAAAAGCTCAATTAAAAAAAGAATATTCCTATCTTAACTAACTTGGAGACCTTTTTTTCTAATGTAGTCTTCTACCTTCCTTGTAAGATCTTCATTCTATAATTCTATTCATTGATTAGATGGAGATCAATGATAGGTTTCATGAACAATTCATTTTCTTGATCCTCTAGGCCCTTAAGATCCCTCTCAACCCTTTACAAAGCTTGTTTGATGCCCTTGACATCTGTTATCTTTTCTTTTGATGATAATGTCAAACCCATGATCTTCTTGTTATCAACCCCTATTTTTCCTTGTCCTTGATTCCTCACTTCTAGCATGAATTAAGTAGTTCTATGCTTGAACTCCTCAGCAGTGATAAGGCCTAAAGGACTAAGTGAGGTGGGATATTTAATTAAGCTACCCAATATGTTTATTATTTTATCTTCCTTATATTTGAGGCCCTTGTAAGTGTCCTCCATCTACTTGGGCCATCTATTGAAGTCTTTGATTTTGTACACCAATATATATATAGCCATATTTAAATGGGCTAGGCTGACTACTCTGAATTCAAGGAATTGATTCTTGGTCAAGGATTTGATCAAGTATTTCACTTGATAACTTGAATCCTACCATTGGTCAACTTGGCCTGTAGTCATGGAATTTTTCTTACTCATTTCCTGTTATTTGGTTCTGATTAACTTTAAGGAATTGAATAGGCCAATCATGGTATCCTTAAATAAATTGAATCTATCTTCTTGGATTGACAAGATGGTATTATCTTATAAAATATTTTGTTTTTGCATCATGCCTTTGATGACAATTATTAATTGATCATATTTTGCTTGAGCTAGCTTCAATGGGTCTTATTTAAAGATAGGAACCTCACAAGGCCTCTATCTTTCCACTAGAGTCAAACTAGTGAATGGTTCCTCTTTTTAAAAGGTGAATTTCTCTCCAGCAATCATGGCCTTGTTTTCTATCACTCTTTCTAAGTAGGTGGTCTTTGGATTAAATTGAACCCCCATTGATGATTGAGTCAATTTTGGAGATGGGGTTCCTATTTGTGACCCACCTGATGCTCCTTGGGTAGCCATTCTTTTCTCCTCTTCATTTTGTAAAGCCAAAATCCATGGATAAAACTCTTCATGAAAAATGATGTTGATAGACTTTGTTATTACCCAAAGATGGTGCAAAGTAGGAAGTTTTCTATAATTTACCATAGTGGTCATGAATTTGTTTAAATTGCTCACTAGTGGTCTAAACTTTGGTTTATTAGAGATATAGTCACTGGGGGGGTGAATCAGCGATAAAAGATAATCTAATTTAATTTCCAAATCTTAAAATTCAACATACATCAACTTGATTAAGCAACATAAACATGAAAGCACATGCATTTAAAGCATACAACACATGAACCCATCATATATGTGGAAAACTTTGTTGGGGGATAAAATCCATTGAACCCTAAAAGATGGAATATAGTCCTATAAAACAAGATCAAAAATTTAGAAAAACATTAAATGATCAAGGAACACCCATATATTATTTTAGTGAGACACTAATCCCACAAGGAGCTACTACCCCTATCTAGCTTAGCACCCACAACAATTAGACCTCTAACAAGCTTTACCTTACAAGGAGAAATTGATCCCCTAGGAAAACAAGCACCCAATAATACACATGAAAATATCAACTTGAACACTTTTTTATACTCTTTAACTAATTATGATCACCTTTATCTTCACTCTTCACCTCCAGTCTCTCTCAAGCTGCCTTTAGGGCTAACTTGCTCAAATTGCCTCTTCTAGGATCATTAGGTCCAATGACCTGTGTGTCCTCCTACATCAAATTAATTAGATAAATATGTCTAATATTTTTTGTAATATTATGGTCATAAATGACATACACCTTCTATTTCAAAGGTTCTCTCCTTTGCTTAAATCCACATTCACACAAGTAACATAATTAGTCCAATTAGACCTTTATACTTATACCACTCTCTTCCTTTAACCCATCTTGTTCAAACAAGATGATTTACATATATGTTATAAAATTAAAATATATCCATTCACATGTTACATGTGATAACAAAACTCTCCTTAAGTTGGAAATACCCCATTAGCCCCAAACCACCATTAGGTCTTGGTGAGACCTAACATAATTAGGCCTTCATACTCACACATTACATGTGAGACTTATTAGACCACCTTCATCCTTTACCAATGTTTCAAAAAAATAAATTATGTCTCTAATATACCCTTGATTAATCCCATATGGGACTATGCCACATAAAAAAGAAACTCAACACTCAAACCTACCATTTAGGTCTCCTTACTCTTTAGGCCCTCAAACACAGAAACCATAGTCTCAAACTTCTGAAGCCATGAATCAAATATTTCATGTAGTCATGTGATTAGATAACATGTGTGAGCCATTAAAGACCTCTATAACACCTCCATGATCCTTATAAACTTTAACATAAGCTATAATCACTCAAAACAACTCTCTCACAATGACCACTTAGACTGGTCATATACAGTCAAAATATAATTAACTTATTTTGAATCTTTATAACTGATCAGGGGCATACTATGACATAAAACACATTATAATAAATATTTTATAATTCCTTGACATATTCATATTTATTTTTTTCCTTTATTTTTCTTAGAACACCTTTAAATTACTTTTCAAGATGGTCACTCAAACTACTAGTGCATTCAACAAACACAGTCAACTTTTAATCCTTTGTTTATACTGAAGATGGATTGGTTAAACCTAAAAAATCCATATAAATAGTATTCATGGAGTATAAAACACTTTTAAATAGTTATTTCATCTTTAAACATCAAGACATAATCAAGAACAACTCAATTATCCTTCTCAGGTGACTTGCAAAACATGGTCAAACACACAGTCAAGTTTAGAGTTTAATATATGAAACTATACAAACATTCAAATATTACAACTAGATTCTATAGATTCACCTTGAAGTAATATTCATTTTTTTTTTAATATCACAATGAAATTTGTCTCGGGTCAAAAGATATACCTCAAATACTAAGCACTTATTTTTCCTTTGTTAAATTCAAATGCCAACGATCACTGTGTAAACGTTAAACATCAAGCACTTTGTCATCATCTTGTGCTCCTTGGAAGATATATAAAACATAAATAATATACCTCCTCATAATTATCTTAATATTTATCTTTAAATTCTCACCATTGATCTTTGATCAAAGCTTCCATGATTGTGAAACTTGGTAGATCTATGTGCCTTCTACGCACCTTATACCATTTAGTCAATTTGCTTGTGCCACTTGGTAGTTATGCATGAAATATAAGCTTATTTGAATTATTGAATTAATGTATTCCATTTTTATAAAAATACATTAAAACCCATGTGCCATTGATCTACTATCAAATCTTCTGATATTGTGACACTTGTCACCAACACATGCCTTCTGAGCATATTGACTATTTGACTCCAATGAACTTTCACCACTTGGAAACCCCATGTAAAATATTGACTATTTGAATCAATAAGATATATTATATCATTATATAGTTAGATTAAATGGTTGGCATTAGATCTATGATCTGATTAAATGCTTACCATAAATCTCCTCTTGCAAATTTGGCTAGGTATAAAAACAAAGTGAACTCTTGTCTGAGAGGCCAAATTTGCACCTTAATAAATTTTGCTACGCTGAACCTCATGACCTAAAATTTGAACCATATGATCTCCTCACATAGTTTAATCCATCCATTTATCAATATTCTCTTAAAACCTTCACACATTTTAAATATTATGTCATCAAATTGCTTACACAACTTTATCTATCAAGATTACTTGAGCTTAGATATTCATATGACTATTTTGATGAATTACATTCACTTTCATAATCATTATAAGCACTAATAACATCCCATAGGGTCTATAAAACATGTAAATATAATCAATATCATCCATAAATTGCCTCACTAAGTGAAACACTATCCAAAACATCAAATTGTTTACTTTGTCATTAACGCACTATGAACTATGCTCTCTTTAACATCAGTAACAACCTAACATCAATGAACATGCTCAATGACATCCCCCTTTGTCATTTATGGAAAAACACCCTTAGAATAACTTATTACTCATATTAAATTATTCATTTTGATCTTTCTCCCCCTTTGACATTAATGATAATGGGTCTCATCCTCAACATGCCAACAATCATTCTTCAACATCATGTTTGCATTCAAATATTATTTAAGATGCTCATGATACTTACATGCTTTCAAGCATATGAATCAATTGATCCCATTTTGACATGTACCAATCTAAACTTGGACGTCTCTAATCCTTGGACCTGAAAAACTACTTATAAAGCTTAGAAAGTTCCCCCTAACATCAATATCCATCTCATGTCATCTGTTCTTTGACATACACCAATTTGAACTTGGGATTTTCTGATCCTTGGACCTATCTACATATAAAACTCACATGCTCCCTTTACTCATGAATATTCAATACCTTCTAAAAATACATGACTTGGTTTGATCAAGTCATCATATCAATATTCTTCAAGCCTCTCAAACTATCTGAGTTAGTTCCCCATAATTCCATGACATACACAACTTGTCATCTACAAAAATATGAGACCTTATTCATGATATCAAAGATATGAGAAAACATTCTCCTCACACTCTTGTCTTTAGTCTTTCTATGTAATATAATATCTTACTAACTCATCATCCTTGATTATATACTTAGAAACCTCCATTATCTACCTCCAAACCTTTAGAACCAACATCTTCATTCTTCACCATTTGACCAATTAGACCATCCTTTAGATTTGATCAAAATTGTGATTTCAGGATCATTATCCCTAAATATATCTTCTAAATCAAAAAAATTTAGAGTAGATTTATAAAAATAATTACTTCCCCTTAGCTAAGAACATTTTAAAATATATTTCTTGTCCTTCAACATTAACCAAAGCTCAATGATAATCCACCATGCTTCCTCTTGCTTGTTAAGTGTTTCTTTGAAGCCTAGATAGAGACACCCTAACCCACAATATCCTAGAACAATGTGAAACTAGGAGTTGCACACAACTCCTCATATTACTTATCCTCCTTGGTCATCTAATACTGATAGTTCTTATTCTTATTCTTAGCCTTAAGAGAAGCAACATGATAATCCATTATAATATTCTCTTTTTCCTATAAGATTGGGTTGACAACATATAGAGACAACAAAGATTCATGACATACCTTTTCAATTGAAGAAAAAAACTTATCACTAGGCATTGACAACTGATGTTCTTTGTATAAAACATGCTAAATAGTAGTAGGATGTTCACTTGTATCCATACACACCTCAGAACTAGTCTTAACTAGCACCTTAGTCTTCTCCATAAGCTCAACTTAAATTGACCTTTGATTCTTCTTTTCAATCTAGATATATGACATATTCTCTTAGCATTCCTAACCTTCTTCATATCTAGTTCTTCTTTTGATTTAGTAGTCCACCTTATTCTTTAAGTTCAACTGAATTAGTTTTCTTGGTCTTCACTTCCTTAGGATTCCATATTGAGGATTGACCTTTCTTAAGCATACTAGGATGTCTATGAACCTTTTTATGACCTGAGAGCTTACTTAGACAATATTTTTCAATATGACCAACTTGATGACAACTTAGACAAATAAAATCATTCATACCTTTTGCTTGATGAATATTATGAATCTCAACAAACATACCATCAGGTCTCTTAGGATCATTATGCTCAAGATCAACTGTCTTAGGTTTCCATACCTGGGTTAGTCTTTTCCCATGCATTCTAAGGAAAAACCTAGCAATATGTCCCATGTCATGATAATTATAGTAGAATAAATTATCCATTCCTCTAGTTGACCAGCTGCTTTTCCTTCTATAGTTTCTTGCCATATGATCAAACCTATGACAAGCATAATAATGACCATTAAAAGATATTTCATACCTCATGACACTTGGCTGCCTGATGGATCTTTTCTTTTTGACCATGGAAATTTCATCCTTATTATCTTGAAATAAACTCTCTTGATATTTCTCAGTCTTGTTTACCTTGACAACAAATTTCTCATGCTCATCCTTCAATGAATCTAGCTTGGTCTTCAATTGAATGCTCTCATCCTCTTTAGCTCTCATACTTGAACTTATGGCCTCTAACTAAATTTTTACAACTTGTATAGTCTCCTTATCCCTCTTAGCTTCTTTAGGAATGACATCTTTATATTGTTAGTGTAGTGATTATTCCCATTAGGTTTCACCTACATGGCCGTATGACCATTCTATGTTATTTAAGCTTCCTTAGGTTAGTTATAAAGGATTCATAGAATAATTATATTTTAATGTAATTATTTAATTATTAAAATTAGGGGATTATTCATGTTTCCCTAATTTTCCATATATATACCCCAATTTTCCTTTCTGGAAGGTTAATCAATCTAATCAGTTAATGCAAACATTTTCCTTTTCTTAGAATCACATGTTTTTAGAGCTCTCACACTACCTCACAAGATTCAACATTAATTATGTGAAATCTATTCAGAGATCTTGGCATACTCTTTCATGGTATCAAATCCTTCTTGATAGCCTCATGCATCAGACTCCCTGGTAAGATCCTCTTGCATTCACCATTGTTGGATTTTCTTTTGTGTTGGCTGCCATTTTTTACCTTGGAGGCATTTTCTTAATCTACTTTAAAACTCAAGTTAGGACTTTGATGAAAAATATATTTGTATATATTTTATGAGTTTTTTGAAATATAAAATGGGTTACTTTTATATTTTTGATAAAGTTCATGGATTTTCCTAAAAATCAATTTCTTTCATCTAGTCAAATGTCCGTACAAACAACGTAATCAAGCTTGAAAACCTTGGTTTACTTTCCATAGACAAAATTGGATTTTCATAAGGAAATTAATTTATTCCAAACCAAATCAGGTTTTTGAAGTGCTAATACTTTATATCAAGACCCATTCATGCTTTTAGCATTACTTTACTTCCAATTCATGAAGTTAAGTAAAGTAGTTCAAGAAACTCAAATTACATTGGAAGAAATAATCAGGTTTCTCAATGTCAGCTACTGGGAAGTAATCAAAATTTAGTAGGGTCATTAATAATCACTAATAAAAGTAAATTAGTCTAAATTTTTTGAGTAAATTAAGTCTATACATCTAACTTACACTGGTAAGACCAACTCAGGTTCTCCAGAGAAGACTACTGATAACTTCTCTAGGAAAGTAAGTTTAAAACCCCAGTTTACTCTCTGTAGACTAATTTAGGTTTTATAAGGTTATTTAATAAACACTTTTTACTTTTTTAAGTTCTATTCATTTGAAACCTTGAATTAGTAATTGTTAAATAACTCGATCAACACTATAAGACTAATTCAGGTTTTGGAGGCAGTGTTACTAATTTTAAAGCCCAAAGTAAAGCAATTGGAAGAAGTTGATATACATTGCAAGACCAATTCAAGTTTTAGATCCAATATTACTAGATTAAAAGCTCAAATTAAAGTATTTGAAATAACCCAAAGTAAATAAATTATGAAACCCTGAGTGATGTTTATGAAGGCATCAAATTTAAGGTGAAAGGTAATGAAGAAATAAAGTAAAGTATTTACCATTTTTGGATTTTTGGATGAAATTTTGGAAAAAAACTTTCCATTTTTGGAAAGGGTCCAAGAATATTTGGGAGTAAGAGCTTGTAAGTGCTATAAATATCAATCCATAGATCTTTTTTGGGTGCCATTTCTTTGAAAGTGCATATTTTCTTGATCTCTGCACATTGGTGACATTATTTTAGGACTTTTATAACATCTATTTTTCACATGGTGTAATAGCTTAAAAATATCTTCACACCTTTGTACCTTTCCTCTTGGATGCATTTTCAATTGTGTCTAATCTTCCTCTCATACTTTCTCATATTGATTACTCATAGATGCATTATCGACTGTGTCTGATGTCCAAGATTGAGCGTGTGTGTATTATAACTTTAGGGAGGGAATTATTGATAGTTTAGGGGGTAATTGTACTGTGTGATTTATATTATTTGATTTCATTTAAATTATAAAAATTTGTCTCATTATAATATACACTAATGGATATAAACACTAAACCACTCACATCATTTAATTATCTTGATTGGAAGTCTAAAATATAGCTTGCCTTGAGAGGTGAAGGACTCTATCAAATCACTATGGGTGAGGAAACTGAGCCATCTACAGATGCATAAAAGGTTAAGTGTTAAAAAAAATGTGATGAGGCCTATGTTTTCTAATTATTATCAATGTCTCTTGACCTTCTATTTCATGTTGAATCTACAAAAACTCCCAACGAAATCTAGACCATTCTAGACAAGCTTTTTTAAGTGTAAGACATCATAAGGGGTCATGATCTAGAGAATGAGATCATCACATTGAGCCTAGGTGACTATGACACCATATAAGACTTATTTAGATATTTTAAATCATGAAAACTATATTTGAAACAATGTGGCATTAAGAAAATAGATGATCAATTGATTTTATATGTGCTTGCGAAACTGGGTCATGACTATTTAATTTTTGTCTCTACATTTCATGCTACCAAAATTTCACTTGGATCCACTTAGAAAATGCTATTATTTGATGAGTTTTTTTTGTTAATATAACTTTATATCAAGATAATTTAGTTCAAATGGGTGATCTAAAGTCTTTAAAATCACATGCCTTGATTTTCAATCATGATAAGAAGAAGCCTTCTAGCAGTGGCAAATAGGAGAAGAAATAGTCTAAACCAGATCATGAGCATAAAAAGAATCATAAATCAGATGCCAAGCTAAAGGAATAATCAAATGAGTCCTCCTTAAGTGGGAAACTTAATAAAAATAAACTCAAATGAAACTTTTGTAATAAACTTGGACATGATGAATCTTATTGCATGAAAAAGAAGATTGACACCTTAACTAAGATGCTTGAGAAAAACAGCATCAATGTTCATGAGTCGTCATCTCAGAACACATCAGCACAAGATTTTTCAAAGGGAAAGAAAACAAAAAGGTAAAAACAAGGGAAATTCACTTGTTGTAGTATCTTCTTAGCCTTTGACTTGGGTTATTGACTCAGGTACTTCCTATCACATGACCTTCTCGGAGGATCTATTTTCAAAAATAGAGCCTTATTCTGTGACTTTAATTATAATGAGTGATGAAACTTTAGTATACTTAAATAGTAAAGGATTAGTAGAAGTAAGTGATAGGACCTTCAATGATGTTCTATGTGTTCTTTCACTATCCACCAAACTTATTTTAGTATATCAAATCACTCACATAGGTGCCAAGAAGTGAGTTGAGTTCACACCTAATTCAATGGTCATCAAGGAGATACACAGTGACACCATAGTGGCTTATGGGAAGGCAAATCATCAGTCTAGGCTATATACCTTCTCACATTTTTCCCTAGATCAACCCTCTATTGTGTTTGCTATTCATGTAGATGGAGTAAGCAAACTATGGCATGAACGGTTTGGCCATTTAAACTACTTTTAGTTGGAGTAACTTAATCATTAGGACACGATTTGAGGGTTGCCTAAATTCAAAATTCTTGGATGGCCTATGTAATGGCTTCATTCTTGGTAAGCATCCAAAATAAAAATATGACAAGGGAAAAGCAAGGAGAGATGAATAGAAGATAGAGATAGTCCACAACTACTTAGCAGGTTTATTTCCAAAACCTTCATTCCACAAGACAAGATACATACTCACATTCATCGATGAATTTTTGAGGTACACCTAGGTGTTTTTTCTTAAACATAAGTTTGATGTCTTTAATAACTTTAAGGACTTCAAGGCTCTTGTGGAGAAGTAATTAGAATGTTCCATTAAAATCTTAAGGATTGACAATGGAAAGGAGTATGCCAATAACAGGTTTGAGTGATTTTGCACATCAGAGGGGATTCAAATGAAACACATAGTTCCATACAATCCTTAGTATAATGGTGTGGCTAAATTCAAGAATCATACCTTGAAGGAAATGGTGAATTACATGCTTCAATCAAAGTCTCTTGCTCTTCAGTATTGGGCCAAAGTAATCAATTATGAATGCTATATTTAGAACTAAGTTCCACATAAAGCCTTGAAGGGAATCATTCCTTTTGAATCTTTGGATGGTCACAAGCCCACACTAGATCACTTTTCAGTGTTACGATCACGAGAAATGACCCATGTTCCTAAGAAAACATGCAAGGCAATGGACCCTCAGAGTCAATCTTACATCTTTGTGGGGTATGTAGAGGGTGTTAAGGGATATAGGTTTATCCATCCTAAAACTCATGAGTTTTTCATTAAAAAGGAGTGTCAATTTTCATGAGGGCCCACTTGAACATAATCTTGGCACTCTAGACTCTTCAAAAGTCTCATTGGGCATTGATTTCACTTCTGAAAGTGATGTAGTTCCACCTCAAAATCCTCCTAATGATGAGGATGACTCTTTTTATTCTTCAAGTTTAAGTGATGAGAGCAATGATGAGGATTCTCCTCCTCCATCTCACACTCACACTATAGATGATGAGGATTCACCTCTTGATTCTCTAATATCATACAATTTTAGTCCTACTTGGGCTAGATAGACACTTCAAAGTGCTAGGAAATGGGTTGGAAATCTATCAAATATAAGGCAGACACATTCACAATTTTAGGGGACTTCACATGCTTACTTGGCCATTATATTAGATCTACAAACCTTTCATGAGGCATCTGGCATTCCAGAATGGGATTCTACTATGCAAGAAGAGTTTAGCTCCCTAATCAAGAACAAAGCATGGGACTTGGTCCCTATTCTTAAAGGAAGAAAATTGGTCCATTAGAAATGGGTTTATCAGACCAAGTATGGTGTAGATGGGTCAGTCGATAAGTACAAAGCTCATATAGTTGTAAAGGGGTTTTCCCAAATGTTTGGCATGGACTACATTGAGACATTTTCTCATGTAGCCAAGATGACATATATAAGACTCACTCTATCCATCACAACCACACATTGGTGGGATGTTCACCAAATAGATGTAAAGAGTGATTTTTTACATGGTGATCTCAAAGAAGAAATATATATGGAGTAACCACAAGGCTTTGTGTAAGATACCTCCTTAGTCTATAGACTCAATAAATATATCTACTAACTCAAATAGGCCCTTAGGATATGGTATGCTAAGATGGACTCCTTTCTCCTCACAGTCAAGTTTACCAGATGCCACTCAGATTTAAATGTCTACATCTTATGATAGGATGATTCTCTATTGATCTTAGTTATTTATGTGGATGATTTACTAATTATAGGGAGCTCACAATCATCCATCTCAGTAGTGATAACCACACTTTTGGATATATTTTCAATGATATACATGGGATTACTACACTACTTTCTTGGGATTGATATAATTTAGTTAGATTCAGAGATAACTTTATCACAATACAAGTATTCTCTTGATTTTATTACAAGGTTTAACATGGCTGATTGTAAGCTAACTCCTACTCCCTTCTTATCTAGTGTGAAACTTGAGGCTGATTTTCCTACACCACTCATTAATGCAACTCTATATTGGTAACTCATGGATAATCTTATCTATCTCACACACACTAGACCTAACATATCCTATGTAGTTGGGTTGGTCTCCTAGTTTATGCAAGAGCCACATGAGTTACACTGGAAAGGAGTAAGTAGATTCTTCACTACATTCAAGATTCACACAACTATGGGATACACTATAGAGGAGGACTAGAGGTTGATTTGATTGGATAAATAGATTTAGACTGGGATAGAGATATTTAGAGTCAAAAGTCCACTTCAGGCTATATTTTCTCACATGGTTTAGGTCCAATAAGCGAGTCAAGTAAGAAATAACATGCAATTGCTTAATCATATATAGAGGTAAAATATAGAGGGGATGTCACTTCCACCATTGAGGAAATTTGGCTTGAGGGGATTCTCACTAATTTTGGTATCCAATTTAATAAGCCAACAATCATTTATTGTGATAACTAAAGCACTATCTAGATTTATAGGAATTTAGTTTTCCATCAAAGGACCAAGCACATAAAGATTCATATGCACTTCATTAGGGAACTTATCAATGAGAAAGTCATTTATATTTAGTACTATCCAACATTGAAGTAAATTTTAGATATTCTAACCAAGACCTTCATAGAGAGTAAATTTGTTCATTTGTGAGTTCTCATTGGGGTTAGGGCTGCTCCACCTTCTTCTTTCTCCTATGGAGGTTCATCATTATGTACTTGGGTACCTCATTAATATTTCAATACTGGGACTCAATTCTCATCTCACCTAAGCTATGACTAAGTGGGGTGTTAGTGTAATGCTTTTTTCTATTGGGTTTTGCCTACACAGCCGTATGGCCATTCTATGTTATTTAATCTTCCTTAGGTTAGTTATAAAGGATCCATAGAATAATTATATTTTAATTTAATTATTTAATTAGGGAAATTAGGGGCTTGATCATGTTTCCCTAATTTTCCCTATATGTACCCAAATTTTCCTTTTTGGAAGGTTAATCAATCTAATCATTTAATGCAAACATTTTCCTTTTTTTGGAATCACATGTTTTTGGAGCTCTCACACTACCTCATAGGATTCAATATTGATTACGTGAAATATATTCAGAGATCTTGGCACACTCTTTCAAATCTACATGATTGTTCTTCATTAATCTTTACAAAATTAAGATTGGACTTCAACTTATCATGCTAACCTTGCTTTGAACTCAACTTGGCATTTGACTCTTCAAACTAAGTCTTGAGATGCTTGCATTCTTCCTCTTTTGAACTCATATTTGTCTTTGTAACCCTTAATTGATCCTTAAGATCTAAAATGTTCATAATATCTTCTTTGATTGTTTAACATATTCCCTCAACATTGATTTGAAAAAGACTTACCTTTTTTCTTTGTTCCATGAATGCTTTGGCTTGTTCTTGAAGAGCATTGACCAATGACCTTAAATCTAAATTTTCTTTCCTTAATTGCTTAGCCATATTGTACCTTGGATCACCTTGAAGTGGTTAAACTTGTAAATAAGGTCAAAGATTTGATACTAATTGTTAGAGGTACAATCATTGAGAGGAGGGAGGGCTGAATCAATGATAAAAGATAATCCAATTTAATTCCTAACTCTTAAATATTTAGCATAAATCAACTTGATCAATCAACATAAACATGGAAGCACATACATCCAAAGCATACATCACATGAACACATCATATATATGGGAAACCCTCTTGGGGGATTAAACCCACTAAACCTTATAAGATGGACTATAGTCCTATAAAACAAGATCTAAAATTTAGAACAACACCAACTGATTAGGAAACACCCATCCCCTAGTTTAGTGAAACACCAATCCCACAAGGAGCTATTGCCCCTATCTAGTTAAACACCCATAACAACTAGACTCTTAACAAGATTTACCTCATAAGGATAAACTAACCCCATAATAAAAAAACACCCACTCAGATATCTAAATAGATCACCTTGAAAACATGTTGCTACTCTTCAATTGATGATGATCTCCTTTGTTTGCACTCTTCACCTCTAATTTATCTCAAGCTACTTCTACATATAACTTTATTAAACTACCTCTTTTAGGCTCATTAGGTATAATTACCTATGTGTATTACTATATAAAATTAATTAGATAAACATTTTTTTATCTTTTTTTCACTCTAATGGTCCTAACTAACTTTTACCTTCTCTTTCAAAGGTTCTCTTCTTTGCTTGAATCCACACTCACACAACTATCACAATTAGTCTAATTAGAACTTGTACTTATACCATTCTCTCCCTTTAACCCATATTATCCTTTAAATATTTTTTATACACTTAACATAGGTCCATACACATGTTACATGTGAGAAACACACTCTCCTTAGGTTTTCTAGAACCTCATTAGCCCCAAACCACCATTATGTCTTGGTGAGACCTAAAACAATTAGGCCTTCATACTCACATGTTACATGAGAGAGTACTTGGACCACTTTAATCCTTTAAAAATGATTATAACACATCAAATATAGCTATAATATACAATTTATTCTTCCCATATGGGTGCATGCCACTTGGAACAACAACTGAAAACTTGAAACTACCAATTAGGTATCCTTGATATTTAGGCATCCAAACATATAAAATAGAGTTTAAAACTTATGAAGACATATATAAAATATTTCACACACACACACGCGCTCACACACACACACACACACACACACACACACACACACACACACACACACACACACACACACACACACACACACACACACACACACACACACACACACATGATTATAACATATTTTTTAACCATTTAGGACCTATTTAAGACCTTCATGTGACTTATAAACTTTAACACAAGATATAATCACTCAAATCAACTCTCTCAGAATGACCACTTCGACTAGTCATATACAATCAAAATATAGTCAAGCTATTTTAACTATTCATAACTAATTAGGGGAATAATATGACATAAAATACATTATAATAAATATTTTATACTTCCTTAACATCTTAACATTTATTTTTTACTCAATTATACTTAGAAAACCTTCAACTTACTTTGCAATATGGTCACTCAAATTGATAGTGAATTCAATAAACACAATCAACGTCTAAGCCTTTGTTCAAATTGAATATGGATTGATAAAACATTAAAAATAAATAAAAATATTATTAATGTAGTATAAAACACTTTTAAATAGTTATCCTTCTTAGGTCACTTACAAAACATGGTCAAACACATAGTAAAATTTAGAGATTAATATATAAAATTATAAAAACATTCAAATATTAAAAATAAATTATATAGATTAACATTTAATCCTCTTCAAATTTTATTTTTATATCACCATGAAATTCATCCTATATCAAAAGATATAGCTCAAATACTAAGCATCAGTTTTTCCTTTGTTAAATTCAAATGCCAATGGTCACTGTGTAAATGTTAAACATCGAGAAATTTGTCATCATATCATGATCATTGGAATATAGATAAAATATTCACCATATATATACTCATAATTATCTTGATATTTATCTTAAAATTGTCACCATTTATCTTCAATCAGAGCTTCCATGATTGTGCCACTTGGCAACTCTTCGTGCCTTCTGCGCACCTTGTACCATTTAATCAATGCGATTATGCAACTTGGTAATTCTACAAGCAATATGAGAATATTTGAATTATTTAATTAATTTTTACCATTTGTATCTAACTACATTAACACACTCATGCCATTTATCTATTGTTAAATATTCTAAGATTATGACACTTGTCACCAACACGTGCCTTCTAAGCATATTGACTATTTGACTCCAATGAACTTCCACCTCTTTAGCCTTGTGTACAATCTTGAATATTTGAATAAATATACTCCATTGGATCATTATATGATAAAATTAAATTCTCATTTTTATATCTATGATCTAACTAAATGCTCATTGTAGATCTCCTCTTGCAAATTTGGCTAAGTATAGAAACATAGTGAACTCTTGTCTGAGTGGCTAACTTTGCACCTTAATAATTTTTACTACGCTCAACCTCATGACCTAAAATTTGAAACATATTATCTCCTAACATATTATATTCCATAAACATATCAATATTCTCTTGAAACCTTCACACATGTTAAATATGATGCCATCAAATTACTTAGTTTTATCTATCAAGATGACTATTGGAGCATAGATATTCATATGACTATTCTGATGAATTACATTCAATTGCATAAAAATCATAAGAACTCATAACATCCTATGGTGTATATAAAACATGTAAATATCATTAATTAATTTCCTCACTAAGTCAAAAACTATACAAAACATCAAACTAATCACTTTGTTATTAATGCACTATGAATCATGCTCTCTTTGACATCAATGAAAACCTAACATAAATGACCATGATCAACACGGTTTTGGATTGAATTATTATTTAAAAAACTATAATTAAACTCTCTTAGGATTTATTATGATCAATACAAATTTGAATTAAGGCTTTAATACATGTTAGGGCTCTTTTGAAGGTCTTCTTAGTGCTTTAATGGTGGCAGCTAGTTTAAACAATGAGCTTCATGGCATACCTATGGCATTTTCATGAAATTTTTATCATTAATATTTAAATAGTGACCATTTCATTTTGGAAATTACACCTTGATCTTACACCATTAGATCATCCTTGTATAAATCAATGCAGACCATCGATCTTGATATGAGAACCTTGAATGCTATTGCTTGCTAGCTATGTTCCCCATGGTTATGACACTTGTCACTTATGCATTTGATTTTATATTTTCTTGAAATATAAAAATTGATCTCACACCATTTATGTCATTTTCATGGATCAATCATGATTTATCGATATTGATCTACTTAATTATGCCTCTTGCTTTATGGATCATTAATCAAAATGTGTACGCTCATCTACATATCATCAATCTTTAAAAGATGGTTGAGATTTAATTTATGGCTCACAACTATGCCACATGTCATCTCCACATTTATCATCAAGGCTTTTGACTTTTCAACCTTTATCATTCATCATCAGATCTTGATTATCTAGATCAATGCACTCTATTAGATCTTGATTCAGAAAGTTGAATGTCATTGGTTACTGAGCATTCTTTGGTGAGGAGTGTGACATTTTTCACCCTCTCACTTGTCTTAGGGATTCATTGAAGTCTTGACTAAATACGTTCCATTAGATCAATCTTACTAGAGAAAATGTATATCATTAATATTTGAAAGATGTTTAAACTTTAGCTTAAGGTTGGGGATTTGTATTTAATATCATACCATTGGATTTAGATCACCCAAGAAAAAGTGGAACGTTGATCCTATGGATGAAAATGATATTTAATTCAGGCTTGAGAAAATAAATAAATTAGCATAAAGTTTTTGGAATATGGTTTTATTTCATGTTAATAAACATGGGTAAGATCTTGGGATGAAAATTTTAAGCAAAGTTTTAAGCATGATAAAGGGGACCCTACACATAATAAAAGACATGGAATAAAGTCTTAAGATAAATATTTTAGCTAAAGTCTAAGACATAATAAAAGGACCTAATGGTTAGTTAGACCATGCAAAAATAAAAGGGACTAAGGGGGGATCGGGACATAAAGGGACCCAACATAAAATATTTAGACTAAGGTTTTGTCATGTTAATAAACATGGATAAACCTTGGGATAAAAATTAATCTAAGTCCATGGCATGATAAATCATTCCTGCATAATTTTTTACCACTAAATTTGAATTTGATTCAAAGGGACTTGAGATAGGGTAATTTGAATGAGGGTTTAAAGATGATTTTCATTTTATTTTCAATAGACCAAAGGCTAGTAAAAGTCCAAATTGATATAAGAATCATGAAACCAAGGCATTGCCCATTTTAAATGGAATCCATTAGAGTTGTAACCTAAACATAAAGATCTAATGTATGTACTTTAGGCAATATTAAATCAAAATTATGAACTAAATATGCCAACCAAATCAGGTGTGAATGAGCTTCAAATGAAAAAATGTGCAAACATGCTAGTGGTACTCTGATCAAATGAAGCTTCAATTTTAAGGTATAAATTTGCATAATTTAAGACAAGGGTCACCATCTTTAGAAATGGGGGGTATGTTAACCTCAACAAGTTCCACCCTAAATATGGTTCCTCAAACACCACCATGTTTTTTTAAACTCATAAGTCTCATTTCCATATCAAGGATGAAAATGAACTAGAGGATAACTTTGATGAGATACATGCCTTTTAATAGTAAAAAAAGGGAAATTATAATATGAGGAATAAAAAAACCTTCAAAATATTTACTCCTCCAAAAAATATCATTATTCCATTAAATCCAAGGGTTGATAATAATCCACATCCCCCAAAAATGAATGAATAACCCTAGAATAAGGAAGAATAAAGCAAAATAAGGTAAAACATTATTGAATATATGAATAAGATTAAAGCAAACATCACTCTTAATGAATTGGATTAGATCACCAAACAAAAAGAATTCATATGGAGGTCTATCATATTAAAGTCTACTCTAGAGAAGACAAAGGTTGATCATAAATGTTATATACAAGATTAAGATATAAGTTAATCCTTAATTATTAATTATTAGAGAATTTGGAATGAATATTCATAATTAATTAGTTGATTCTAGAGATTCAATGAATGTGATGCTAACTTTCATTTCTCAAGATATTTTATGAATCCAATCTCATCAAAGAGGATGGTTTCATAGCTAGATAAGATAGTGATGTTTATAATAGGAGAAATGAATTTTATATGCATTCAAGTGGCATATAATCTAGGTGTACAGATTACCATTGATATACTTGTGGTGGATATCCCATAAATATAAAGACTCCTCCTCAATAGAGACTGGTCCATGATGTTGAATGGGTATGTAGCCCCATACTTATCTCATATTTGGTTGCCATAGAGAGGTATTTCAAACCATATTATAATTAATTAGGAACTGAGAATAAAGTACCCCATTACAGAGTATAATAATAATGAATAGGTAATCCATAAATATCCTAATCTTAGAATTTATACCTTTACCATAAAGTATGAGGCACAAAAATCAAAAGTTTAGGGACCTTCCTAATTGTGGACTCTCTATTTTGATAGTATAAGATACAATCAAGGATTAGGTGCAGGTGTTGAATTGATTGATCCACATTGTAAGAAATACATGAAATCATATATATTATAGTTATCTTTCACCAATAACAAAGTAAAGTATGAGGCACTAATTTTAGGATTGTAATTTAAGCTCAAAAATAATGTCAAGCAGTTGTTAATATATGGAGATTTAGAACTGGTAATGAAATAGGTCAAGGATAAATACCAATGCAAGTTATCATACCTGAAGAGGAAAAAAATAGAGATTGGGATTTTATTGATTCCTTTTAGGCCTTTAATATAGTAGATTTTATTATAAAATAAAACTAGGGACTAATTTATTGGTTACTGCAACTATCAATTTAGCACCTCTACAAGAGTCCAAGGTGCAAAGGTTTTCTATTGAACTAGTAACTTATCCATTTTTTCTTGATAACATGTAATATTTACAAGTATTTAATGATGAATAAAAGATCATCTAATTATTGACTAATTTATGATAATTTGAGTCTCAAATCATTGATGATAATGAGATGAGTTATCTATGCCAAAAGGAATTGGGAGGAGTCATTTATTTGAAATAAAACTGACTTCCTTTAAGAATGGTTTATTTGGAAAGGGAATTTGATCTAGATATTAAAGTACAAAAACAAAAATAGCCTAAAGTAAATGAATCTAAGTTTAATAAGGAGAATTTAGGGGATAATTATGATCTGTGCTATGTCAACATTGGCCTTTATTGTACTCTAGAAGAAAGACAAAGGGTGAAGGATTTACTTAATGAATATAAAGATGTGATTGCATGGAAATATGAAGACATGAAAATTTCTAACCAAAGGTTCATCACCCATAAAATCCCTTTGAAGCCACACCACAAGCCATTGTTAGAAATGAATGCTTGCCATTGCACCAAAAGGTTAACTTGTTAACGCCTGATACAAACACCAGATAAGTACCCATGGGAGGCTATTAGTCCATGTCACAAATACTTAAGGGGGATGATAGCGATTAGTCCAATAATCCCCCCCTCAGCATTACCTAAGGGGATTCAAACATGTGACCATAGATCTGATACCAATTTTTAGAAAGGAATGCTTGCTATTGCACCAAAAGGTTGACCTGTTAACACCTAATACAAACACTAGATAAGTACCCATGGGAGGCTATTATTCCATGTCACAAATCCCTGAGGGAGATGTTGGTGATTAGTCCAACAACCATTTAGATAAATATAGAGGTTGATAAATCCTATCATAGAACCTATTGTTCATAAAGAAGTGGAAAAGCTATTAAATGTAAAAATAGTTTTCCCTATCAAAGATTTTACCTAGGTTTCCAAATTATTTATAGTCATGAAGAATAATGGGGAAATCTAATTATGTGTTGATTTTAAAAACCTCAATAAGGTTTATGAAAAAGAGAACTATATTTTTCCTTCCTTAGATGAAATGATCCAACCAGTAAGTGGTTCAAGATGATGTCCTTCTTGGATCAATTTTGAGGATATAACCAGGTGTTGGTTGAGTCAAAGGATCAAATGAATAATGTATTTATGAAAAAGTGGGGTACTTATGCATATAAGAAGATGCCATTTGGTATAATTATCATAGGAACTACCTTTAAATGAGTAATGGACCATGAATTCAAAGGTATAATAGGTAAATTTATAATCATTTACATGGACAACATCACCATTTTATCAAATACTAGAGCCGATCATCTAGGCTACCTATAATGAATATTGGAAAGATGCAGAAGGTTTAACATCTTGTTAGAGGTGAAATAATTGAGAGTCAGGGGGTGAATTAGTGATACAATATAATCCAATTTAATTCACAAATATTAAACATTTATCATACATCAACTTGATCAATCAACATAAAAATTAAGGAACATACATCCAAAGCATATATAAGAGCATACATCACATGAACACATCATATATGTGGGAAAACCTCTTGGGGGATAAAAACAACTTAACCTTCCAAGATGGACTATAGTCCTATAAAAAAATATCAAACATTTGGACCATCACCAAATGATAAAGGAACACCCATCCCTTAGTTTATTGAGACACCAATCCCACAAGGAGCTACTTCCCTTGTCTAGTTGAGCACCCATAATAACTAGACCTTTAGAAAGATTTACCTTAAAATGAGGAACAAACCCCATATGATATTAATAACCCACTCATATACCTAAATAGATCACCTTAAACACATTTTTATACTCTTCAACTGATGATGGTCACCTCTGTTTGCACTTTTCACCTCCAATCTCTCTTAAGCTGTCTCTAGGGAAAACTTACTCAAACTGCCTCTTCTAGGATCATTAAGTCCAATGAATTATGTGTCCTCCTACATCAAATTTATCAAACAAGAATTATTAATCCTCTTAACTCTTTATTGGTCTTAAATGACATGTACCTTCTCTTTCAAAGGTTCTCTCCTTTGATTGAATCCACACTTGCACAAGAAGCACAATTAGTCCAATAAGACATTGTAATTATACCACTCTCTTCCTTTAGCCCATCTTGGTCAGCCAAGATGATTTACATATTTGAACCAAAATTAACATAGGTACATACAAAAATTACATGTTATAACCACACTCTTCATAGGTCGGTCATTATCTCATTATCCCCAAACCACCATTAGGTCTTGGTGAGACTTAAAATAATTAGGTCTTCATACTCACATGTTACATGTGAGACTACTTGGACCAACTTAATTATTTACCAATGATTCTAACACATAAAAAATATTTCCAATATCCCCTTTATTATTACCATATGGGTCTATACTACTTGGAATACCAACTCAACACTCAAACCTACCAATTAGGTCTCCTTTCTCTTTAGGCCTTCATACACAAAAAACATAGTCTCAAAATTATGAAGCAAAAACTAAAGTATTTAACCTATCCATATGATTATATAACATGGGTGACCCCTTAAGACCCTTGATACACCTATATTTTCTTTATACACTTGAACATAGGCTCTAAAAACTCAATTCAAATCTCTCAAAATGACCACTGAGACTAGTCACACACAATCAAAATATAGTAAAGCTATTTTGACTCTCTATATCTGATAAAGGGAATAATATGCCATCCAATACCTTATCATCAATATTTAATACTTACTTGACATCTTCATATTTATTTTTTTCTTCAATTCTTCTTAGAACACCTTCAAATTACTTCTGCAAGATGGTCACTCAAATTGCCAGTGTATTTAACAAACACAATCAACTTCTAAGCAATTGTTCCCACTAAATATGGATTGGTAAAACATCAAAAATCCACATATATTGTCCTCATGGAGTATATAACACTATAAAATAGTTATTTCATCTTGAAACATCAAAATACTATTAATAAATCTTCAATTATCCTTCTTAGGTCACTTGCAAAACATGATCAAACACATAGTCAACTTTGAAGCTTAATATCTTTGACTATAAAGACATCAAACCTTTGAACTCACTTATCTAGATGATCTTTGAAGTCCTCTTAAACTTTTAATTTTACATCACTTTTGAACATCTTATCTTTAGAACACTATGACCTCCATGATATAAAATAAATGACAACACATTCTCCTCATACTCCATATCAACCTTGTCTTTAGTCTTCATTATTTGATCAATCAATTTAAGCAATTTAAAAATTCTTACCTTTAGGACAAAAAAACTTGAACACACCTTGAGAATATTTGAGCAAGATCAACATACCTTTATATGTAATAGAATATCTTGATAACTCACCATCCTTGATTAGACACTTGGAAACCTACATTATCTACCTTTAAACCTTCAGAACCAACATCTTCATTCATCACCATTTGACCAACTAGACCATCCTTCAGTTTTGATCAAAATTATGACTTTAGGATAACTATTTCTAAAAATATCTTATCATATCCTTCCACAGTAAAACATCACATCTTATGACTTTTCTTGTCATGAAACATCAACCAAAACTCAACTATAATCCACCATGCTTCCTCTTGTTGATAAGTGCCTCTTTGAAGCCTAGATAGAGACACACTAACCCATAATATCCTAAAACAATGTGAAACTAGGAGTTTCCCACAACTCCTCATATTCCTTCTCCTCCTTGGTCATCTGATACTAATAGTTATTATTCTTCTTATTAGGCTTAATAGAAGCAACATGCTCATCCACTACAATATTCTCCTTTTGTTCTAAGGTTAGATTGACAACATATGGAGACAATAAAGATTTATGGCATACCTTTTTAACTTAAGAAATAACCTCATCAATAGGTATTGACAACTAATGTTATTTTCATGAAACTTGTTAAACAATAATATAATGTTCTTTTGGATCCATACATACCTCATAACTAGCCTTAATTAACACTTTGGTCTTTTCTTTGAGTTTAAATTAAACTAACTTTTGATTCTCCTTTTCTATCTAGATAGATGACACATTCTCTTGGCATTCTTGAACCTTCTTCATATCTGATTCCTCTTTTGATTTAGTAGATAGTCCACTTTGATCTTTCAGCTCAACTAAATTAGTTTCTTGGTCTTCACTTCCTTAGGATTCCATACCAAGGATTAACCTTTTTTGAGCACAATAGGATGTCCATGCACCTTCTTATGACTTGAGAGATTGATTTTAAAATATATTGAAATATGACCAACTTGATGATAACATAAACAAATAACATCATTCATACCTTCTGCTTGATGAATATTATGAATCTCAATAAACATACCATCTTATCTCTTAGGTTTATTATGCTAAAGCTAGACTATCTTAGGTCTCCATACAGGGGTTAGTATTTTCCCATGCATTCTAGGGTATAATCTAAAAATATGTCCCATGTCATGAAAATTATATAAAATTATACTATCCATACCTCTAGCTGATAAAATGATCTTCCTTCTATAGTTTCTTGCCTTATGACTAAAAATCTTACAGGCAAAGTAGTGACCATGAAATGAACTTTCATACATTATAGTGTTTGGTTGCTTGATAGATGTTCTCATGTTGTACTTGGTGTTTGTATCTTTATTGTCTTGAGTTGACCTATCTTGATCTTTCTCAACATTGTTTACCTTGAAAACAAATTGATCACTCTCATACTTCAATGAATCTAGCTTGGTATTCAATTGAATTCTCTCATCCTCTTTAACTTTCATACTTGAAATTATAGATTCTAACTAAATTCTAAGATCTTGAATAGTATCCTTATCCCTCTTAGATTCTTTAGCCATGTCATCCTTTAATATATATGCTTTCTCTTCAATAATATTTATATAATCAATATTAGATTTCAACTCATCATGCTCACCTTGCTTTGAAGTCAACTTGGCATTTATCTCTTCTAACTGAGTCTTGAGATGTTTTCATTCTTCCTCTTTTGAACTTATATTTGTCTTTGTAACCCTTAAATGATCCTCAAAAATTTTGATCTTCTCTTTATAATATTTTGATCTTGAGCTTGCTTTCAAGGATTTTATCTCTTTATTGAGCTTGATTCACTCATTCTTAGTATCCTTATAGATTGAGGCCATGATCTTATTTTGATCATAATTGCCTAACTTACCTCTGCACTTGTCAAAAAGTGCTTTGAGTTGATTTCAATTTTATTCACTTGATTTTAGACATGCATAAGTAACCTCCACTTGAGGCTTCAACTCTTGATTTTATTTATTCAATTACTTATCCATATTTTACCTTGGATCACCTTCAAGTGGTTAAACTTGTAAAAAAGGTCCTACTTTGATGCTAATTGTTGGAGGTAAAATCACTGAGAGGGGGTGGCGTAAATAAGTGATGAAAGATAAAACAATTCAATTCCAAACTCTTAAAAATTAAAGATACATCAACTTGATCAGGAAACATAAACATGAAGATACATACATATAAAGCATACATAAGAGCATACATCACATGAACACATCATATATGTAGGAACCCCTCTTGGGGGATAAAACCTACCAAACCCTAAAATATGGACTGTAAAACTATAAAACAAGATCCAACATTTATAATATCACCAAATGATTAGATATCACTGATCCCTTAATTTAGTGAGACACTAATCCCATAAGGAACTAATACACCTATCTAGCTGAGCACCCACAACAACTAATCCTTTAGCAAGCTTTACCTTGGAAGGAGGAACCAAAACCGTAGGAAACCAATCACCCACTCAAATACCTAAATAGATCACCTTGAACACTTTTTGATACTCTTTAATTGATGATGATCTCATTTATTTGCATTCTTCACCTCTAATCTCTCTCAAACTACCTCTAGGGTTAACTTGATCAAACTGCCTCTTCTAGGATCATTAGGTTCAATGATACAGGTGTCCTCCTAAATCAAATTTATTAGACAATAATTACTTATCCTCTTCACTCACTATTGGTCCTCAATGACCCATACCTTCTTTTTCAAAGGCTCTCTCCTTTGCTTGAATCCATAATTGCATAATAAGCATAATTAGTCCAAAAAACCTTGTACTTATACCACTCTCTTCCTTTAACCCATGTTAGTTAGCCAAGATTATTTAAATATTTGAAAAAGAATTAAAATATGTGTATAAACACATTAAATTTTAGAACCACACTCTTCATATTTTGGTCATTACCTCATTAGCCCCAAACCACCATTAGGTTTTGGTGAGACCTAAAAAAATTAGGCCTTCATACTCACATGTTACATGTGAGACTAATTAAATAACATTATTTAGTTACCAATGATTCAAACACATAAAAAATATTTATAATATCCCCTTTATTAATCCCATATGGGTCCATGCCATCTGAAACACCAACTCAACACTTTGAACCTACCAATTATTCTCATTTCTCTTTAGGTATACATACTCAAAAGACATAATCTCAAAATTCTAAAGCAAAAACTCAAGTATTTAACACACACACACACACACACACACACACACACACACACACACACACACACACACACACACACACACACACACACACACACACACACACACACACACACACACACACACACACACACACACACACGATTAGATCACATGGGTGAACCATTTATCACTTTTCATACACCTATATGTTATTTAGAAACTTCAACATGGGCTATAATCACTCAATTCAACTCTCTTAGAATGACCACTTAGACTGGTCACTCACAGTCAAAATACAATCAAGCTATTTTGATTCTCTATATTTGATAAAGGGCATAATATGAAATCCAATACATTTTCATAAATATTTTAGACTTTATTAAAATATTTATATTTATTTTTTTCCTTAATTATTCTTAGAATACCTTTAACTTACTTCTGCAAGACGGTCACTCAAACTACCAGTGCATTTAGCAAACATAGTCAACTTCTAAATTTTTTTTCACATTGAATATGGATTGGTAAAACCTAAAACATCCACAAGCATGGTCCTAATGGAGTATATAACAATATAAAATAGTTATTTCATCTTTAAACATCAAAATATTATCAATAAATTTTCAATTATCCTTCTCAGGTCACTTAGAGAACATGGTCAAACACAACCAAATTTGAAGCTTAATATGTTTGACTGTACAAACATTCAAACCTTTTATATAAATTTTATGAATTAAAATTGAATTAATATTCAAATATTACTTTTAAATCACCTTAAAATACATCTTATATAAAAATATATAAATAAAATACTGAGCACTAGTTTTTCCTTTATTAAATTCAAATGCCAACGATCATTATGTAAATGTAAAAACATCAGCTACATGTCTTAATATCATTTATCCTAAAAGATAGATAAAATACAATATATTTATCTAATCAAGGTTATATTTTTATTTAAATTTCAATTATAACCATTTATATTATATTCTTTCTTCCATAACTATGCCACTTGGTAGCTTTGCATGCCCTCTGTGTACCCTATAATCAGTATTCCAATGAACATCCACCACTTGGAAGGTCCATGTGTATTTTGAGCACATTGAATATTTGAATCCAATTAAATTATACCTATTTTAATACCAAATTGTAATCTTTAATATTTGACTCAATAAACTCTGTTGGATCATAATCTGCATGCTCACATGCTCACCATTGATCTCTAACTGACAAGTTTCATGCTCATCGTTAGATCTATTATTCAAACTACATAATTGTGACACATGTCACTAGTGCATGAAATATTTAATATTTGAATTTTAACCTCACCATTATATCCTTATTTTATTATATTAAATTCTCACCATTAGATCTGTGATTCAAATAAATGCTCACCATAAATCTTCGATAATGCAAATTTGGCTAAGTATGGGAACTTAGTACTTGCACCTTAATAAATTTTTATATACTTAACCTCATGACCTAAAATTATAAAAATATTATCTCCTCATATATGGGAATATATCCATATATCAAGTTACTCCTAAAACCTTCGTACATGTGAAATATGATGTCATCAAATTGCTTACTCAACGTTATCTATCAAAATGACTAATTGAGCTTAGACATTCATATGACTATTATAATGAGTTATATTCACTTTCATAAGCATTATAAGTAATAATAACATCATATAGGGTCTATGAAACATTTACATATCATCAATATTGTTCATTAATTTCCTTATTAAGTTTAACACTCTCCAAGCCATCAATCTGATCACTTTATCATTAATTCATTAGTACCAAAAGCTCTATTTGACATCAATGACAAGAAAAAATTAATGAATATTCTCAAAAAATCTCATTAAGCCCCCAAAAGATCATATTTGGCATTACTGAGGGCAATATCTTGGGCTACATCATCACCAAAGAAGGAATTACAATTGACGTAGATAAAATTTAGGGGATATCAAAGATTTCAGTCTTAAACATCAAGAGGGATCCCAAGTATTTATTTGGAAAGATAAATTTCATAAGGAAGTTTATCTCAAGCTTTGTAAAAATCATTAGACATATAAATACAATGCTCAAGAAATGTCTTAAATTGGAATGGACACTGGAGGCTCAAAATTATTTTTAAGACATCAAAGATGTAATATCTTAGGCCCTTTTATTTATAATTTAAGGAATAGTAAAAACATTCCAACCTAAGAATATGAGGAGTTAGAAACAAGAAAATCACACATAAAGATGAAAATAAATGAGATGCAAAACAAGACAAGTCAAATGATTATTTCGAATGAGAATCTAGTATAATAAGAAGCCCTTACATAAGTAGGAAAGGCAAAACAAAGGAATAGCCTAACTAAGCAATGTGAGATAAATATTCACATAATAAAAACTAGGAAAAAGACAAAATACCTAGCTAATAGACTAGAAAACATGAGAAATACAAACTCTAACACCCCCCTCAAGTTAATCTAGGGATAAACAATAGCCAAAAAATAAATAGTGGCATATCCATAGTATGAGTCCCAAAAACTAGGCCTGATAAGGTACTCATATACAATATGTATCCATGAAATGAAGAAGGAATATTTTCTCACAAACAAACTGAAAGGATAAATTTTTAAATCCAAAACATGCCATGAAACTCAAGGAAGAGGTGATATAAAAGGCTTCATGAAGATGTCTATGACCTATTGCTGAGTCAAAACGTACTCCAAGATAAGAACTCCATCCTAATTGTGCTAATGAATAAAGTGCTTATGTAACTCAATGTGCTTGGTTCTCTAGTGCTCAAATAGGTTGTGAGATATGATAATTACACTTTGGTTATCAAACCAAATTATAGTAGGTGAATCCTACATGAAGCCAAACTATGTCAATAATTGATGAAGTAAAATAATCTACTAACACATTATAATTACTACCCTATACTCAACCTCTGTAGATGAAAGTGTAATAACCTACTTCTTTCATAACCAAACAATAGGTGAAGAACTAAGAAAAATTATGTATCCAGAAGTGGAACACATATTAACAAGAGAACTTTACCAATTTGAATCAATGTATCTAACCAACTGAGTAGAAACCCTAGTATAGTGTAATTTAAAATGATAAGTGCCTCATAGATATTGTAATATCCTCTTGGTATCCTACTAATGACTGTCATGATGGGCATGTGAAAACATAGATATAAGCCCAAATGTAAATCAAATATTTGGAATATGGGTCAAATACATAAGACTCTAAACCATCTACCTATACAATATAGGATCACAAAGTGGATTAATACAAGTGGAAGTGAGAGTCACTCCAAATTGAAAATGATAAGGATTTGGATTACAATCAACCATGCAAAAATGATAAAGAAGATCAAGGGTGTAATTTTATTGACTCAAATAAATCCTTGTATCTAACAATGAAATATGTAAACCAAGGAAGAATTACAAAAGACCAAGATCTATCATATTGAATTATGTTTAAAGTGAATGCTAAATAAACTAAATTTAAGAAGAGGAACTACTTATGAGAAGTAGATCATCAAAATACAAGACCAATATAACAATGTCCTCCCTAATATAGTGAATATACATTATGGGATCATTGAGGTAGTGAACAAAGATAATGGAGAGAAGAAATGAATCCATATTCTCATACTAAATCTTGAGGGGCCTATTTGAGACTATAAAAAGAACTCGTAAGTTGGTGAACAAGAGAAGAATCATAAACAAACCTAGTAGGCTACTCCACATAGATTTATCTTGTAACCATCCATGTAAGAAGTTAAACTCAACATCCATATGATATGCTAGCCAATATTATGATGTATCTAGAGAGAGTACAAGGAGAACATAATCCATCTTAGAAATGGGCACAAAAGTTTTAGAGTAGTCAATACCTTCAATTTATGAGAATCCCTTTGCAACAGGATGTGCCTTATACTTATCAATGGACCCATCAACTACATACTTGGTGAGATAAATCCACTTACACCTAACCAAATTTCTTCCCTTAGGAAGAGTAACCAAATCCTAAGTGTAATTCTTCATCAAATAATAATACTCATCTATCATTTCATCACCCCACTCCTATATCCCATGAGCCTATGAAAAAGATTGTGGATCCTTAGAGAATATCTGACCCAAAATTCTAGTACCTATAGAATATGTATGGAAATGTCAAGTGGGTGGAATATCATGTATGAAATGTGTTGTCTCATAAATTGTAGTGCATGACCATAATGTCAAAGTTGAAACATCAATGGGAATAGGATCCTCAACCTCTATAACCTTCTCAGGTATCTCCTGAAGTGCCTTCTCAAAGAATGAATCCTTAATAGGAGGTAATGAATCATCAAAATAAGAACAAGAATGCATGAAATAAGATGAAGAATCATGATATGTAAAGTGATCATCAAACTATACATGTGTTCAAAAATGAACATCATGAGTATCAAGATATAAAAGAGAATAAACTCTCATGTCCTCAAAATACCCTAAAAAAACCAAAGGTGTGTTCTTCTTATCCAATGTTTTTCTTTTCTTATTTGGAATAAACACCCAAGAAAGGCTCTTAAAGATTCTTCTAGTATGTTGTACATCTCTCTTTTCATGGATATTTTATTTTACAATTGTTAAACTTCCACATTGACTAATTATATGTGAATTTTTTTTTTGTGTATGTACATGTTTTATTATTTTCACATCCATGTTCATTGAATATCCCCTTGTCATCACGTCTTATGTGATTCAAGTCTTGGCATGTATTGTCACTAACTTTGGTGTAATCACTAACATTGTGTGGTGAGACATCAGATTTGGTTTTAGACCAAGCCTCCTGTAGAGTCAAATGCTCAAGTGCTCTATGTGGTGTGTGGTTCTGAATGTAGTTTGATCAATTAACTACCTCTACCCAATAGATAGGAGGCAAACCCTATGAATACATCATGTAGTTATCCAAATACTTCAAATAATGGTTCTTTAATTATACTAAGCCATTCTATTATGGAGTATATGTAATAAAATATTGGTGAAAAATACCATGAGATACTAAAAAATCAAATAACTCTTGATTGAATTACTCCCTTCATTATTTGTATGAAGCTTCTTGATGCAACTAGAAGATTATTTCTCAGCCAAAGACTTAAATATTTTGAAGTGAGAAAATACATCACTCTTTTACTTGAGAAAATAAACTTAATTATGTCTTGATAAATTATGAATTAAATTAAGTGCATACTTAGCTCCATTAAAATGAGTAGGAAAGACATCAAATCACTGTGTAAAAGCTCAAGTTGTGAAGAATATCTTGTGGACATACCCTTGGGAAATAGATCTTGGTGTTGTTTCCCTAATTCACAATTGGAGAAAACTCCATAAAGACATGAAACTTTAGGGATATCCTCTACCATAATATGAGTGCTCAACTCCTTCAAATATCTATAATTGAGATGTCTAAATCTCTCATGCTAAATCACACTCAAAATCTACATGAGAAACCAAACACATCCCTAAAGGAGGATTATCATCAAAAACCTTAAAATAATAGACTTGAGAACTATAATGACAACATCCTATATAATAAGTGTGTGTGGATCCAACAAAGATAAAAATTTATCACCCTATGTTGTGAAAGTCACCATCATGCCCTAATAAGAATGACAAATCTGATAAACTAAAATCAGATTGGTGGTGATGTCTAGAAAATATAATGCATCATTAATGTAGCCACTCTCTAGCTGTATGTCACCCTTTACATTAACATAAATAAAATAAGAATATCCAACATCAATGTTGGAAGTAAAACTTAATTCAAGATATATACATGACTCCTTAGAAGAAGTCATATGGTGTGAAGTGCCAAAATCTAAAACCCAACTATCTAAAATAGGTGACTATTATCTCCCAACAACATTTAGTGTTTTCCCATGATCATGAGATGGAAAAGGAGTGGAGATAGAAATCTTGTGTTTCCTAGTTGCATCCCCTAGGGCTTACATTATCTTAAAATACCTAGACTCTTCATGACTAGTCCCCTCACAATAAGAGCAAGATAGGTTAGAATTATTCTTGGATTTGGAAGATGATTTGGGTTTAGATGTGTTGGTGTTGGGATTAGGTGAATTTTGAGATGGAGGAGTGTTATTCTTCTTACTCTTTGTTTTTACCTTTTTATTATGATGTGATGATACTAATGTTTTTAAAGAGATAAAAGACTCAAGGTGAGACAATTTGGATTCATCCCTAGTAAGTCTCTCACAAAATAACTCTAAATCAGGCATTTTGAATGTGACACCTAAGGCATCCATGCTAGATAAAAAGGTATATGCAAAGATTTAGAATGGACCACTTAACTTGGAAAAAATAAAGTGCACAGACTCTTCATATTTATTATCTCATCCACTCACCTTAAAATATGTCAACAAATGCTTCAACTTAGTGAGGTAGTCTATAATAGAGGAAAAATCATCTAAATTGAGTGATGTAAGTTTCAATTCAAGATGCATGGATCTCATGTGATCTAATTTCCCAAATAAATACTTTAGCTTAGCCCATATTTTTAATGGAGTATCACATTCATCTAATTGAAATAACAAAATATCACTCACATAAGTCCCTATCAAACCCATATACTCTTCAAACTTATAGTGGTGTTGAAATTTTTTAACTCTCTTATGAACTATGGACCATAATCCTTTGAATTTTAAGATTATTTTCATTCTAGGTCTCCATTTATAATAATTGTGTATTCAAAGGATCACAATGATCAATACCAGAAGTACAAGTTATGCTAGTGAATCACCAAAGAGCAAAAAGAATGCAAGATGGTGCAAAAATTGACACTGAGACAACCCCTCAAAAGATTATATTAAGGACCTCACCCCCACCCCCAAATTTGGCACTTTATAAAAGTAGTGAAGTTTTAAAAAGTAATGACACTAATGGATAGATAATTGTAAACCATACACTTCAAAAAAATAGAACTCAAATTTGAGTTACGGTTCAAAAGTTAGAGGATTTATGAATTCTTGTAAATGATTCAAAAAAATTAAAAAATACACTAGACATAGATTTTAGTGAAAAAAAATTAATTAAAGGTAGGTTTCCATCAACTCATTAGAACTATAATCAAACTATAGATGCTCACAAGTAAACCAAAGTGAAAAATAATTAGCTAGGTGACCCCTATGCACATGCAAGTGAATTGTACTTCCTCTTGAGACAAAACATTATAGCTTAATAAATAAAGTAATGAATATTGACCTATGATAAGAGGAAACAAATTGGGTTATATGTGTTTTGTCATGTAATAGATGTCTAATCCCTTAATAGGCACTCCCAAAGAATCTCCATATTTGATTATAAGGAGATGCCAAAAAAAGAAGGTTTGATTTTAGTGCCACGATGTTATATTAGGTATGTTAAGGTGCCATAAGGATATTTTAGGTTTAATAAATGATGAAAAAACTAAATTTGACCTACCACACACCTCCAACACTCTACCCATGCCACTCCATGTACCTCTGATCCTCTACTTTGCTAATAGTTTCACAAACCAAACAATCTCCACCATGGTGAATAGGAATACAAACCAAGGGAAGTGAGAATGAACTATATTTTAGGTTGGCATTGATAAATAAGGTATAATATATGATTATAACACACCATGAACTTAGTGATAGTACAATAATAGTCTATAAATAAGAGATTTTTTTTCTAGTGCAACCAAATCCTCTTTCCATGCTCCAATACACTTGGGAGACAAATATCCTTTGTCGCTAGACCCTTCTAATCTCTTTCAATGCACTAGAATTTTAGTCCAAAACACAATCAATATAAACATAGACCACATAAAAAAAATCAAAAAAATTTATGCAGATTTGAAAGTTTAGCATACTATTTCTATTTCCAATGTAGTCTAAAATTGAAACTCCATACACCTACAATGCACACCAAAGAGAGGTAGTATCTAAAAAAATATTCCAACACTCCAAAAAACCAACACAAAACCCCATGCTAATTATCTCTTCTTCTTAATGCTCCACACTTATCTCTTCTTCCTAATGCTCCACACACAGGGTAGAAAAACATGCTTTATTCAAAACTTTAATGCCTCTCTCCAAAGACATTGTAGATTTAGAAGAGGACGTAGTAGTAAATATGGAAGAGGAAGTAAAAACTTTGGTGAGGGAAGTGGAATTAAAATAGAATTATCTAAAAAATTGCAGCAATAGAGGATGGTTGAAACCCTTCAAGGCTCTAATACCATGTTAGGAATGGTAAAAACATTACAACCCAAGAATCTAAAGAGTTACCAATAATACCATCACACATGAGGCTGCAAAAAAATTAGATGTAAAACAAGGAAAGTCAAATGATTATTCAGAATAATATTCTAGTATAATAAAATCCCTTACATAAGTAGGCAAGGCAAAATAAAGAAATAGCCTAACTAAGTAATATGGGATGAATCCTCACATAGGAAAAACTAGAAAAAAGAAAAAATACCTAAATAATAGACTAGAAAACATGAGAAATACATACTCTAATAGTTAAGTCCAGACTTCACTAAAGATTTTTGCTTGTACTTATTTACTTCAGAACATACCATTGCCACTGTGCTTACCTTAAAGAAAGATGAAAGTGAACATCTTATTGTATTTATGAGTAAAAACTTAAAAAAATAAGAGATCAAGTATTTCATGATAGATAAGTGAATATTTTCCCTTGACAAAGTGGTAAAGAAATTTTGACACTACATCTTGAGGAATAAGACCATCACCATTATGCTAGACCCTTCTGTCAAGTTCACTTTGGGGAAAAATAAATTAGGAGAATGAAAATGAAAATGGATGGGAAAATTGAAGGAGTTTGGCACAGAAATCAAGCCTACCAAGACTATGAGAGGTCAGAGCATCATTTTAACTCATGACTGATCCTAACCCATCCATCAAAATTGAGGAGGTTTGTGAAACCCAAGTATCTATAGAATATTGGTATACTGATATTATTCAATATTTGCTCATAAGAACTTATTCCCTGGAAATAAATAGGGAAAAAGGATTAATTTGAGGCTCAAAGCTACCCATTATATGATCAATAAGGGGATTATCTATAGAACAAAATATTAAGGCATTTACTTGAGATGTGTATCATGATAAGAAGCTTAAGGAATTATAGAAAACTTACACCATAAGATAGGTAGTGGTCATCTTATTTGGAAATAACACAACCCATAAAATTCTTAAAATGGGTTATTATTGGGAAACAATCTTTGAGGATGGACATGTTCATGTAAGAACTTGATATGCATGCCAAGTCTTGGAAAAAATAGAGGTAAATGCAATAATGTCATTTTAGCCTATTATTTAAGGAAGACCATTAACTCATGAGGTTTATACTTCATTGGTGTCATTAACCCCAATTATTCATCTAGTCACAAATTTGTACCCATAGTCACAAATTATTGCACATGATGGACTAAAGTAGTAGCTACAAGGCATTCTAGCACATAAGACATAGTCAAATTTCTAGAGAAAAACATCATAACTAAATTTGGTACCCCCGTTTCCTTGTTTTGTGATAATGGTTTAGCATTCTAATCAAATGAACTCATTGAATGGGCACATGAAAATTAGATCACCATTAGGTCATCTTCTAACCATTACTTGTGAGGAAATAGATTAGTCGAATCAATAAACACAAACTTGATTGATTTTGTTAAAAATTTAGTAGTTGATAAACTTAGATAGTGTCATAATCTAATGAAATATGTGCTATAAGGTGATAAAACAAGATAAAAGCATGCCCTCAAGGCTTCACCTTACTTGATGGTATATGGATGATAACTAATTTTTCCAATCATGATTAAATTACCAAGATATCACTTTATATAGGAGCACATGAAACCAAGTTAAAAAGTGGAGTATTGATTATTAAACATAATAGAGATGGAAGATTGAAGGATTGAATATTTATAGAATTTTAGTGAACATAATGACATAGTCAAAAGGTGGTTTAATAGAAGAGCAAAATTCAAAGCATTAAGAATATCTAACTTAGTACTTCTATGGGATAAAGCCAATGAAAAGAAAGGACAACATGACAAGTTTACCCCACTATGGATTAGACCTTATCAAAATTTAGAGATCTTAGGTAATAATGCTTTCCATGTGAGGGACCTCCAAGGTAACGAATTAACATATTCAGTCAATGAATAATTTTTGAAGCACTAATTCATGGTTGTATCATCTAGATATGTCCCTAAATAATAAGAGTTATGGTAAATGTTGGAGTAGAATAGATTTATTGCTTTCATAGTTAGTTTCCTTAATTTTTAGATTATTATTTTCTATTTTTAGTATTTTGTTTTTCATAATTTAATTCCCTAATTTTTAGGTTAGATGTTTTTTGTTTCATCATAATCTAATTGACTTCTCTTATTATACTCAATCAAGTACCCAATCCATTGGAATTCTTATCCATGTTTAAAGCTAAAAAATTAATTTGTGGGAAAGGTCCTAAAAGGACAAACTAGCGTGGGAAGGACATCAAACAAAGCACACAAATTGGTTTGCTTACATGTTTTACATCCTTGTGTCTAAGATTTTAAAAATTTAGGTATGTAATAAAATTTATCATGGTCATGATGCCATTGAATACTTATATCAGGTTTATAAAGGCTACTCTCATCACACCATATAAATTTAGAAAGTTTTCTCATTTTACCTGGATCAAAAGCACTTTTCATGTAATAATTATTGGAGGTAATAATTATTGATACAAATGTAATTGATAAGGATAATCTTGTAAAATTATTCTCTCATATATACCATCTCATTTTTGTTTTTCTTCCCTTCCAACCATATTCTAAAAAAAATATTAGAAAAATAAGAACCAATGCATCCTAAAAAAGTGATTAATCAAACCTAAATAAAATATAAAGGTGATAAAAGTCTCATATGATGAAATACCATAAATGTATCATACATCATGTAATAATATAGGAGGAAAGAAGAGGAACCAAAGGTATCTCTATCAGGGCTATGTATACCTAGATGACAACGGAGAAATACCTAAGCTTACCTAATTTTAAATATGTTTTCAAAGAAACTAGAATGAAACCTATAATTACCCCAAGTCTTTGATAAAATACTCACAAAAAGGATAAAATTAAAATCATTTCCTCACACAAAGATCCAAGGTATGAGTAAGGCAAGGATGTTGTATGCAGTTGTTTGGAGTATCTTTCATATTAATGAATCAATTATTCTCTTGTGAAATGGTTCATGTTTAATTTAAAATGACTAACCAAAAGTTTAGAATTTTCAAATACTTAAGAGTATTACCCTTGTGAGTTACCATTTATCATATTCAACACACTCCCATTCTTTTTTTTTTTGAATAGGGACCCACTATATTCTGAAAGGTGCAGGCCTATTTTAAAAATATTCTTTATAGATATTTACATGTTGAATCTAAATTCACTATTTGGTAAAAAAAATGGATGTGTTTTGTTTATTCAATCCAACTTATTAATTTTTTTAGAAGTTTTACATATACAAAGGTTTTTAGAATATGCAAAATTTGTAAAGTCTCAGTCTTCATAAAAATTGGTCTTCGTAACTTTTGTTCATAATTCAATCTTTGGTATTATTCAACCCTTCACACCTATTTTAACCTTCATGAAAAATATTCTTTGGAAATTTTGTTCACAGGTTTTGTTCAAAACTTATATTTGTAGATTTGGTCTTCACATATTTATTCATGATGTATGCATGTATTTGGCATTTATGTTCATTGAATTTTGGTCTATTCATAATATAATCTTTATGAAAGTGGTAAAAATTTGGTCTTCAAAATTTAGTCATTGGAAAAAGTGTCTGACAAAAATGTTTGGAAAACCTAATGAGATAAATTTCTCATAATATGGTCTTCAAAAGTTTTGGTTTGGGAGGTCTTGGCCAGCTTTTAGTCTTCAGTGAAAATGTTTAGTGAAAGTGTTTAGAAATTAGCCTTGAGAAAAATCAACCTTCCTAGCTTTCATAAAAGATACCCACCACAAGGCTTCAAAAATTTTATTCATAATATGTGCTCACATCACAAGAATTCAAGGTAATACTATTTTAACACAACATCTAACTTTCAACTACCAAAATCCTTCGTGGCATAGCTAAAATAAAGTGAAAAGAGTGACTAGATGACACTTATCAAAGGAAATGACATGAAATTTATCTAAAAATATATAATGTCTATGTGGCATACCTACCAAAATATAGTGGCAAGGTTTGAATTGAACAAGTGAAGTAAGTTTAGAGACGTTGGATATTAATGGCACCCAAACAGGAATTAAATACTCAAAGCTATATCAATGAATTGAAAGTGAACATAGTGCCCATTGATAAAAAAAATGATCCTGAGATAATTTTCATCCTTAATAACTTAAAGTCTTAGCTACCTATATTTGAATTGTAAAGTGTTTACAAAACAACCAATCTATTAAATTAAATAACTTGAACTTTAATTACTTAGCAAATAAATAATGGCTTCTTCATCTTAGACATTTAAGGGAGCCCAATAAATATTGAGGTTTTAGATCAAAGACTCTATCAAGTACTTAGATACCATTTTTGACTTTAATAGTGTTCAATGATGAGTATCCCAACTACTTGGCTCTATGGGATGTAACTGGAAAGGTATATGCCCATAATTATGAAGAGAATTTGACACAATCACAAAGGTGATTGGATATATATTTACTCCCCTTTAAGTGACAAGGATTGAATTTTTATGTAGCCAAGCCTAAGGTTATGCCATGTATTGACCTATTATGGTACATGTTATTTACAAGTAAGGTAACTATGGGTTATTTCCTACATCACATGGAACACAAAAATGTCATCACCTTAATTTCATAAGACACATTATAAAGGTACTTATGTTTACCTATTATAGACACAATATTTTATTTTCATAGAGTGGTAACATGGAAGAAGGATTTTTCAATTGATAAAACACATAATAAGTGGATCATCCTTGGAGATACCATCATCCCCAAGGAGAAGAAACTAGTACCTATAACCAAGTTTGGTATGTGAGTTTGTATTGTGATGGATCTTATGAATGGGTTATATGGATATCCTAGCATTGAATTCCTTCACCTAAAATGGGTTCCAATTCTATATTTATTAATGACCTCAGATCTAACATTTTCTCTTGGAGAGATAATCAGCATTAGGCTATAGAAACAAATTTTACATAAAGATAAGAGGTATGTTGGAGGCCATTTTTACATGAGGTCATACCTATTAGATGTAGTAATGGGCACAATATACATACAAAATATATCACTCTGGATCCCATCTCTAGATTTCATCAAGAATCATATATGTGACTCTTACTCCTTGCACATACGCTTACACAAAAATATAATCAAAATAATAGAGGATGTATATCCTCAAGTTTGGAGGGATCTACATGAGGTGAAACTACTTAGAGTATCAAAAAGCATATATATTACATTAATTCCCAAAGGGGACTACTAGCTCTACCTTAATTATATTGTGATCATGGTCACAAGGCACAAGGTTACCCCAATGCATCTCCCTACGTATGTGATAGGTAAATTAGCCAAGCATGATATAACATACCATTTATGGTGGGAAATTGATGCATATTTTAAGAAAATAAGAGTGCATTCCATGGATTCCATTTTATGATTGGAAGGATGTGTTATGTCAACTACAAGTTCTTTGGAGAGGTTGGTAGATTTAGAGAATATTACTCATTGGCCACCCTAATACATAAAGATTGGGACCCTCATGGTTAAATTCAAAAGCATATCCAAGGTCTTGGTATTCCATAACAACATAAACCTTATGACCATGAATTTTAATTTTTTAACGTTAAGAGTGATGCCCAAGTCTTGGAAATGGCATAAATGGTTAGACTGAGTGAAGACATTTTGAAAATAGTCCAAAAAGATCACTCAATTTCAATTGTGGATTCACATATTAGGATTCCAAACTCAAGTGAAAGGGTTGTAATGGAATTATAGAATAATAATCCTTACAAATAATCATGGGAATAGGGGGAAAACATCTTAGAAATCACCCATGATGATAAAGACTGTAAAGCAAGAGCCTAGGGTGATAGAGGTTTGCAACATTACAAGTTACCTTGGGAGAGTTGAAAATGAGCCAATTTGTATCAACTCTTTGAATTCAAAAGACCATACTCTTCTTACTACCACTTTAGCTCAAGTTATTTCAAGAGTGGAAGTCTTAACTTTCCCCACTTAAATGGATTCCCCGTAAAAAAGGTAACTATTTGCTACAATAAAAAACCAAAAGCCTAGGGAACCCTTGTGACCCCAACTATTGATACATAATATATAGAAGGACCCATATGGAAAGAAAAATAATCTATAGGAGGTGAGATAACTAATGAAGAGGAATATTTGTAGAGAACAAAAGTCTTGAGACTCCAAAAAACTAAAGGAAAGATACCACTTGAAGTAGACCAATTAGGTGAGGGTGTGATCCCAATTATATTTTTAGCTCCTTTTGTTCCTATAGTACCAGTTATGTCATTTATTTATCCTATGTATGTTACTTCATTTTATCCTATTTATCTCTATCCTAGTGTCTTACCTTCCCTGGTTATTCCTAAAGTGGAGGTTATTTCTTTTAGTCCTGCTATCTCCTCAATCTCAACTATTCCTATAATTCTAATTATGTCTTTAACATTTATTTTTCCCACTTCCATTGATGTTACTTCCACCATTCCCTTAGCTATCATAGAGCCTAAATAGTTATCATCAAAGAATTTAGGGGAGCATTGGAAAGTGCACAACTACATGTGTCATCTACCCAATTGGGATTTCCAATTCCTTCTTCCAATCCTACCTAGACTACTATGATAATATCATTTAAGAATGTTAGGAAGAAGAAACATGTATATATAGTCCAACCTATGAAAAAATACAATGGTGTTTATTGGTCCAAGATCATTTGGCCTTCACTACCAGAGCCATTACATGAATATGTATTGAAACAATCTTCAAAAGACTTGTTGGTTGATACTACAACCCATGACACACATCCAACTAACTCATATTAATTGGTAATCCCATAGTGGATAGTAGATTTAGAATCTCAAGCCTCTCAAATGTCAAATATCATAATAATTAATCTACCCACAATAAGCTCATTTATAATAAATTCATAAGGAGTATCTAGAGATTAAATAAGACAAAGATTGAAGATGATGTTGGGAGGGCCATAATTATAGAATAAAGACAAGATGTTTTATCTCTTTCAAAGAGAAAAATAGGAGACTGGGGCAATACCCTTATAATTATAATTTTATATCCTATTTTAAAACACAAAAGGATGTTTTAATTGAGCTTCATGAAGGGAGAAAACAAGAAAGAAGAGATCTCACTCAAGAATTAGAGCAGGTCTAAGAACAATAACACATTATTCATGTTCCAATGCAAATTGAAACATATGTATAACATGAAGATTAAAGGATATACAACATTATGGATGTTATTGATTCAGTGAGGGATAACTTAGTCCCTCAAATAATTGAAGCAAAAAAATTGTTTAAATCTTCAAAATAATATGAGAATAAATTAAAAATACTTTTTATATACACAAAAAACAAGGCTTATAGCCATCTGAATTTAATGCCACCATTGGAGGCATCTAATGCCCTTAATATGGTTCTCATTTGAACACAAAATAAAGGAAATGGGTATCAAGTGTATAATCAATAATTAAAAAATATGTAGAGCATGGTAACCCTATTTTATAGATTTTATATGAGTTGAAGCTTTCACAGACTAAAGGCTCTATAGGGAAACTAATAAATAGAACTATTTTTAATCAACTTCTACAATAAGGATTAGCTAGTTTAAAACATAATTAAAAATAGAATAGATTGAGCTTGAAATAAATTTTGAAAGAAAGAATTTAATTAAAGTTGAGACATTTTATATTAATTTTAGGAACACAAACATTGAGCATGCAAATCCAATGGAAAAATCAAGCAGGGTACATAGGCCCTCAATTTTTAATATGGACATCATAAGATATCAGCATGATGTCAGTTTTAGATATTATTAGGAATTGGAGTCTATAAATAAGGCTTAGGCCACACCTCATATCTCAAATTTATCTTCCAAATTGACACCACCTCCCAACTCAACTCCATCAACAACTTTAATGCCTCCCACTATGTCAAGTGCAGTCATGCAATCACCAAGTGTAAATAAGCCTTAGTTATTAAAGGTTAATTTTGTATGTAATATTGCATGAAATATTAGTTGATGTAGGTATGGTTTAATCATAATTTATGTATGATTTTAATAGTTATCCTAAGTAATTTGTAAGCATGCACATGTTACATAGCATCATGTAGTAAAACTTATTTTTAACATAATTGTGATCAACTGTTATTGTATATGAAAATTTGACATTAAATTAGAACTAAAGTTATGATTAATAAGATGTAACTTTGAGTTTTTCATGAAATTTGAGGATGAGGTGACCCATCCCAAAGTCTATTTATACATATAAATCTCTCATTTTGAAAGGGTCAAATAATTATCAATGCAAGAAGAAGTTGTTTTTATTGTCATGCAACTGTGTGGATGTATTTTTATTCTATTTCTATGTAACTAAGTTTCTATTTTCCTTCATTTTTTGATTTTATAATTCAAAGTGTGCAATATCTATGGATAATTTCTTTTTTTATCATTGACATCTGCTAATTGTAGATGTTTAATAACTATTGAATAGTTAGCAAGTGTTATTGACTATAAGAAATTTGGTTGACTGTCTTAATTTTAAAAGTGTACATGAGTATTTCCATTTTATATAGTCTTATAGGTGTGATCTATAGCTACTTAATATAACTTTTTGATATGAGATATAATCTCTTGAGTAAGGGTGTGCGTTAACTACTCTAAAAGGAGTATTTTTTAGCTAAAATCTTTAATTTTTATATACCATTTTTTATTAGACTGCCTAACTGTGTTTGTATGTGAGTGTAAAATAGATACCAATAATAATCACTAATTATAGAAACACTTTTCCATAGAGAAAACAACCGTAGAAATAATACCTTGAGATCATAGAGCCTTTTTTTTGCTCTACCTTAATAAATCTAGTTTTGATTTTAATAAATTTAACACATAAAAATACTTCAAATCAATCAGATGATATATTTAATTGATATTATATTTTAGTTATATAATTTTTTAGAGGAGTATAAATATTTGAGGAAATCGTAAAATCAAGGAGTTAATCCTCATCCTTAATATCTCAACTTCTCACACAAAATACTCTTTGCACCTTTATTATTTCACACATCTCTATCTACTATCTATGTGAGTTATCAACTCACATAATTATTTATATAGATATTAAAATATTATGTGAGAACAAAATCATTTTATTAATATTTTCCCCTTAGTGAAAACATAGGGAAAAATTTATTGTGTACACAACTACCACCAATGAAACTTGCTCATGATCTGGGTGATTTCCTTAGGACAACCAAAAACCTCAAGGATGGTATTACACTTAGATAACAAAAAATCTACAAACAACCAGGATGATTTTTCAATCAGATTACCACCAACCTAAAAACAAATAAGATACTTTTAAATGTGGTTAAATAACAACCATATACATCATAGTGTTATAGTACTCTATTAGTTCTCATCATTATCTTAGCTCAAGGGGAAATAAAAATAACTAATCTTACTTTTCAAATTATGTGAACATGAATGTATCATCTATTCTTATTTGCAAATGAAAAATAAAAATAATCCAAAACTACATTATGCGACCCCATTGCTTATGGTTTGCAAGAGGATGCTATTTATCTTCTAACTTCATGTGTCCTCCATCCTCTAGTTGGATTATACTTACCTATAAAATGTGATCATGAGGCTCAGTTTATGAAGATTTTGAGGAAAAATCTACCCATAGTCTTATTGAACATTGGGTTCTATCAAAAATGCATTTGTAAAGCAACTTAATTTTTTTTTGAACTTTGATAGGCATACATAAAGACTAGTGATGTTTAAAAAAAAATGATAGACATTTTTAATGACTTTATAGTAAAACTAAAAATGACTAATTATCATCAAATTTTGATAATTAGTTAACATCATGACTCTTTTATAATGAGACATTTGACAACACTACATTATCTATGTAGCTTTGAGCTAATAACATGATAGAAAATTATCATTTTATATAAAATCCTTTATTATAAAATTTAAAATGTAATAACTAAAAAATATTCAATTATACCTAAAATCTAAACTAAATGACAAAAGACTAGAATTTATATTTTAATACAAAATAACAACTATAATAAAATATCAATCTTATACTTATTGACTAAAAATAATTTAACAAAAATAGAAAAGACTAAACTCATATGGATCAATTATTTGATCAAATTATAGAACTAAATATTTAAAAAAAAAAAAAACTAATGACTCCTAGTAAGAGAGTAAATAAACTTTAACCTATGATGCCTTGCATGAATGACCTTGACAGATAAAGCATTTTCCAAACTCATGATTTTTTGAACCTCTAATATAGATAGAATATGGTGTAATGGTAATTTTTATGGGAAAAAAGATAATTCAATAACATACTATAATGTGGAGGAGATAGTTGAGATTTAGACCATTTATTAGAAGTATGAGAGAGATGCAGATTAGAGAGACACAAATGAATATGCACATGGATCTAGTAGTAGGTGAGAGAAAATGTATATTGATGAGAATAAAATGGCATTCCCAAAAGTATATGCTAAAAGTTTTGTGGGATAATAATAGACTAGACTATAATGAATTCCAAATCTAAAGAAAATATCAAAGCATCAATGTAGTGCTTCTCTTGTAAAATATGAAATCTCTCCCATGGCCCAATAGTTATAATTCTTCTAAAAAATTTAATGTGTAGTCTTATTAAACAAAAATATTTCAAAAAACATGATTTTATATAAAGAATGAATAATAACAACGCATGTGGGATTTGCGTAAAAAACCTCCAATTACTTGAAATATGATAGTCTACCTATGTACCAATGCTTGAAATCAATTTGAATGCTTCATGGCATGGTGGAAATATGTATGCAACCATAGAACTTTCAATGACAGATTTGATTAGATATGCATATAAGAAATAATGTTGTATCTATCTAATCATGATATTTCTAATCTTGATAATGTAATCAATTCAACAAACTAAAAAAAATATGATCAATAGATGAATTCAATTATAGTCTTATATGGTGTTAGATTCATACAAATTGATAAAAATGGTAAAGGCTTTTTAGTAGTGCATAACTCTACTTTAGATCATGAAGAAAAAATTGTTCTTAGAGCACATTTATAAAACATACATGATAGTCATAAATTACTAAATATAGATGAATTGTATTAAATCCACCCCTCATAATAAGTAAAGACTAATAGATTTAGTATATGGAATGAATAAAATCCTATATGTGAGGTTTGACTAGGAATTTAAATATAATATTGTACAAGCCACACCTAAATAGAATCCTAAATCAATTACACAATTAGCCATTAAAAAATTTCATGTGTATGATAGCTAAAAAGAAGGTAGAATAGATTAACCACTCAAGACCATAAACTATCTTAGAATTGATGAATAGTATTTAATCACATCTAATTTTCTTGCATAGACTTCATGGATAATGACTTTTCAATAAATGGCTCTAATACTAGATAATAAATCTAGTTTTGATTTTCACAAATTTAACACATAAAAATACTTCACATCAATAAGATAATAAATTGAATTAATAATATATTCAAGATGTATAATTTGTTGAGAGGAGTACACATAAATAGTTTAGGACATCCTAAAACCAAGGAGTCAATCCTTATCCTCAATATCTCAACTTCTCCCATAAAATACTCTCTACACCTTTATTCTCTCACACATCTCTATCTACTATCTATGTGAGTTATCAACTCACATAATTATTTATCTAACTATTACAATATTGTGTGAGAACTAAATAATTTTACTAATATACCCTTCCCTCTTTTTCAAGTTTTTTTGATTGAGATATACCCACGTTAGAATAGTATTCATACATCCAATCAACCTAGGTTTTAATTTTTTTATTAGGATTTATTTCACTATAAGCACACTCTGTTAATAACCTACATGCTCAACATGCTATTTCAGCACCAAATTATTTGACTATACCTATAACTCATTCCCTAGAGTGGATTTTATCTCTATTTAGATCTTAAAATGTTAGAGTCTACCTCATTAAATCTTGGAGTGTGAAAAATACGTACATCAATAAAAAAATATGGTACTAGAAGGTGGGCCACTTGTGTGCCATCTATTGGGAGAGGTTATATCCTACATTTGAGTTGTAATAAAGACACCCAAGAGAGTTGTTAGGTCTAGGGTGAAAGATAGTATTTTGGTTTCACCTTTGTCAGTAAATCAAAGGCCTATATTTGTACCATTTATTCCCATAGTACCTTAGGCTAGGACACCTTCTCTAGTAAGAAATATCTAGTCCATTAATCATCCCATGGCCCAACTACCTTGGTTTATTAGATTTGATATTATCATCCTAGGGGATGTGCACAATTTACTAAGGAATATAGAGAAGTATCTATTGGCCATTTTGGCCTACATGCTAAGATTTTACCTAGATAGACTAGTTGAGTAAAGTCTTGATTGAAATGGATGATCAAGAAATGACTTGAGCAATCCTAGAATAACTAATCTATCATCAAATGTCATGTACAAATGAATGGATCAAGTTGGCTATGCATTTTATATATTTACTTGGAAATCCTCTTAGGCTAAAATATTGTATGGACATGATGTATTTCATGCCTAGATCATCCTCTACAAATTTCATATCTTGATGTCTTTTCTATCTCAGGATATAAAGCTTCAAAGTTAAACTAGTAGTCCAAGATGTGCACATAGATGTCAAGTTAAAGCTATGGTATATAACTATTTGGGTTTAAATTATCCTAAGGATGAATGCAAATCTAATAGGTGTCAATATCTTGGGATCTCAAGTAGAAGATTTACACCATGCATAAGGTCAAAGAGTTAAAAAGTGCTTGAAATAAGATCAATGGCCAGTGTTCGATCAAATCAAAGATCCAATGGTGAGGGAAGAATTGATGATGTTAGTAGGTATGTAAGATATAATGGATCACATTTGATCATGCACATAATATCTAATGGTGAGCATAGAGTCAAAAAGTGGGAAGATATTGAGATCAAGTGAGGGGATAATAAGTGTGATGATCACAATGACATAGCAGATCAATGGTGAATATTCGATCAAGTAGAAGGAGATCAATAACACATGTTAAATAAAATCAAGGAGATTGATGGTGAATATAGGGTCAAATGGTCAATAAGCTTAGATTAAACATGAGGTTAACACATGGCATAGGAATAAATGAAACCAATAATGTATCTTGAGGATAAATGCATAACTACCAAGTGTTTCAATACAAAATGTGGATCATAGTTCAACAACCAATGATGAAGGTCAAAGGTTTCATAATATCAAAGACCCAGATCAAGACCAGTGGTCAAAATTAAAGCTCAAATTTATGAGACTTTGATTGGAGGTTAAAATAAAACTTAAATTTGAACTAGAGTAGATTTTTAGGGATAAAATGTTACCATTGGGAGATATTGTGTAATGTTAACACATTGAGGATCTTAAGAAGTATTCCATGCAACCATTCTTTATTACTTGTGGAAATCATGAGATACATGCTTCTTCTCCACCTTTCCATGCCAAAAAGAGTCCTAGTGACATTAATTCATGGGGAGATCGAGGAATTGGTACAACTATTGTCTTGATAATTGATGTCTCCTCCATTTTCCCACACATGTTCACCATCTCTCTCATTCCATTTTTCTATAAATATAGGCTTCTAAGCCTTAAAATGGATCCCTTTTTGGGGCATGACTAGACTCTTCCAAGATTTATCTTTATAACCTCTTGAGATAAATAGATGATTATTTTAGATTTCATTATTCTAGTATAGTGTGTTAATATCAGTTTGATTTGCATATGTGATAGAAATTTCTCCCTTGTCAAGTCTTGATCTCACCTAGCTAATAGTTTATCATGTTATACAGGTCATGTTTAGTGTTTAATGTCATTTTATTAAAGCTAACAATGGATAAATTGATTGGTTAGTGCCTTGAATCAAACCTATTCCATCATTTCCATCAAGCTTTGATCAATTGGTGAAACCAATGCATGAAATATTGATGCATAAAAAACATTTGGATTTTTAGATTAAGTCTTTTGCTTGTCTCATTAGCATTTTTATAAGTTCAAATAGAGTGGAAGAGTAATCAATTTAGGTGCATCACCAACATTAGCTTAGATTTCCCTTTTAGTTATCTTTCTCTCCCTTTTCACCCTAATAATTAGTAGGTTTTAGTGGAAATGAGCTAATTGATACATCAAAGGAGCTAGCCTCATTAAAAATACTATAAGTCTGACCCAAGATTAGGTGACCCATAGCCTAGGGTCATTCCCATGTTACACTAGGTTTGAGTAAGAGGACTTGAACACTCCCCTTCTTAGCTAGGGTGCAACCCAAGTCCCTAATAGTTATGGCATGCCCAGTGGGAATAAGATCTAAAATAGTGGAAATATTGTTGGCATGACTTTCCTCTAATCAAATTTTGGAAGTAAGTTAGTACTAATGGTGACTCTGAATCAAATATTTTAGTTGTAATCAACCCAAGTATGTCTCATTAAATATTTTAATTAGTTTTTGCATCTAAGGTTGATATGAAAAATAATGGTGGATACCCCCATCATTCACTTTCTTATCAATAGTTCCAACATGATCCTCATGATCCATATGATCCTAATCAGCCTTACCAAGAGTTATATTAAAGCAATTATGAGCCTTATAAAGTTTCTAATTATCCTTATTATCAAGAGCATGGATCTTACCTTCCTCATGACCTATATCGACCCTACCATGATCTATATCAACCTTATGATGAGAATCACCAACCATGTACATAGCCTTAACAATAGTATGGTGACCCATACAAATCCTATGATAACCCTCATGAACCCTATTATCTTCTTGATTAGACCTATCAATCCCCAAATCAATCTATCTCAAACTTAAAACAAACTATGTTTGACTATGAGAAATAGATGATAAACATAGATACCCAAAACAACTATGGACACTAGATTTTTAAGCATGAAATTCAAAACATGAGAGCTAATTTATAGTAGGGTAAAAAGGTAGGTGAATCATTCATAAGGCAAATCCACTCATATTTTAGTGCTGATATTATAGACATAAGTGGTCGAATAGTAAGCATTAAAGAGAGGCTAGTAGTTTATGAGGAACCTTAGGGTCATCATAATCATCATCATGTTCCCATATAACTACCCTTTTCCCTTCATGAATGCCAAACCAATATTTACCATATCACTCAAGAGTCCTTTTGGACCTTGACTAAGTTTCCTACCTGGAAGTCTATCTAGGTGGGGCCTTAGAAGGATGAATAAGTATGTGTTGAGAAGATTAATCTCCATGTTTCTCAGTAGATCATATAGGAGAATTCATCTTTAGTTTCTTAGGAAGATATCCCCAATGACTTAGTTCATGATTTTGAGGCTAATTTATCCAATTAAATTGAGTTTTCCAATCAACATCTCCAACATTCAATAGTATCTACAAAATAAATGCAACAACAAACTCCTTTCTCACCCATAACAAAAAAAGGACAAAAGTAGAGGTTTTTAAACCTTATTTTATGACTTGGAATTAGATTCAATAGTTAAGAGAGAAATAATAACATTCAGCCATAAGCCAAGATGCTAAAGTCTAGATCAAGCCAGTGATCATTCAACCTCCACTCCTTTCCCCTCAAAATCCCATAACTGAGAGATGAGGTGAAGGTGATCCAAGAAGAGCAGCTCCATGAGAAAAATTAGGTATCTATGGTAACTTCTTTCAACCTTTCTCTCTTACTAAATATTTTCAAGGGTCTGTTGTGCCACTATTTGAGAAATAACCTCTCCTTTATGAGGTAAATCAAGAAGATACAACTAAGGAAACAAAAAATGAAGGGGAATTGAGTGACCAAGAAGAAGAAATCATGTTTGAGACACCTCTTGGTAAGGAAAAACATGTTTCAGTATTCCATAATGATGAAAAGATGGAAAAGTACAAGAGAAAGCTGAGGTAGAGGCTAAGATACAAGTACAAAAAAAAGTACATGAAGAGGAAGTTGCTAGTGTTCAAGAGGAAGACACTCCAATTGTACAAGTTGAAGGTATTTTTCATGAATTCTTTGATGACTCAAGAGCTTCCATTCATCATGAAGGAAAAGAGCTTACCTAAGTAGTATAACACAAGTACCAATCAATAAAATAAGGTGAATAACAAGATAACTTTGAGAGTATGCTCAGTCATCAACTTGATGTTGAAGATGAAGAAGTGTTGATTGACCAAACTGAGATATAAAAAATAGACTTGCAGCCTCATGATTGCGGTCAAGGAATTGATATGCTTACTTCTAACATTCATCTTAAAGAAGATCCAATTGAGTTATAGCTTCATGAGAATAAATCGTTATATTTTTTTGATGTATTTAATTTAGGTTATTATTTACATGAATGTGGTTCATTGTAGGCTAAATAAAGTGATTTCATCAAGCAAGGAGTTTTTCTCTCAAGAGATGACATGTTTGAAATTTTAAAACATCATTATCAACTTTTATCTTCAAATTCAAAAATCTCTCTACTTTTAGAAGCTAAGAATGAGCTCAAGTGGCCTTAATAAGTCCCAATATTAGATCCATCTCCCTTAGAGACTAGCCTTGTAGATATGTCAAAGGAGACACACTAGGATACCCAACATGATCATAGTCAACAACTCATAAATGAAGAATAATTTAAGATGTACTTACAAATCCCATAAATTTGGGAGGAGTATGATTGGATCTTGGACTCATGTCTATAATTCATGCACCTAAAATTTGTAGTAGAGGAACCAATTGCTTCCCTAAGAAGACCTAAGCATCCAAGTGCTCTTAGATATAGAAGAAAGCTATCAAGAAAAGGCAAGCATGTTTCAAAGTTCTAAGGTGTACCAAATATATTTTTATTTGACCCTAGAAAGAAGCTTGTCACTATAGGTTAGTTATTATAGGTTTGCTTTGTTTCAATATGTGATTACCACAAGTAGTAGTTTGCTTCCCTTTTATCTTGTTTTCCTTGTTTCCTTAGGTTAGTGGTCCTTGATTTATTTAGGTTAGTTTCCATTCTATTTTATGTTTCCCTTTAATAAGTGCCTTGGGAACTTTATTTTGTTTTGTTTCTTTTGGTCCGTGTTTATTTTAAGAGGAATTATCCAAGGGTTGGCAACCAATTTGAGCTTAGATCAATATGTTGAACCAAAGCAAAGACTCCATGCCTAATGGAATAGACAAGGCAAATAATCTAAGTTCTCAATCATATCAAGCATGATTCCCTATGATTCACCATAAATGTTGGCTATTTTGGCCCACATGCCAAATTTTTTCTTGGATAGATCAGCTAAGTAAAGTCCTAATTGAAATGGATGATCAAGAAATGACTTGAGTAAGCCTAGAAGAACTAGACCGTAATCAAACATCATGTGCAAATGAATAAAGTAAGTGGGTTGTACATTTAATATATTCACTTGGAAATACTCTTAAGCCAAAATATTACATGGACGTGATATATTTCATGCCTAGATCATCTTCTAAAAATTTCATATCTTGATGTCTTTTCTATCTCAAGATATAAATATTCAAAGCTAAATAGCAATCAAGGATGTGCATAGAGACATCAAGATAAAGCTATGATGAGTAACCATTTGGGTTAAAATGATCCTAAGATTGAATGTATATCCAACAAGCATCAAGATATTGGGAGCTTGGGTAAAATATCTATGACATATGTAAGGTCAAAGAGTCAAAAAGTGCCTAAAAAAAGATCAATGGTCAATGTTAGATCAGATCAAAGATCCAATGATGAGAGGCAACTTGATGATGTCAGTGGGTCATGAAGATATAATAGGGTGCATTTTATTTTTTACCTAAGATATAAATGTGATCATCAAGTCAAAAAAATATAGGATCTCGAGATTAAGTAAGGAGTTGACAAGTGTTATGATCATAGTGACTTAGCAGATCAATAGTGCATGTTTGATCAAGCAAAAGGAGATCGATGACATGCACTAAATTAAACCAACGAAATAGATGGTGAATATGGGGTTAAAGGGTCAATGAGCTTAGATTAAACATGAGGTTAACATTTGACATAAGCATATGAGTAGATGGAACTGATAGTGCATCTTGAGAATAAATGTGTAATTTCCAATTGTCTTAATCTCAAATGCAGATCACATATTGATGATTAATGATGAAGGTCAAAGGTTTCATAATATTGAATACCTAGATCAAGATTGATGGTCAAAATTAAAGGTCAAAGTTATGAGAATTTAATTGGAGGTAAAAATATGAATTAAAGTTGAACCATAATAGTTTTTTAGGGATAAAATGTCACCATTGGGAGCTGTTGAGTAATGTTAACATATTGAGGAGTTTGAGAAGGATTCCATACAATAATTCTTGATTAATTCTTATAGGAATGATGGTATGCATGATTATTTTTCCACCTTTCCATTCCATAAAGAGTCCTAGTGACATTAATCCATGGGGAGCTCAAGGAGTTGGTACAACTATTGTCCTGATCATTGATGACTCCTTCATTATCCAATGCATGTTACCGATCTCTCTCATTCCTTTCTACTATAAATATAGGCTTCTAAGCCTTGAAATAGATCCCTCTTTGGGGCATGATTAGACTCTACCAAGATTTATCTTTGTAACCTCTTGATATAAATAGATGATTATTTTAGATTTCATTATTCTGGTATAGTGTGTTAATATCAGTTTGATTTGCATACATGGTAAAAATTTCTCTCTTGTCAAGTCCTAATCTCACCTAAATACTAGTTTATCATGTTATGTAGGCCATGTTTAACAATTAATGCCATTTTATTGAATCTAATAGTGGATATATTGACTAGTTAGTGCCTTGAATTAGGCCTATTCCATCATTTCCCTCAAGCTTTGATTAATTGGTGAAACCTCTGCATGAAATATTGATGCATAAAAAACATTTGGAGTTTTAGATTCAATCTTTTACTTGTCTCATTAGTGTTTTTAGAAGTTCAAATAGAGTGGATGAGTAATTAATTTAGGTACATCACCAACATTAGCTTAGATTTCCATTTTAGTTATCTTTATCTCCTTTTTCAGATAAAAAATTAGTAGGTTTTAGTGGAAATGAGCTGAGTGATACATCAGAGGATCTAGCCTCAATAAAAATCCTATTGGTATAAGCTAAGATTAGGTGAACCAAATCCTAAGGTCATTACCATGCTAGAATAGGTTTGAGAAAGAGTATCTGAATACTCCCCTTCTCAACTAGGGTGTAACCTAAGTCCCTAATAATTCTAGCATGCCTAGTGGGACTAAGATCTAAAAGAGTGGAAATATTATTGGATTGTATTTTATCTAATTAGTTTTTTGAATCAAACAAGTTAGCACCAATGACAACTCTAAATTAAAGCTTATGGTTGTAAGTAGCCCATATATGTCTAATTGAAGATTTTAATTAGTTTTTGCATCTAAGGTTGATATGAACAACTATGGTGGATACCCCTTCATTCACCTCCTTATCAGTAGTTATAACATGATTTTCATGATCCATATGAGCCTAATAAACCTTATCAAGAGTTATATCAAAGCTATGATGAGCCTTATCAAGATTTTCATGATCCTTATTATCAAGATCATGGATCTTACCTTCCTCATGATCCATATCAACCCTACCATGATCATTATTAGCCTTTTGATAAGAATCACCAACCATGTATAGAGCTTTACCAATAGTATGGTGACCCATATCAATCCTATGATAACCCTCATGAATCATATTATCTTCTAGATCAGACCTATCAAGCCACAAATAAATCCATATCAAGCTTCAAATAAAATCTATTTGACTATAACTAACATATGATAAACATAGATACCCAAAATAAAAATGGACAAGAGATTTCTAAGCATGAAATTAATAACACGAGAGTTAATTTGTAATAGGATAAATGGGTAGGTGCATCCTTCATAAGTCAAGGCCACTTAAATTTTAGTGCTACTATTCTAGACATACGTGGTATAATAGTAAGCATTGAAGAGAGGTTAGTAGTTTATGAGGAATCCCATGGTCATCATAATCATCATCATGTTCCCATAGATCTACCCTTTTCCCTTCATGAATGCCAAACCAATTTTTACTATAGCCCTCAAGAGTCTATTAAGACCTTGCCTAACTTTCCTACCTAGAAATATATCCAATAGAGGCATTGGAATGATGAACAAGTATGTGTTGAGGAGACTAATCTCCATGTTTATCCATAGATCATATAATAGATTTCATCTTTAGTTTTGTAGGAAGATATCCCTAGTGATCTAGTTCATGATTTTGAGGCTAGTTTAGCCAACAAATTGAGTTTTCAAATTATCATCTCTAGCATTCAATAGAAGCTACAAAAGCAATGCAATAGCCAACTCCTTTATCACCCATAACAAAAATAAGTAAAAAAGTATAGGTTTCTACACCTAAGTTTATGACTTGGAATTAGATTCAAAGATCAAGAGAGAAAGAACAACATTCAAGCATAAGCCAAGATGCTAAAGTAGAGAACAATCTAATGATCATTCAGTTTCCACTCCTTTCCCCTCAAAATCCTAGAGACTTTCCTTCATGGAAAGCCATTCAAGAAATAATGCAACCGAGAGAGGAGGTAAAGGTGATCCAAGAAGAGTAGCTCCATGAGAAAAATTAGATATCTATGGTAACTTATTTGGACCTTTCTCATCTTACTAAATATTTTCAAGGGTCTACTATGCCACCCTTTGAAAAATAGCCTCTCTTTTGTGAGGCAAATAAAAAATATGTATCTAGGGAAACAAAAAATTAAGGTGACTTTAGTGACTAGGAAGAAGAAATCATGATTGGGACACCTCTAGGTAAGGACATACATGTTTTAGTCTTCCATAATAATGCAAAGATGGAACAAGGATAAGAGAAAGCTGAGGTGGAGGTTGAGATAACAATAATATTTACATGAAGAGGATGTTTCTGATGTTCAAGAAGAAGACACTCCAATTATACAAGTTAAAGGTGTTTCCCATCAGTTCTTTGATGACTCAAGAGTTACCATTCATCATGAAGGACAAGATATTATAGATTTAGTAAAACACAAGTACCAATCAACAAAAGAAGGTTAATAATATGCTAACGTTTAGAGTATACTCAATCATCAGCTTGATGTTAAATATGAAGCAATGTTGATTAACCAAATTGAGATATCAAAAATAGACATGCAACCTCATGATTGTGGTCAAGGAATTGATATGCTTGCTTCTGACATTTAGCTTGAAGAAGCTATAATTGAATTTCAGCTTCATGAGAACAAATATTTAGATTTTTTGATGTCTTTCATTTAGGTTATTATTTACTTGAATGTGGTCCATTGCATGATGAGGAAAGTGCTTTCATAAATGAAGAAGCGGTTGTTCTTTTAGGAGATGACATGTTTAAACTTTTCAAACATGGTTATCAACATTTATATTTAACTTTAGACATATCTCTTCTTTTGGAATCTAAAAATAAGATCAAGTTACCTCAAGAAGTCCCAAGATTAGATATATCTCCCTTAGAGGTTATCCATGTAGATATGTCAAATGAGACACACTAAGCTTCCCAACATGATCATAGTCAATAGATCATAAATGAAGAAGAATTGAAGATGTTCTTACAAAGTACACAAATTTAAGAGGAGTATGATTGGGTATTGGACTCATGTCTACAATTCATGCACCTAAAATTGGTAGTAGAGGAACTATTTTCTTTTGATCTTCTGACAAGCTTAATATTTATCTTTGCTAAGCTTATACTCATTGGGTCTCTATTTGATAAGTTTTGTGAATGTGACACTTGTCACTAACATGTTTACTTGGAGGTCCTTTTGAAAATTTGACTTCACTATTCTTCATTGGATCTACTTCGTATGATTAAGTGATAGCCATTGATCAAGCTAACACAAATATAAAGTCTAAGACTTAGGAAATATTAAGTCCTTTGATCACTATTCAAGCTGGTATTTTCTAAGTCGAGGGGCTAGTTTCACAACAACAATAAAGGATTAATTTATAACTTAAGCTACTAGGTCTAGTCTATATCTAGTCACCATCAAAATAGAACATGCCCATTAACTCCATGACTTAAACCCTTAGGGTTTTATTGAGAAACCCTATTTAGTCTAAGAGCAAAGATAATTCAATTTTGAGCTCATTCCTTCTCATTTAAACTTGTAGACCATATATTCAAGATGATCTTGAAAAACCCATAATATATATTCTATCTATTTCCTTTACAAATGTTCATAAATGATATTTTCAAAAGCATGACAACTTTGCAAGACCTTGTGCCTAGAAGGAGACCATTTCAATGTGCCTAGAAGGATAAATGTGTACCTACATAACTCTTGTTGTACTGAGTTGCATGACCTACAAATTAGTGAATATTATACTCTTACATAGGGGATTCTATCCATATAACCATTTGATCCTAAAGTCTTCATACACAAAAGATATGAAATCATAAAAATCCCTATTCATCTATTTATTACAATCTGTAATTTTGACTAAGTGTTGGAAAACACTATCAAAATGGTTTGGAGTCCAAATTTTATCAAGCATATCTTTTTTCATGCTACATCACGTGACCTAGGATTCAATGCATATAAACGAAGCATAAAAATGAACAAACCCATATGATCATTTTATCCTTGGACCTTCATATGTGTAAATTATAACCTCATCAATATGCTTACTTGGCTTTGCTGAACCCTTTTTCAAATTTGGTTAAGTATAGAAATTTAGTGATTTTTGTCTGAGTAGCCAACTTTGCATGCCCATATCTTCAACTGTGCTTCCTTACATGATTTCAAATTTGATATATAAAAACTAGGGATTAGTGTGATCACAACCATGTGACCAACTCCCCCATACACATTCACATGTGGAAATAATGATGTCAACAAAATGCATTCTCATCTTTTCCTATCATAGACAAAAAATGTTTAGATGATCAATATGAAGAACCAGATGAATTCCATTCATGCACATAAGCATTACAATCACCTTTGACCTCTGATAGGATCCTTTTCATATACTCTAATAATCATAATCAGTCCTAAAAATCAATGACATGCTCATAATGTCCCTTTTGACATCAATGATAATCATATTTTCAACAATCTCCCCCTTTATCATTGATGCCAAACTAAATGCTTTGGTATTCTAATATTCATCTCCTTATCTATAATTACTTATATTAGCTTTTGATGATTATAAACTAAAACTGTTCATACCAAACTTGCTACCCTTTAGGCAATGACATATTTACCTAATACTCAACTTGGACACTTTCTTTACTTCTTTGAAAAGTGAACTTCTGATCAAATTTTTTGTAAAGAGAATTTTTCTCTTCTTGTCCCAAAGAGAGCATTTATACTTTTTCTCCCCCTTTTACATCAATGGCAAAGGGACTCTTTCAGACTATTTGTCCAAAAATTTATAACCATCAACTCATTAGAACATTGCAAAGATATACATACCAGAGTTACCTTTTCACTCTTCTTGCAAGGATGAACATGGCTTCTTTGACACTCCCCATAGACTCATGCCCTATCACTAGGATTTAGTGATGTGGTGTAAAATACATCATTCCCAACTTCTATCTTAAATATTCAAATTATTCCTTGGGAAGAGGTTTTCTGAATATGTCTTCAATTTGATCCTTACTTAGTACATATTGCATTGTGACCTCTTTATTTGCAACCCTCTCTCCTAAGAAGTTATACTTGCTTGATATGTGCTTGGTTATTGAAATCATTACTAGATTATTTGATATATTTATAACACTTGAATTATCATAAATAATAGAGATAGGTGCCTTGTACTCTACCATGATTTCCTCAAGTGTTTTCTTCATCCACAAGACTTGAATGCAACATGACACTACTAATACATACTCTACTTATACTGTAGAAAGAGTATTTGACTCTTGTTTTTTGCTCAGTCGTAGAACAAGTTTGTTTCTAAGGAAAAATGCACTGCCACTAGTGCTTCTTATGTCATCAATAATTCCTACCCAATCAACATCTATATAAGCTATTAAAGTGAAATATTCACTTATAGGGACCATAGGCCATAGTCAATTGTGGTCTTGATGTATCTAGCGATTATTTTCACTACATTAACATGTGACTCTTTAGGGATAACCTAAAATTTTTAAACCATGCACACTACTTACATGATCTCTGGTCTTGATGCATTTAAGTATATGAGATACCTGTCATTGATCTATATATAGTCTAATTTACATCAAAGGACTCATACTCTTTACTTAACTTGCATCTAGTTATCATGGGAGTACTAACTGGTTTGCTATCTTTCATTCCAAACTTTTTGAGAATTTCCTTTGCATACATGGTTTGGGATATAAATATCCCTTCATCAATTTGTGTTATTTTTAGACCAAGGAAGAAAGAAATTTATCCTAGCATAGGCATATCAAAATCATTTTACATTTGTGTGTCAAATTATATGCACATTTTGTTATTACTACCATCAAAGATGATGTCATCTAAATACACAAAAACAATTAACATATCCTCACCTTCTAATTTGAAGTATAGATTGCTATATACACATCCTTTGTTGAAACATTTTTTTTGAAAGTACTAGCCCAATATTCAATACCATGCCCTAGGTGTTTGTTTGAGACCATACAGTGCTTTCTTTAATTTTCTTACATAATCTTCTTGTTCTAACAACTGAAAATATTTAGGTTTCTCTATGTAGAATTCCTTTTCTAGGTTCCCATTCAAGAAATTTGACTTAACATCCATTTGATAGACTTTGAAATTATTGTAAACTAAGAATGATAGATATATTCTTATAACTTCCAATTTAAAAAATAGAGAAAATGTTTCCTCAAAATCTATGTCTTCAAATTGTGCATATCCATTGCACACCAATATTGCTTTATTCCTTATAACAACTCCATCCTCTTTGAGCTTATTTATATAGACCCATTTTGTACCTATCACATTTTTATTAGAAGGTCTTGGGACTAATTACCAGCTTTTATTCTTTTCAATTTGGATTAGTTCTTCTTCCATGGGTTTTAGCCAATTTTCATCCTTGCTAGCTTTAACATAGCTCGTAGGCTCAATTTCAGACATTAGAGCAAAACTTACTTTCTCCTTATTCATTGCATCTCTTTTCCTTGTATAAAATCCTTCATTGTTATTTCCAATTATTTTCTCTTTAGGATGACATTTAAAAAAAAATATTAGAGGTGCCTTTTCATTCATTCCCTTAGTTTCTTCATGATTTGCTTCTTCTTCAAGGTTTGATTATTCAATATTGATGTCTTTGTCTGATTCAACATGTTTTAATCCTTCTTAAACCCTCACATTGATGCTCTGTAATATATTGTGTATACTCTTATTGTAACATACATAGGATTTGATTTGAGTGGAATAACCAAGAAACATTCCTTCATCACATATTGATTCAAATATTCCCAATTTGTCCTCCTATCTTTTGATAGAGCATTTACTTCCAAACATTCTAAAGTACTTAACAGAGACAAGATTTTTATACAATAGCTCATAAGGAGTTTTACCACTATTTAACCTCAACTGAACTCTATCCAAGATTTATACTGATGTTTGGACTACTTCTCTCTAGTATCCATTAGGTAACTTGGCCTCTTTTAACATTATTCTTGCCATCTCCTTGATTTCCCTATTATTTTTATCAACAATTCCATTTTGTTATGGATTCCTTGATGTAGAGTAGTTCCTTTTGATCTCATGCTTATCACAATACTCTATGAACTCATTTGAGGGGAATTATCCACCTTTATCATATCTTAAGCATTTGATATTTTATCCAATCTCATTCTCTACCATGGCTTTAAAGATCTTGAATCTTTCAAATGCCTATGACTTATCCTTCAAAAAGGTTACCCATGTCATTCTTGAGTATTCATATACAAATAACATAAAGTATCTTTATCCTTTAGATCCTCTTGTCTTAATAGGACCATAAGGATCAATATGAACTAAATCTAGAGGTTTTGTAGTTGTATACTCCTTTGTTTGAAATTTGACCCTTGTCTATTTTCCTAGTTGACATTCCTTACAAGTAGTGTCTATATGTTTGGTTATCTTAAGAATGTGTCTGACACACTTATTTTTGCTTACTTTGACTAAGTTATCAAAGTTAACATGACCCATTATTCTATGCCATAACTAACTCTAATCAATCTTACTTATCAGGTAGCTATTTACATTTACTTAAGCAAGATTATAGATGTTACTTTCAATGCTTTTCCCTTCTACAACTATTCTTCTAGATCTCTTTAACTTACAGCCTTCTACATCAAATGTGACCTCATATCCATTGTCACACATTTGGCTGACACTAAGAATATTATATTTCAATCTTTCAATATAAAAGACATCATGTGTAGGTAGTTTACCATCTATGCTCAAGGTTATTTTACCTTTGATCTTTGATGTTGTGTTGTCTCCCAAGCTGATAGATCATTACTTATATTTTATAAATTTGGTGAACTTGCTCTTGTCACCATTCATATGCTTTTAGTAACCACTATATATCACCCAAAAAATTTTCTCCTTGGCATGAAGTGAATTTTGAGAAATCATGGATTGATTTTTCACTTTCCACACATTATTAGGTTTATTATATGGCTTATTTTTCTCCTTTATAGATATTTGTGAACCTTTATTCACACTAGGAGGCATGCCTTTATTTACATTGTTTACTTTTTGATCTTACAAAACTAGTTATACAATATTTAGCTATGTGACCAAAATCATTTTAATTATAACACATTACATTTGTATATAACAAAGGAGAAAATTAGTTTTTACTTAAAAAAATAATTATTCTTGTAGGTAAAAATCTATAATCAATAGCTCTATGACCAAAATTATTACAGCTATAACAATAACCATATAAGGATGAGGAATATCTAGTGATAACATTTTTTGGTACAATATGAGGAGCTCTTCTAAACTCTAGCTTCTTTAAGTCTTTCACTTTGGTGTATCCATCAACATTAGCTACCTTTGTCTTCTTCTCTTAAATATTTTTTAGGTCAACTTTATTCACATCAATTATGTTTCATTCTATCTTTATGTCCTTACAATCTTTCTCTTTCTTTGCTCCTGATTCTCCTTCTGCTTTGAAGTTATCATATAGGTTAGCAGATGTACTAGTAGTGGAACTCTTTCCCTTTTCATAATCAAGACATGATATCTCTATTGACGGATTTTGAGAGTTGATCAATTCATCAAAAGTGTTTGATCCTCCTATCAATTTCATAATTTTGTCTAGTTGACCTTTGGCCTTTTCAAGTTCTTTTCTCAAATCCACTATCTCTAATTCTAACTTCATGCACTCATTAGATTTAGATTGTAGTTCAAGTTTGACTACATTTTCTATTCTTTTATCCTCTTCAACTTGTGTCTTTAGGATTACCACCATTTGATCAAATTTCTCAAGACTCTTAGACTTCTTCTTGATTTCCTTTTGTCTAATCTGCTTCTATTTTGAGATCTCTTTTCTTAGCTCGTCAATTTCTTCTAAATAAAAAATGAGTTCATATTATAGATCCACTTCTCCTTCTTCTTGATCAGATTCTTTAGCTTCTTCTTGATCTAGATCTATATAAGTTGATCCTAATACCATGAATAGAGACTCATTTCCCTTAGCCATAAAAGCACAACCATGATCATCATTAGAACTAGCACTGCCATCTAGTGAATCACTATCTTCTCTTGTGTATAGACCTTTCTTGTTTTTAAATAATTTCTTCTTGGGATAGTAGGGTTTCACCTTTTTTATACTCTCTAAGTTATAAGAGTTATCCTTTTTATTATGAGGGAATATAGTATAAAAATTTCCTACTTTACCATAATTAAAACATTTGAAGGGTAACTTACCTCTATATTTTCTAGACCCTCATTTTAGTCTTCTAACAAAGTTATCTTCTTCTTCATCAGTCTCTTCAGATGCAGCAATAGGTGCTTCTACCTTTACTTTCTTGGCTACTTTGAATGCAAATTCTCTCTTAAAATTGTCTACTTCTCCCATTCTCATCTCATAGGCTATGAAAGTTCCATGTAACTCATCAAAAATGAGCTTATCTAGATGTCTTGTTTACTATATTTCAGATATTTTTGAATCATATCTTGATGGAAAAAATATTAAGACCTTTTTGATAATGATTGAATATTTCATTTCTTCTCTAAGGCCTCTGATTACATTGACTATTTCATCTAACATGAGGAGGTAGTCTAAAATATTTTCCTCTTCATTCATCTTAAGTATTTCAAACTTGCCTTAGTAAGTTTTTACCTTGGCCTATTTGACCTTGTCATATCCTTCATAGATGATCTTTAGTTTATTATAGATATCTTGTGCATTTTGACAATGCATAACTTTGACAAACTCTAAGTTTGACAATCCACAAAGAATAACATTATTTTCCTTAACATTGATCTCATATGCCTTATTGGAAGCTTGATCAATATATGTAGTAATAGGGGTTGTATATCCATTTACCACAACCATCCATACATCAAACCCTAATGAGGATAAATAAGCTTCCATTCTTATGCTTTAGAATGCATAATTTGATCCATCAAAGAGAGGTGCCTTGTATGATGAAGATCATTCTTGACTAGCCATTTATGTTCACTATTCCAAGATCTACCTAAGTTGATTAAGATTATCCTAAGGAACCAAGTCTCTGATACCAATTGTTAGAACACAACTAGTTTTTGAGAGGGGGGTGAATTAGTATATCAATTAAAACTAGTCATTCAAACACTTTTAAAGTAGATTAAAAGATATATGTAGATCAAATCAAATATGTAGAGATCACATAAAATTAGATACACATGACACCATATTTATACATGAAAAACCTAAAGGGAAAAACCAAGGTGAGAATAGCTACTAGAATATACTATTCTAATCTAGCCTCATAGTCAAAACCTCACTAGTTACACATTAAAGGGCACCTACCCTAAGGAGACAACAGTCCCTGATTTAAGAGATTTAAATCTAAAGAAGCACCCACTTTCTAATCATAGCACCCACTTAGCTTATATGATGGAGCCAAATAAATAGATTCTTCTATGGAGCTATAACTCTAAATTAAAAAATAGATTCATAAATGAATTCAAATCTCTATTCTATATTATAGGTTTGAACTACAACTATTCATACTCTACACATAATTTCTTTATGCCTTTATTATCTATACCCCTTTGTATTTATGTCTAGATATATATCTATTTAACACACTTCATGTTTATCTAACTCTAATCCTTTGTGTCTCTATATTCTCTATTTAAACATTAAATAATTCAACAACATTTGCCTTTGTCATAGATATCATATATATAAACAATTGATCTATGGTTTCATTTCTTCTATGTGTTCAAAGTTAGACTATAACACATCATGCCAATTTTTGACTTTAATTCATTATGACTTAAACTATAAGTTTCCCACATCTTGATCCCATGCATCACCATCAGGATGTCTAGTCTCATTAATATCTATATCATTTGATAGACTCTAGTTTTAATGCACATGCTCATTAATATATATTTTATTAGTTAGATCGATCATATCATTATTTGTGTCATGATATAGGGTTTAATTACATGTTCTTGCATGTTCTTATGTTTGATCATTAGACTAAACATAACTTTAAATATCAATCATTGATACTGCATTTGGCACCATCATCTAATGGTCCATATTAAAATGGCTCAACTTTAAAAAACATCCAATCAATTGATCTCTTATAGGCTCATACTATTCATTTGATCTTTATACGCTTCTAAATTTTAGCTTTGTCTTTGGTTAAATGTTGAGATCTTTATCCCATCTCACTACTTCTTAGGTCTTTAGATCACTTTTGCTTTGTCAATCTTCTCAAACTTGATTGATATTTAACTCACCACTATGTTGATAAACATCGATCACTTTATTCTATCTAATTCAATTTGCACTATTGGATTTACTTTATAGGATCATCTGCTAATGTGAGATCTTCTAACAATCTTGATCTTTATCTTTCCTAAGCTTACATTCATTGGGTCTCTATCTGACAAACTCCATGAATGTGACACTTATCACTAGCATGTTTACTTGGAGATCTTTTTAACAATATGACTTCACTACGCTTTGTGATATCTACTTCATAAGATTAAGTAATATCCATTGATCAAGATAAGACAAATATAAAGTATAAGACTTAGGAAATATTAATTCCTTTGATCACTATTTGAGCCAATAATTTTTAGATCGAGGGGCCAATTTCACAATGACAATAAAGGATTAAGTTATAACTTAAGCTACCAGGTTTAGGCTATATCTAGTCACTATAAAAATAGAACATGTTTGTTGATACCATGACTTAAACCATTAGGGTTTTATTGAGAAACCCTATTTAGTCCAAGAGAAAATATAGTTTAATTCTAAGCTCATTCCTTCTCATTTGAACCTATGGACCATATATTCAACATGCTTTTTAAAAACCTATAACACATCTTCTATCTATTTCCTTTGTAAATGTCCATAAATGATCTTTGTAAAATCATGACAACTTTGTAAGACCTTGTGTAGATTTTGACTAAGTATGGAGACATTTAAATGTGCCTAGAAGGCTAACTTTGTACCTACATAAAACTTTTTGTGCTTAGTTGCATGAATTGAAAATTAGCACATATGATCCTCTTACACAAGGGATTCCATCCATAAAAAAATTTTCTCCTGACATCATAAAAATTATGTATTCATCTATTTCTTGTAATCTATAATTTTGACTAAGTGTTGGAAAACACTATCAAAATGGTTGGGAGTTCAACTTTGATCAAGCTTATATTTTGTTGCACTACATTGCATGAGCTGAGATTCAATGAATATACACTAGGCATAAAAATTAACAAACCCATATGATCATTTTATCCTTAAACCTACATATGTGAAAAATCTAACCTCATAAATATGCTTACTTGGCTCTGCTAAACCCTTTTTCAAATTTATCTAAGTATAGAAACTTAGTGATGTTTGTCTGAGTAGCCAACTTTGTATGTCCATATATTCAAATTCACTTCCTCACATGATTTAAAATATGGTGCATAAAAACTAGGGACTAATGTGATCATAACCATGTGATCATCTCCCCCATACTCTTTCACATGTGGTAACAATGATGTCAACAAAATGCCTTTTCATATTTTCCTATCATAAACCCAAAATGTCTAGATGATCAATATGAAGAACAAGATGAATTCCATTCATGAAAACAGACATTCCAATCATCCTTGACCTATGATAGGATCCTTTAAATATATTATAATCATCATAATTAGTCCTAAACATCAATGACATGCTTATAATGTCCCTTTTCACATCTATGACAATCATATTTCCAACAAATATAGATAGGGTGAAAAAGAATTCATTTTCTATTATTTTCTATTCTAAGAAACAAAGATATTTGAGAGACCTAGTGAAAAACAAAAGATATAGGATGGTGGGGAGATAATAGATGAGATGGGAAGGACACATATCAGACATAGCAAGTGCAACACAAGTAAATAAAAAATTTCAAAATTTTGAAAATTTTTATTTGAAATTGAGTGTTTTATAAAAAATTATTAATTAGACAAAATCTAGATACCAGAATGAACCCTATGAAATTTCTAAGGACACTAGGGATCAAATGGGGTTCTAGGTAGGAAGGGGTCAAAGTAATAAATTCCCAAGGCATTTATGAAAATTAGTTAAAAAGTTAATGTAGTGAAAGAACAAGGTCAATTAGGTTGACTTAACTGGTAGAAAATAAAAATTTGAGTGGGTCATCTTAGTTTGTTAGAGAAATGGGTCGACATAATAATATATAGCCGACTTAGAATATTTTCTAAGTGGTTGATATAGTATTGTTGTGGGAAAAAGAGCTGACTTAGTTTGTTAAGTCTAAGGTGGTTGATTTAGTACTATATGGCTAACTTAGTTTATTTCTAAGTGGTCGATATAGTACTGAAATGAGAAAGATGGCTGATATAGTATTACTAAACCATATGGTGGTTGAATTAGTACTAAAATGGCCAATTTAATTGAATAAGAGGTTAATTTGGTAAAAAATGAATATATTAAGGCAAATTAGTTTATTTTTTTGAATTTTATAAGAATGTATTTTGATTATGAATGCTATAGAGGTCTAATACATATTTTGTTCTTTGATTTTTAGACAGACACTAGATATTTTAGTGATTGGTGGATGCATCATGACTACCTGATCTATTGGAGTGCTTGATAGATGTGGATAGGGATATATACTTATGTTTGGCTTGGGAGACATCATGGAGATGTAGTGGATCCCATTGAGTGTTGATCTTATGGTCATGTTCTTGGGAGCTTGGGAGCATTTAACCAACACATTTAAATAGGTGGTGGATGGGGATACCATAGAGGTTGGTATCACTTTAGAAGATGTCCTTGTGTTACTTAAACTTCCTATAGGGGGAAATTGGTGATAATAGGGCTATCAAATGATCAAGAGTAGAGATAAGCACTAGCCTGATGAGTGATGTGCTTGGATAGGATTTACCCCAAAATTGAGTGTGAGTCTTTTCAATGTTTATATTACATAGATTGTAGATATCTAAAAGTATATGATAGGAATTGTAACATCATGAGTATTGTGTCATGAGTTAGATGAAAATGTACCATTATATGCAATAGTCTTGTACTAGTCCATATTGGATCAAGGGCACTCTATGACTTGGTTTCTATCATCTAGCTTCAACTCATGCATGATATGTATGGGATGTTATCCAAAGGGTAGAATACCATATGACTAATAGTACTAATGAGTTCTTAGATATATGAGAGGTTACTAATATACCATCCTATTAGGTTGCCCCATGTGGTCAATGATTGATTTCCTTTGGTGTTGAGATGGAGATAAGATCAAGTGGCATAGGCCATGCCCCACATACTAGTGATACAAACAATCACATGAGAAGAGATCATGTGGAAAAATTATTCACACATTAAAACTATTTGGTTGAGTTGGGTGAATATGTTTCTAGAGTTATCATGAGTGTAGATCAAAAGCCACTACACCTAGTGGGTAAAGCCACATCTAGTGGCATGCTTACTGGGATAGTTTGAACTCCCTCACTTGGTAGATATTATAGTGGTGCATACATTTTGGGCTCACCATGTGAGATATATGAGGGGGAAAGGAGGAGGATGAGAAATAATTGAGAGATTGGAGATCATACCATGGTGTGTGAGACCATGGACTAGTCAAGCATGATAACTAATAGCTAGAGAATACATGGACATGGATACAGGGGTGACATATGTACCATATTTGGTACCATAATGAGAGGAGTAATGACCACCTCAATCAGACCATTGATGGAGATACCAATGATGATATTGAGCATAGAGGGTGGTCATCTAAGATAATCCATTAGTCAACCTAGGGTAGAATTGGTCTTTAGAGGCACCATTGAGGAGAGTCTCAAGGTGTGGATAGGTGGTGACCCTAAGGTTTAATTTGGTTTGGAGTTGTCTCATGGATGATGTGCTTAGGGGATGAACTGATGGAGATATTGTGCTTGGAGGATGATTAGATGGCTAGAGGGTGATTGGTGACTCTGGGATAGGTGATAAATGTTGTAATTTTTAATATTTGATATAGAATACTAGTTGTATGTGATTGTAGAGAGATAAATTTTGAGATGTCTATGTGATCTAATATCTGTCTAGTTTGAATTTTATATATATATTAGATGAGGAGGAGGGTATATGGGGATCCTTAGTGATGAGATTAAAACATGAAATTCTAGATGGGGTGATGACACCATATGATCCCACCACATTGGATGATCCCATGGTACCATCTACCCTAGCTCAAGCAAGCTAGTTTAAACTAGTAGGGGAGGCCACGAGGTATCTACAAGCATGTGAATATGAGATATAGACACCAATATGGGTGGTAATAGGAGATATTTAGGCTTGGTAGGCCCTAGCTTAAGAGAGAGTTATTCATATGGCTACCACTATCCACTTAGGAAAGGTATAGGCCTAGGTAGCCAACCTACAAGGATAGGTAGTAGGCTTGAGATCTCAGATAACCTCTTTATAATACATTATTTAGAGGGGATAATCTAAGGCATGGATGGGTATCATGATTATTCCATGAGATAGACATGATGGGGCCCAACCTTAGAGCTAGAGTGATGTATATTTGTATTTTATAAAACACATTATATATAGAGAGATACTTTTTGATAGTTGGATGTTGATATTATGTGTTATATATTGGTTGTGGTTGTAGATGCATGGACATATTTATTTATAGAACATATGTTTTGATTTTTTTGTATATACTATATGAAATATATGTGTGGTGTTTTTTTTTCTAAAATTATGTAGTACACATGCATGGTTAAAAAGAAATAGACAAAAAAACTTGGAAAAGTATGATTAATCGAGAACAAATTTACAACACATTATATCACAATGGGAAATGTGTAATAAAAAAATATGAATAAGTATAATAAACCAAAAAAATGTGTTAAATATGAGGGCAAAATGTTTTTAAACCATAAAAATTTTGGCACCAAAAAAGCAAGTAAAATCACACTAAATCACGTTGGGAAGTATGAAAGTAATGTAATAAAATGGAAAGTAAATGAAAGAACAATGGTATAAAAACAAATAAATTAAGTTAATCAATCATAGTAAACAACATTGGGAAGTATAAGAGATAAAAAAAATGGTAAAATGGTTTTAAATTAATGACACTTGTTCAAGTTGGGAAGTATGAAAAACTTAAGAAAAATGGTTGGATTCTTACATGCAATTGGAAAATAAGAAAGTAAAAAATGAAAGATAAATGAAGTAAGAATAAAACATATTAAATAAATATGGGAAACATGTCACTGATGTGTAACTCATAATCAAGTACATCTTATCTCATATTTAACACATGTAATTTCATGGTAACCTAGATATTGGAAAATTTTATGAGGAAGGCCAGGTCCTATCCATAGTCTTATACTATAACTCATAAAGGGAACACCAATGAGGGAGTGATAAATGAATAAAGAAATATTTCTCAAGGGGAAATATTATGATTTTAAGGAGTGAGAAAAGAAATTTAATAAGCATAACTTAGTCATCTTATGAGAAGACCCTAGGAAATGTGAGGCACACTACAGACATGAGAAGACACTAAGAGACTAGTGACCATCATTATACTAAGGATACCTGCTCATTATAGGAACAAAGATATGTAGGAAAATAAGTGTGGTAATAATATCAAATAGGTTTAAAAAAAAAATTTAAATGGACCTACCTTCTCACAACGCGTTCCTCATTCCTTAGGACCCTTTATAGAGCCATCGATCTATAGTGAAGATTGAGTACTTGTATGAGAAACAAAGTAGCATATTCTTTTTTATTCTATTTTTCTAATTACTAGCCTACCACACCCTAATAGACCTTAGCTCTATCATGAGGCCAACTATGAATTTTGAACTTTGATTAGAAAAATACGTTGTGCTTATAATCATGTATTTAAGAGTTATTTTGACTTTTGAAAATTTTTAATGTAATCTTCTAGATCATTACCTTTTGTTAAATGATTTGGATTTTGAATATTATATTACTTTTAATATTCTTCCTCCATATGGATTGGTAACGACCAATCATGAGAGATAGAGTGATACACATGAATGAGCTTTAGGCTTAGGCTAAAGGAAGCTAAGTATCCAAAGATATGACTGACTAGAACACTTAGGTTTAACTATGAACCAATATGTAATCTCAAGTCTCAACCATGTGTATGTTTAGTTTGTGAAAGGGAATAAAGGGGAATAAAGGAGAAACAAAGTGGATTGATAAAAGGAGATTATAATATTTTAAATTATTTGCTAGCTGATCACATGGTAAATGAGGAATGATTGAAGGGATCAAGGTTTGTATAACCAAGTCATAATAATAATTATCCATGTTTGTAGAGATAAGATAGCAAATAATCATGAAAAGAAAACAAGGGAACCATAGAAATGAACTCATGAAGAAAAAAAATTTAATTCATGAAAAATAATCCCTAAGAGAACATAATAAAAATAATGACATCATGAGCAATATATAATGAAAAACAAAAATCACCATTTAAGATAGACGAGAATTTGACATAATGTCAAATGATAGAAAATAGATAAATGTAAAGTTAGAACACATGTCCAATAAAAATGAAGAAATAAATGTAAGAACATCATGCTTGTGTTCATAAGTACTTATATATTGGTCCACACACATTATCCATAACATATGATAAGTCTCTATGAAGTTGAATATAAACTGTAACTAAAGTCTCATCGATTTTCAAGGAAAGTTGATAAAATATTTTGCATCAAATCTCCTTGATAGAAAATGTAACAATGCATGAAGGATCATGTTGATGAGGGATATTGTGCAGGGGATGCTTAGGATAAGGAATGGGAGTGGACTCTATGGGAGATGAAGGGGTCACTAGTGAAGAATGGGCCATAGGTGAAGAAGTAAGCAGTGGAGAGGGATCCATGGGTGAAGGAAGGTCCAGGGGTGAGGGACTCATAGGTAGATAAATAATAGGTGGATAAGGGACCATAGGTGGTGAAGCCATGAGGGAATAAGGGGGAGCCTTCTTGTAAGAGAAACCTATGGGAAGAAGGGTAGTAGGCACTGTAATAGTCATGAGGTGATCCTTGAGATGTTGCTGAAAGATACAATAATGATTAATGTGCTGTGTACCACATTAGTGTTAGAGATAATATACCTCTCCATATTTAGGAATATATTTAGGTAACACTTTTAGGGGAGGTATAGCCTTGTTTAAGGGCTACAAAGTGGTGGGATGTAAGATATTGATATATTGATAGAACTTATGATAGTGTGTGGATGAATGATTATTTGTGCTATGAAAACAACAAATATGCTTATGAGTAGACTTGGTAGGTATACTCATCGAAGGAGTATAAGTCAAGGAAGATTGGTATAATGAATAGTATTGATTCTAATGACCGATAAATTTATGAATATCATAACATGACTGATTAGCCCATTTGGTGGGAAAAGGAACAAGTTGTGGCAAAGGGATCAAACCATCACCAAGAGAATGTGGGGCCGATGGAGAGAATGGGCAAGGTTTGATGGAAGGAGAAAAAAATTGGAAATAGGAAGAGACTCAACTATAGAGGGAGTGGGAATAGGATACAAATTGAGATCTACTGAGGAAGGGGTAGGATGCATAAAAAATGAAGGATAGTCACAAGCATCTCAGGGATAAGTTAACTAGAGGGGTATTTGTATATAGAAAAGTGATAAAGGCTAGTCATATCATGATTCATAAGCTTAATCATATTATTTTATTAAAAAATTGGAGGTGTGCACACCATATCTACTTTGTGATCAAGAGGAAAAATACTAAAATTAAGAATGATATAGGATGGAATGCTAGAAGATATTTTGAAACACTAAAACAAAGAAGAATTATAATGAATAATTTCAACATCTCAGGCCGAAATAAGACCTCCTAAGAATGGATCATATAAGGTATAGCCATCATCATAATTAGTTTTATGAAGATCAATGGCATTGGTAGGGATGAATTTTTCATTTGATGTGGTGTGATGAATGTAATGTCGAGTCTTAGTTAAGAAAATGGGTATATCATCACAAGGTGGTTGATAGGAATGAGGTTGAAAATAATGAGGAAACTAAGAGATGAGATGAGGTGAGATATACAAAGTTTTAATCTTTATGTTGATCTCATTAGGCTCATCATCATTAGAATCTAGGAGGTTAGGGGGTATATTCTCTTTGAGTTTGGGGTGACCATTATAACCTCAATTGGAATTGATAGGAAAGTTAAACTATTGAGATTCATGAAATGGAATTCTTGGAAAGGGTTTAAGGGTAGGAATATTGAATACACTTTGGTCTTAGAATTGTTCAAAATTCTAAGGATTAGTGTCAACTTGAATCCTATATATGGATCCATTATGAGGAAATTTGACACATTGGCAAGTGAAAGAGGTAATTGATCTCATGCGATGAGCTATGTCCTGTAAAACAAAATGTTATAGGATAGAGGAAAATTTGATATCATCACCTTCCCATAAATGGTGATAGGAGGGATGATAATGGGGTGTCACACATAACCTAAAGGAGGAATTTGCCTTCAGTCATAGCCTTGGCATGTAGATTTGAGATTACATTTAGGATACCCAAGGGTTTTGATAAAATCAAGAGAGGCAACACAAGTTTTGGAATCCTCATCAATAAAATCATGTTTTACTTGGATATCACCAATTTGGACATTGATAAATAGAGGATGATCATATACATGAAGTAAAATATCATTAGGGATCATAGAATAAATGGGTAATTTGAGGGAAAGAGAAGTGCCCATTATTTAATCAACATGTATGGACATATCTTTGCACTATTCTAAAATTCTATATTCTCATTCATATAAGGTGGATTTTCATCCTAATAAGGGAGGACACGGGATGTTCATTTTGATTAAAAGTTACATAAGATGATTATGATGCTGTAGAGAGGTCTGCATAAGTTTGAGAAATAGGATTTGAGATGGGAGATTAGTAAGCTCTGTAATAGGATCCCATTCATAATAACCCATAAGAGGACTATTGGAAAGAGGTGCATAGTGTTGAATGAAGTCCTTAGAATGAGGAGTTGAAGTGAATGTGAATTTATGTTGATAAGAGGTGGAATGTTTAATTTGAAGACAAGTTTGTTGATCATCATGAGAGGATGGGTTAGTTGATGGAGGTTTGGTTTGAGAAGAAGGTTTGATATAAGTGTGAGTATCATTAGTGATGGGTAAAGAGGTTGGATAAGTGGTAGAAATGGTATGAAAAGTGTTATCCAAGGGAGGTGTTGGAATTGGTTCATCAAAGGATATGAGGTCTTCTTTCCCAAATCTGTTAAGTGAGTTGGAGAAGAGTCTTAGATAACATGAAATGTTCAAGCCAATTGAGGGGTGTGGATAGGATGAGGATTAATGAAATCAACCACCCTTAATATATTAGTCATATTAACCACATTATCTATATGATTTGCATCAAGAATACTATCAACATTATTGGTATAAGGGGTAGGTTTGTCTTGGTTATCTTGGTGATTTGGAAGAGGATATTTATAGATGGTCACATGAGCATTAGCCTGGTTCAAAACATGAGATTTATTTTATGTTTCATGGGATTTGAAGGAAATGTCATAGGCTTGTTGAAATTTTTTAATGATATAATCATGGTCAAAATTGGGACCATGAATAAAATACATAACTGAATTATGAAGTTGCCTACAAGTCTCATGACAATGACCCCAACTAGAATGAAACCAACAAACTTTATTGGGATTGTACCAAAATTTCATGGGATGAGTGGGATCAAGCTATCATAAAATAGGCCTTGGTAGAATTTTTTTAAATTTTGATAAGGATAAAGGTTTATGAACATTGATGTTATTTGTTTAATATAAATGAGGATTAGTGATGTGGTTCGGAGGAGAATCTTGTTCCAGAGTCTGGTTGAGAAAAATTGCTTGAATAATATGAATGGTACCATAAGAGTCAGTGACACCATCATTAATATAATGATGATTATTATTATTGATTAACATGCAACACCTATAGAAGGTTGGGATGGATCAAATTTACACATAAGGAAATCTTGACACTTGGCTTGGTTAGTGGCTTCCTCCAAAGTATGTGGAGAGAGAGTTTGGACCTGATATTGTAACTTGGGAAAAAGAGCATTAGTAAGTAGATGGAAGAGGTTATCATATAATATATATTTTTTACATTTTTTAGACAAGGTCTTCCATTGTTTGATGAAAACTTGTGTGGTTTTGGTCTTACATTGCTTATAATTGATAAAACGGGCCAAGGTATTCTCGAGGAGGTCACTAGTTTAGAGCTCTTAAACTAGAGCATTGACTAAATCTTCCAAACTAGTGATAGAATGAGATTTGAGTTGGTTATAAAAATATAAAGAATCACCCATGAGAGTCTTTGATAATATATTGGTAGTGGAAAATGTATTTAACTTGACCCAGTCTTTATATAGATTTCTAAATGTTTTTAAGTGAAGAGTAAGATCAATTGACCCATTATCAGTAATGGTAGGGATGATACCTACTATATCGATATTAGTAATTTGAGATGTAAGAGTCTCATTTTGAATATGCTTGATTATTTTTTTAGAAGGGGAGGTTGAGATATAATATTACCATGGGAATCCCAAAGAGGAGGTGGGGGAACATTTTGGTTATGCATGCCTCATGGCATCTATTGATGGTTGTTTTGAAGATGTATAAGATGATTTTGCATTTTCATCATCTGATTTGCATTGTTAGATTGTAAAGCATTTATTTGATTAAGATTTTATAGTAGGATTTGATTGTTTTAAGTTTTATTATTGGAATTGTGTGAAGTATAGGAGTTGGAAGGAGTGGATTGGGTAACACTATGTGTTTTAGTAGTAGCTTGAGAAGAATTATTGGTGAGTGAGACACTAGTGACATAATTTTATTATGTGGAAAAATATGTAATAATAGAGGGATGATAAGAATCATCACTATAGGCATGGTTAACATAGGTATAAAATGATGCACTAGTGGAATAATTGAGAAGAGTGGGTCTAGGAAGAGACCCACTAGATGTAGAACCTTCCATGTTAGTAGAGATAATAGGCATAAAGGTGGATGATATTAAAAATAAATATGTCATATTATGATAAGGGGTAAAAATATAGGGAAGAGGCTAAGAAGCAAAGAAACTAGTATCTCCAAATCCATGTGAGAATGTGGCAGAAGGTGAATGGGGTTCTTCAATTTGACCACTTATCATGAGATGTTAAATATTATAAGGATATTTTCATTGATATTGAGGAAAATAATTGATGAAGAATATCATTTTTGGTGTATACTATAATTATGTTTGATCTTCAAATGAGAAGAGAGGATTTCAAAGTGAAGAAGAATGAGGAGGGGTCCCATAGTTTATAGTGTAAGTGGCTACATGCACATTACTTTCATCTAGGGTAGAAGACAAAATATGCTTATGGGAGAATTGTTGGAAGAAAAATCACTGAGGGGGGGGGGGTGAATTAGTGTACAAACTTTTTATTTTAATTCCACTTATCATTTATCAAACATTTAAACTAATCTAGATATATAACAATGCATGATCATCCATTCATATGAGCATGAAGTATGAACATAACATAAAAACACAAGAGATATGTGGGAAAAATTAATGCAGGATAAAACCAATTTAACCACCACTTGGACTAAAATACTATAAGCAATAGATCAACATTTAGTAAGGCAATAACCCCACAAGGAGCAACAACCCATCACTAGACAAACACACACTCAACTAGTCCTTTAGAAATATTCAAATTTCAAGGAGGAACCTATCCCATAAGTGACTAAAAACCAAATAAAACACTTCAAGGACACTTCTTAAAGCTCCAAAATTTATGGAATATACCTATCCCTCTTGACTAATCACCAACTAAGCCAAGACATCTTACTGCTTAATCAACAGATGGTGACCTCTTCTTTAGCTCTCTATCTTCTCTATCCACTATCATACATAAATAAAAAATATCTAAAAAAAATTTTATGGTATTTTAATCAACACAATATCACTCCTTCAACACTCTCAAACTACTTCTCCAAACAAGCAAATCTTCCCTTCTTCTACTTTGCTCAAACAACCTCTTACTTGGCTCATTAGGTCAACTAACCTTGTCATTCACACTCAAAACTCCTAATGGATATTAATGAATGATAAACTGATCCAATTTTATGGTATAAATGAACTAATTATTCTCATAAAATATATCCTTTCATTGTTTTCTGTCACATTTCTTATACTAGCTCAAATAGGCCTATTATGCCTTGTACTTATACCAATCATTAGAACAATCACACTCTTGGTCAACCAAGACCTTAATTCATTATATTAAGACATAAAACATGTTTAATAACATATTAAACATAATAATAAATCAAACAAGGATCACCATTATGTTTTCCAAACTCATTTAGACCTCAACCTTCTTCTAGGCCAACTTAGAGACCTAATGCATTAGGTCTATCTTCTTCACAGAATAAATTGAATCACTATGGCCCAAATGGACCTAAACAAAGAAATAAAAAAATTTAAAAACTTAATTTCAAACCTAAAATAACCTCCTCCATACACAAGGAATCACATATCATTTTATTACCTCATGAAAACTCCATTAGGCCTAAAAGACCTACTAGGCCTAATTACCCCAAAAACACTATTTATAAAGATATAGCTAAAAAACATGTATAAACACTTTAAAGGAAAAATAAAAATATTTATGGAGAATTTATTATCTCAGGTTAATCATAAAATCCATTATAAATCATCAATTAGTCTTCAAACACTCATAAACACTTATAAAAAAGGCTCACTCTATTCTGCCAGAAAGCTCCAAAACATAGTCAAGAATCTTTGACCATTAACAACTGTAAAGACAATTTAAAAAAATAAAAATTAATAAATAATATCCCATGTAACATATAATATATCAAAACATTATTTTTACACTTCCAAATTGATCAAAATGACATAGGAACATTAAACTCACTTCCATATAGAAAACTGGTTGTAGCTCCAAAAACATAGTCATGAAGAATGTTTTATTTAGAACTTATAATGAAAATTAAATTAATTATAATTAAAATTAATAGTTAATATGTGACATATATAAAATAATTAGATATATGTATCATTGGTTTTAGTGTCAGTCATTAATCTTACAGACCAATATGTTAAGGCTCTCTTTCATAATTCTTACACAACCAGATAAGCCATTTTGGCTTCCATATCTCAACTCCTTAAAGTGACACTCAACCTTATATAAATAATTTAAAGGTATTTTAAGTCCTAAAAAACAAAATAATATTCATTATATGTATAATTAAATTTCAAATATCCTCCAACCCACCATTCTCACTTACTTGCTCAGAACTATCATTTTGTCTTAAGAACCAATCATGGTGAATTTGCATTCCAACACTTGTGTAGATACAAAAAATTATTTATGATGTATGATTATTATAATTATACATATTTATAAAATATAAAATCACAAATTTATATAGTTATAATGGAAAATATGAGATATATAGACCAATATCTGAACCTTACTCCTTTACTATCACATCTTCTCTAGACATGTCATCTTGTGAAAAACATTTTCACCTATTAAAACTAAATAGGAACCACTAGAAATGCTTGGTGAAGTGATAAAATTATTATGAAAACACTCCACGATAAATTTCACACAAATTGGTCTTGTTAAGGCTTCCATAAACACCTTCTCACTCTGACTAGTTTTTATCACTGGTTTCACCATTAGTTTAGTTTAGTGATAGGTCAACATGAGTGACCAAAATAGTTGACATAGGATATAAATTACCTAGATACCTTAATTATCATAAATCATGAGTCTCTATATTATCTATTCATTCATTTACATACTTGGTCTAATGCAACTTTTTTCTTTTATATCACTTTCTTTAGAAATAAGCATTTTCTTGTAGGTTCCACTCATTGTCCTGACAAACCACTACCACTTAGAGATGCCTGGGAGAGTTAAATACAACCTAAAAACACTTAAATATGAATGCATTACCATTTTATTCACATTTAAACATGTTCTTCAACATCAAGTCATTATGAGGGTTTTGAGAGGGTTTCAGAATGGTTCCCATTATATAAATTTGTTCATATAGTTATATCCTTAAAACCAACTCCTAATGTTTTGGAAATTTTTTTAGGAACCTTTTACATCTCTCCATAACAGCACATATTACCATGAAATAGTCACATGTGCCAATAATCATGAGAAAGTCCTTCTTAGGTCTTCATCTCTTCATTATACACACATAAGAGACCTTCAAACTCACTTTCATGCTTTATTATTCAACCTAAGACCTGAAATTACACAAACATGATTGAAACAGCATTTAAAACACAAATTAATAATCATATGAGCTTACAATCCTCCAAATATGATCATGAAACCTCATTCTACCACCTAGGGTCTTAAGGAAAGGTCTATGAGAAGACCACCAATGAAGAACATACCCTTTTATCTCATTCTGAGAGTCATGTGACTAACTCAACACCTATATCACATTAGCTAACACTTCATTTAACTTATTTAAGTCCATACACATCCATATCATCATCTTCATACCTCTTCAAGCCATATTTATGTAGAAGAACTAGTAGACCTATTAGGAACCATACAACTTTAAGACCTCCAAGACACTATTATAGCTCACTACTCATATCATCATTATAATTTTACGAAGGATTCTCAAACCATATAGGTCTCTTACCAAGACTGAACTAGCCATGTCTTCACCAAGACAATACTAGGCTTCTCAATACACCTTGTCCACAAATACTTGATTCTTATGAACTTGGTCAAACATTAAAATTACCATAATAAATAATTTAAAACTCTATGTTAGATTATCTCTCATAGAAATACTAAGAAATCACCACTCATAAACTTTTTATATCACAACCTTGTACCAAGACCTTATGCAGAACTCAAAGACCTACTAGGTCATGCTTAAGTCATCAAGAATACTTATCATAGATATTCAAAATATAAATGACACTAAATTACCTTTGACATCAATGAAACATAAATGTATTAAGCACACCAATAGGAATAAACATCAACAATCTCCCACTTTGTCATTGATGGAAAAACATTCTAACACAATAGATCATTCTCATTTCCTCAAGTTGAATCTCTCTCAAATTAATCTTTCTCCCAATATAGTATTTATCCCCCTTTGAAATTAATGACAAAGGGTCATATACATTATCAAAAGGTTATCCACACATAGTCCACTAATCCTTAAATTTGACCACTCATAGAACCAATAAGGTCCCCCTTTATCCATACATACTTCTCTTTAATCTTCTCAGAGACCTAAGTTATCTCCCCCTAACTCCATGCTCTACCTATATCATGTCATTTAAAACCACAAAATAACTATTTAAAATAAATACATATCTCACAAGAATATCATACCTTGAATGAAGACAATTTCACCCATATATGGGCTCCAATGATAACCAACACATTTTATGTAACAATTGTTCTTTTAAGGCCCACATGGCCTTCTCCAAATATCATCAACCCTTCTTACATGGAGATAAAAACCACTACTAATTTCTAAATAAAACACAGGATCCTATGAAGTCTCCAATCCATCTCTAACTATGCTCGTAAGGGCTCAAAGGTCTTGACAACACTTCTTAATAGTTATTTAAAGCAATTTAGGATAAACCTCCAACTAAACACAAAAAAATACCTTTCAATGATATGAACAAAAAGAAAACACTCAATGTAATTTTTATCATTCTTCTTTATTTGATATTTGGTAACACTTGAAGAAGGAACTCCTTTTTCTTTTGACAAAGCATCTTCTTGGAACCATCTTCAATTAGATCTTATAGAGACCTATACACATTAGGCCTATATATAAATAATAAAATTATTGCAAAGAAAAATATTAGTCATCTATACATAAACATATTTATTATCCATTTCTCATATCAGAATATTCTTCATTCAATAGTCTATCTCCTTTATGTTTCACAAGCCATCATGGATTAGACTAGCTCAAAATAAACTCCACTTAACAAACTTATATTTAGGTCTATAAGACATCAATATTTATGGCATACCTTTTGTCAAGGTTATCATATATTTTTCACATGCATTATATGATCCTAATACCATTTTTAAATTCACCAAGATCACTTGACTTCACATGTTAATGACTCAAAACAACCAAATATGTAGTCATCATACACTCACTAGATTTTCATGGTTTCACTATCCGATGAAGTCTTGAAAAGCTTATTCATGCTAGTCATGTCAAATTATTCAAATACCTACAAAATCACCTAAACTTACCATTTCCACCATTGATCATGCCCATAAGATATAGTTATCTTCTTAGGTCTTTCAACAACATGTGCACTCATGATTCCAATAAAATCCTCCATCTCAATGCATATATGCTAAAAAAATATAAATAAGGATTCATGATCATACCTTTATACCTCATGAAGGATAAATCAGACCTCACATCACTAATAGGTCTCATCAACATACTTAGGCCTCTAACATACCTTACTCATCTATGACAATTTAATAGACTCAAATTAGCTCCTCTAGTTTTGATGATCAACTCATAATTCAATTTCAAACCTCTACCTTTATAGATACAGATCACAAGATCAAATGTCATAGCTTATATCACTTCATAGTATCTTCATGGAAACTCAAGGTTAAACATGCTCTTTATAGTCCTTCTAGATTGTTAACCTAGGTTTGATTTTTCACTTAGCTTTTACATAATCCTTTTGAGCTGGTAAATGACACTTTTGACATTATTTAAAATTTGAATGATGTCCTAAAGCAACACATAAATCACCTTAGTTTAAGTGTTGATCAAGTCTCATATTTTCATCCTTTTTCTCCTTAGTCAATTCTATCAGTATTATCTTTTTTTGATAGACCATTATTACAAACAAGATAAATGCTATAATCATTATAATTCAAGCTCATGATTCTTAGGACCACTTTTAAGATTTTAGACCTCTCTAAAGGACCTAACCTAATATAAATTATTAGAATAATAATTAGTGGGGGGATGGGTGAATTAGTGTACACACTTATGCTTTTAATTCCACTTATCATTCATCAACCATTCAAAGTAATCTAGATTTATAAAAATACATGATTAACCATTCATATGAGAATGAAGAAATAACATAACCCAAGAACATAATATATATGTGGGAAAAACTCATGGGGCATAAAAACCACTAACACACCAATTTTAATATATTCTTATAAGTAATGGCTCAACATTTAGTGAGGTACCAACCCCATAAGGAGCATTAACCCCTCACTAGTCAAGCACCAACTCAACTAATCCTTTAGAAAGCTTAAAATTGGAAGGAGAAACCCACACCATAATTTAATTAAAAAATCAAATAATTAAAAGAAACCTATGCAAGCTCTAACCTAAAAGGTAGCTCTCACTCACTCTTTACTAATCACCAACTAAGCGAAGACAACTTGATCACTTCAAGACATATTGTTGCTCAATCAATAGATGGTGACCTCTTATTCAACTCTATATCATCTCTATCCACTATAATACATTAGGAAAAAATATATAAAATAATTATTATGGTATTTAAATTAACACAATATCACTCCTTCAACACTTTCAAACTACTCCAAACAATCAAATCTACCCTTCTTCTACTTCACTCAAATAATCTCTTACTAGGCTCATTAGGTCAATTGACCTAGTCATTCACACTATTAAATCCTATTTTATATTCATGAACAATAATATACTCAAATTTTATGGTCTACATGGCTTACTTATGCTCCTAAAAGAGTTGTTTTCTTCACTTACTCTCACATTTCTTATACTAGCTCAAGTATTTCTATTATGCCTTGTACTTATACCAATCATTAGAACACACACTCTTGGTCATAAAAGACATTAATACATTAGGTCCAAACATATAAATTTTTTAATAAAAAATTAAATATAGTAATCAATAAAATGGGGATCACCATTAGGTTAGCCAAACTCATTTATACATCAATCTTCTTTCGGGCTTACTTAGAGACCTAATGCATTAGGTATATCTTCTTCACATAATAACTTGAGTCACTATGGCAAAAATTACCATAAAAAATAAATCTAAAAGTTTAAAAACATAATTTTAAACCTCAAATAACCTCATCCATACTCAAGGAATCACAAATAATTCACTTACCTCATGAAATCTCCATTAGGCCTTAAAGACCTATTAGGCCTAATTACCCCAAAAACATTATCTACAAAGATACAATTCAAAAAACATGTATACACACTTTCAAGGAAAAATAAACATATTTATGGATAATTTATGATCTTAGGGTCATCATGAAATCCATTATACATCATCAATCAGTCTTCAAACACTTAGAAACACTTATACAAAAGGCTCACACTATTCTACCAATAATCTCTAAAACATAGTCAAGAATCTTTAACCATTAACAACTGTAAAGACACTTTAAAACACTAAAAATGAATGAATAGGATAAAATGAAACATATAATACATAAAAAAATTATTTTTTCACTTAAAAACTATTCAAAATGACATAGGAACATCAAACTCACTTACATATAGAAAAAAGACATGTAGCTCCAAAAACATAGTCATGAATAATGTTATCTTTAGCACTTGTAAGGTAAATTTCATGAATTTTAATTTACATTAATATTTAATATGTGAAATATATAACATCATAAAATAGATATATCATTTGTTATAGTGTCAATCATTAGTCTTACAAACCAATATTTTAAGCCTCTCTTTCACAGTTCTTACACAACTAGATAAGCCATCTTGGCTTCCATATATCAACTCATTAAAGTGATTGTAAACCTTATATAAAGAATGTATAGATATATTATGTCCTAAAAAACATAATATTCATTATAAAATTTCAAAAAACCTCCAAATCACCATTCTCACTTACTTGCTTAAAACTATCATTCTACCTTGAGAACAAGTCATAGTGAATTTGTATTACAACACCTATTTAGATACAAGGAAGTTATGATGAATGATTATGATCCTTAGACATATTTATAACATATACAATCATAAAGGTATAGAGGTATAATGGAAAATATGAGATATATATACTAATATTTGAACCTTACTCCTTCACTGTCACATCTTCTCTAGACAGGTCATCTTGTGAACGACATTTGCACCTCTTACAAATTATTAGGAACCAATCCAAATGCATGGTGAAGTGATAAATGTGTTATAAAAAACTCCATGATAAATTTCACACAAATTGGTCTTGTTAAGGGTTCCCTAAACACCTTCTCACTCTGACTAGTTTTTCTCATTAGTTTCACCATTAGTGTAGTTTAGCGATAGGTCAACATCAGTAACCAAAAAACTTAACACAAAGGACAAAAATTATCAAAATACATTCATGGTCATAAATAATGATTATTTATATTCTCCATTAATCCATTTTAATAATTTTCTAATGCAAATTTTGTCTTCTATATCACTTTCTTCAGAAATAAGCATTTTCTTATAGGTTCCACTCACTGTCCTAACAAACCACTACCACCTGGAGATGCCTGAGAGAGTTAACTACAGCCTCAAAATAATTACCTAGGAATATAAGACCATTATAAGCACATTTTAAAAATTTATTCAACACCAGGTCATTATGAGGATTTTGAGAGGGTTTTAGACCGATTTCCATTCTTAACATTTATTCATATAACTCTATCCTTAAAACCAACTCCTAATTATCATAAAAAATTGTTAATAACTTTTTCCATCTCTCCCTAAGAGCTAAAATTCCCATGAAATAGTCACACATTCCAAAAATTATGAAAAATTCCTTCTCAAGTCTTCATATCTTCTTTCTACACACACAAGAGACCTTCAAACTCACTTTCATGCTTTCTTCTTCAAATAAAGACCTCAAACTATATAAAAATGAATGAAACACCATGAAAAACCTCAAATAATGATCATATTACCTCACAAGCCTAAAAACCTAACCATGAAACCTCATTCTACCACCTAGGGTCTTAAGGCAAGGTCTATGAGAAGACCACCAATGAAGAGCATACCCTTTTGGCTCACTCTAAGAGTCATGTGACTGACTCAACATCTCTCTCACATGATATAAAAAATTATTTCACTACAAGTCCATACACATCCATATCATCATCATCATACCTCTTTAAGCCATATTCATGTATAAGAACTAGTAGACCTACTAGGCACCATACAACTTTGAGATCTCCAAGACACCTATTGTAGCTCGCTAATCACATCAAGACATCTAGGTAATCATCTAAAACATATCTCATCATTCTCCTTTGACAAATAATTCTAAAACCATATAGGTCTCTTGCCAAGATTGAATTAGCCACATCTTCACTAAGATAAGACTAGGCTTCTCAATACACCTTATCCAAAAATACTTGCTTATTATGAATTTGGTCAAACACTAAACTTATAAAAAGTAATTTAAAAGTCTCCTTCAAATAATATCTCATATAAATACTAATCAATTACTGCTCATAAGCTTGTCATATCATAACCTTATACCAAGACCTTATGTAGAACTCAAGGACCTACTAGATTATGCTTAAGTCATAAATAATACTTATCATGTATCTTCACAAGATCAATGACACTCAATTACCTTTAAAATCAATGAAAAAATCAATGTCTTTAACACACCAATAGGAAGAGACCTCAAAAAGAACCTATTAGGGTGGGTAAGACTCATTATATCTATTGAATTCAACTCACTATTGTCTTCAAATAAGAATTTCATGATGAAAGAGATAGATTGAGAAAAACAAAGACAATGGAAAGAAAAAAGATAGAAGGATACAGATAAGAATAAAAAATTGATAGGTTGACCTAGTACTATAAAAAATATATATAAGAGCAAAAAGTTGACCAGGTCAACTTAGTACTAAAAACAAGAAAATAGATAGTCTGATAAGAATATAGAGTCAGTTAGGTCAACATAGTACTATACCAGAATAGGTAGAAAAGAATACTAGGTCAACTAGGTCAAATTAGTACTAAAGTTAGGGAAAAAGACATTTTATAAAAGACTATTTTGACTAGAATGATAGTGTATTAAAAATAAGGAAAGTTTTTGTAATGTAAATTGAAGTAAGAAATGGAAGAAAACACACAAATAAGTGGACCAATGAAAATGATCCAATTGGTACACAACACAAAACCTTTCACCAAGGATAGAAAATGAAAGATTTTATAATATAACATATAATGAGCAGAGAGAAAGTATTAAACTAAAAATTTAATGCTAGATAAGTGGTCATCTTGAATGTTGTTAGATTATTATAAAGTGTTATGTAAGTGTGATAGGGAAGTTAGCTCAAAATAGGGAGCTAAAAAGTAATCTATGCATGGTTTTAAGATGTTTAGGATGAAAGGGATCTATGTTGGCAATGGTACTAGCTTGGTATTAGGGCCCACCCCCTCAATTCATAATCCCATAAAGATAAGGGTGGTGGGTGCTTTACCAATATATACCATTAACCATGTGTTTATACTTGGCTAGAAAACCAAGTCGACTTTCCCCTTGGTGATGAAATCCAAGTAGGTAGGCCTGGAGTAGACAAATGTTTAAATGTGTTTTGAAGTTATGTGATTTGGTAGTGTGTTTATAAATAAAAAAATAGTGCAATTTATATTTAGAAACCACCTAATTAGACTATGTGAGCTACTCTAAGCATGTAAACAACTAAAAATGAAAGTGTGAAGTAATTACTAGCATATAGTTATTAATTCCCAAATTAAGGAAGGTAAAGAGTCAGTTTAGATGACACTATATGCAAAAATTTCATAAAAAAGTTAATAGGGTCACTATTATACTATAAATTCAAGATTCCTTAATAACTAAGTCAACCAGGTTGACTTAGTCTTTTAGATAGAAGATAGTTTATAACATTAGATTGACCAGGTTGATCTAGTTTGTTTTAGGATTGCAATTTTGAAGACTATAAACTTGTACAAAATATAAATATAATTAAGAACTAAATTTAAAGAGAGAAAGAAAGGAACCTTGGTGGGTTAAAAGATGCTGAGAACTGTGAACTTTCTATTAAAGTGCCTTGAATGTTACTTTCAAGTTCCACCAAATATGTTGACCTAGTCAAACTAATTTTTTATCTAGATGTTGATTGGAATACTAAGTCAACATACATGACTTAGTTTGATATTTTGGATGTTGACTATAATACTAATTTGACCTAATCAACATATTTTATTATTCTAGAATTGAATAAGAGTATTGTGTTGACCTATTTGATACAGTAACTTGTATAGAAAGAATATAGTCATTTTGATGTGACTATGTGTTAAACCTATGCACAAAAGTTATAATTATACTAGCTTGGTTGATCTAGTATCACAAATATATAAAATAATATATATGAAAAGTGTGAAATAAAAACCTTTAAGTTTTATATTCATGTTGGGTTCACCAAAATGTTTGTAATAAGAAACACATTAGATCTATAAATCAATCCTAACTTAGAGAAGATAGATCCTACTTACACTTATAATTATGGATACATTAGATAATTTGGGTCATGAACAATATGGATCCAATAGATTTAATTAATGGATATTTTATCATAATAATATCACTGAGGAGGGTTCTAGAGCCTCTAGTCAAGCAAAACTATGTAATAACCCTTACTAGGTCCTATGTTTTCATATTTAGTAAACTAATAACAAGTAAAGTAAAAATCTAATATAGTTCTCACCAAAGTTTTTAGCACAAAGTGGGGGTAATAAACAATAAAAATAAAGATTCATAGAAGACATATACTCACATTAATGTATACAAAATCCTAATACATGGAAGATAAATTCAAATATATATCTATCTACTCTTACAAAGGAAGAACAAAGTTAGGAATACTTACCTTTGAATATGAACCCACCAAACCTCAATCTCTCCCTTGGCCAAGTTCATTCATAAGATATTATTTTGGCATGTAAGGATGAAATGATAAATCAACTCTAGGCTACACAACCTATCAATGCATCCAAAAGACTTCTCCACAAGACAAGATCCGTATCTCCAAAGAAAGTATGAAACCATAAGCTTTCTCCTCAAGTAGAATGGTGGATAAATAGATGCATAATATATATATTACTTCCTATTCTCTTCTATTATAAATAGTGAAAAGATTGTGTTTTTATAGGTGGATCTAACCCTAAACCCTTGTGAAAGTTTTGATCGATAAGGTCAACCAGATCAATCTAGTATCATTATTGACAATAACTCACTAGGTCAGCAAGGGTTGACCTAGATCCTAAATAAGTTTTTTCAATAAGAGTACAAGGTTGAAACAACCAAAATAGTCATGTAAACTATCAAAAAGAGATTTAGGTTAGGGAAAGGGCTAATGAAGGTGGTAAAATAATATAGGAGTGTGCAAAAGAAAAGGCAAAGCTTAGGGGAATTATTTTTAAGAGACAAGTGTGTAGATAACAAGTGGAAAAAAGGACAAAAATCCTATGAATCACCAATGGTCTATCCACCCCTTTCTTGGTGTACCCCTTAAGGTGTGCACTCAGATAGATTGAGACTCGATGGGTTCTTACAAGATAGAGATCATTAATAATTGATAAAAGATTGAAAATATTATGTATATACACATTTAATTCCATATAATACTACAATTGCTTAGGGTATGGATTCAACCAAATTAGAATTTGATTATATACAAAAAATGGTCTATAAGTTGAGCATTAACTTCTTAGGCATGTAGATGAAGATGGGTAATGCTACTAGCCAGAATAATAACCAAAATTTTGGGTTACAAATATATAAAAAACATTTTAATTGGTTTATAAATAATGTATAATAGTAGTAACCTAATAATTTGATATAAATCAATATAATGGAATCAAATCTACCCAATTAGTGTAGAGTTCATACTACATCACAACATGGTGAACTTGAATGTGTAGAATTCTATTCAGCATTTGAGATCTTCTAACAGGAGATGGTGAGGCAATATTTGATGAACAACCCACTAGATTTACACCCTAAATATGGTTCCTCAACACTACATGGTATTTGAAACTCATGAGTCTCATTTCCTTAGGAGGATGATAATTAATTGGAGGATAAGTTTGATGAGAAACATGCATTATATAAGTACCAAAAGGGTAATTATAATCTAAAGAACAAGTATCCCTTCATAATGTCTAATCCTCTAATTAATACCATTATTCCATGAAATCCATGGGCTAATAATAATCGACCTCCACCAAAAGGGAATGAACAACCCCAAAATAAGGAGGAAAAAATAAATGTGGGGTACAACATTGTTGAATACATAAACAAGATTAAAGAAAACATCATTCTTCTTGAATTAGTGCATATCATTGAACAAAAGGAGCTCATATGGAGGTTTATCATAGGAAAGTCTACTTTAGAGAACATAAATGCTACTCATACAAATTTTATATATAAGAGTAAGCTAAAAATTCCTCATTTCTTATTAATTATTAGAGTTTTTTAAAAGAACATTCAAAATTGTTTAGTTGATTCTAGAGATTCAATGACTATGATGCCAATTTCCATTTATCAAAATCTTAGATTGATTTCAATCCCATCAAAGAGGATGGTTTCACATATAGACAAGATAATGGTACCTATAATAAGAGAAATGAATTATGTATGAATTCAAGTGGCATTTTAACCAAATGTATTGATGATCATTGATATACTTGTTGTGGATATCCTAGAAGGATAGAGACTCTTCCTCAATAGAGATTGGTCCAAGATGTTTAATGGGTATGTAGACACAAAATTCTCTCATATTTGGTTGCCATGGAGAGGTATTTTAAACCATATTATAATTAATCAAAAACCAAGATTAAAGCACCCCATTATAGAGTACAATACTAAGAATGAAGAGGTAAGCTAAAAATATCTTAACCTTAGAATTTATACCTTTACCATAAAGTATGAGGTGTAGGAATTAGAAGTATAGGGAACTTCCTAATTATGGAATCTCTATTTTGATAGTGTAATATCCAAGAAAAGATTAGACATTGGTGTTGAATTAGTTGAAAAAAATGCTAGTAAATTATAGTTCCCTTGTACTAACACTAGAATATAGTATGAGGCACTAATTTTAGGATTGTAATTTACTCTAAAAAATAATGTCAAACAACTACTAATATATGGAGATTCAGAATTGGTTATCAATCAGGTCAAGAAAAATAACCAATGCAAGTTATCATAACTAAAGAGGTACAAACATAAATCTTGGGATTTTATTGAGTCATTTAAGGCCTTTAATATAGTATTTATTAAAAAAAAATCAATTTACTAATCTACTTGCTAATTCAATTGCCAATTTAGCACCTCTATAGGAGTCCAAGGTGTAGAGGTTTTTCATTGAGCTAGTACCTATCAGTGTTCTATATTTGTACCCTAGTTGAGAAGGGGTTTGTTCAGGTCCTCTTATCAAATCTAGACCAACATGGGACTGATCTTAGGTTATGGGTATCCTAATAATGGATCAGACCTCTAGAGAAGGTAAGCTTCCTTCTCAATCTATCACCTAAACTAAATTCTAATTAGGAAAAAGAGAGAAAAATGAGTAAAAATGCATAAAAACATGTAAAGGAGGTGATGAAATAGTAATGTGAATGTTCATCCACTCTATCTAAACTTCTAACAAACACTAATGAGATCAGAATTGTAACTCCAAATAGTTATTTATGCATCAATATTTCTTTTAGAGGTTCACCAAATGATCAAAACCCAAGGGAAGTTATAGAGAGGCCTAATTCAAGGAACTAACCATTAAAATTATCCACTTAATAGATCTAATCAAATGAAATTAAACACTAAACATGACCTACACAACAAGATAATCTAGTAGCTAGGTGAGATCAATATTTGACAAGGGAGATATTTCTACCACATATGCAAATCAATCTTACATTAGCACACTATACCATAATAATAAGATCTCAAAAAGAGTCCTTTATTTATCTCAAGAGGTTACAAAGATCAAATCTAGGTAGATTCTAGTCATGCCCAAGAGAGGTATTTCCAAGCCATTTTCAAGGCTTAGAAGCCTATATTTATAGAAAGAAGGAGAGATATGAAAAATTGCATTAAAATAAAACATTGAATGAGGTCCAACTATTATAAATGGATTAGAATTATTGAGGATTATAAGTCATGGTTTTATCAATAAGGAACCAATTCTATAAAATAATTGAATGCTCATTGTCCTTATCCAATTTCTAGGTCTCCTTCTTGAGATTCTATGCCATGTCTACCTGATGTACTAGTGAGGACCAACTCTTCATGCCTTAGAACTAACATAGATGCTTGGTCTATTTTTAATGGATAGATATACCTTTTTGTCAAGGTTGTAACTATATTATAAAATGAGAAGCCTCTTTTACTAATCACATCTATGCCCTTATTTTGGAAACTGGACCTATATCAACTATAGGTTGAAAACCAATTAATTTATTGGTTTTCTTATGGCTAACATATAGTTGCAAAGCCTGTTCAACCTCGGTCTCCATTTTTGACAATAATTTCCAATCATTGTCTATAATAGGCCTTTCAAGGGACCTATTTTATCATCAAAGAGTTCCATTGGTAATATTTAGTTCTACTAGTTCAATCTTGAATCATTTTTGAACTCATATTTGCCTACCTAGGTTAAAAAAAACTTAGTCAAGATTCGTTGAAAGATTCCTATGAATTTTCCTTGTTTATTTATTATTGATCTATGAATCATCCTATTAAATCTTTGACCCTTGTTCACTCTATTTATCTTATTATGCATGGATTCATGTAAGTCATTGATCTTCTACCAAGACCCATACACTTTTGACACTTGTCCTTGACTCATTAGCTCCTTAGATTCATTAACTTCTTAACCATATATGTACCATTTGATCTTGATGAGTGATTAAATTTGAGTCCTTAGATATTCTTGAGACCCACTTCTTAAAACCTAATGGCTACTTTATGAGGCTTAAATTTGACATTCATGTAAACATCATTTAACATCCTTTCATACATATTTGACATCCTACAGATAGTCAAATTTAATCTCCAAAGGGTTTTTACATGAATTTAACTTTAATATCCATGTGACCATCATTTTATGGTCACTTGACCATCATTGATGTCCTTCAAACCATCAATTTTAAGAACTAAGGATTTTTCACCTCAGTTTAAAATTAACTTTCACATGAATGTCTTCATCTATTAGATCAGATTTGAAGGCTTAGATCTCATAGCAAAAAATTCATGGAGGCACGAAACTTGTAGGGGATGATATAGGTACTAAGAGAAACATGTATATGTAACTTGAGGGCATACAAGGGTTTTTGAGCATACTTATCAAATGTGAAAACAAGCTAACCAATCCATTTTTGAGTGACATCATAATGATAGTCTAGCTCTTAGACTTGTTATTTTAAACTTTTGATTGATATTTGGAAGCTCAAATGAACTTTTAAATCATAAACAAACTTTTCCATGACCTGAACTACAAGATTACCTGTGCAAACTTATCTAGATCCTCTATTTACTCTATAGGCTTATTTCTCTAAGATCAATATAATTGCACTTTAAGCTTTCTTAAAGTGTTTCAAAATCATTGTAAGTAATATGATATCCATATTTTATCATTGGGTACTTCTCTCAATTATGAACATTTCTCAGTCCCTCAAAGCTTTGTATGTAGGCTAAAAATGGCCAATATAATACCTTATCCATCTATTCTTGATAACATGGAAAATTCTAAGTCTTTGATGATGACTATAAGATCAACCAATTAATTACTAATTAAGTATAATTTTAGTCTCAAATTATTGTTGACTAGGAGATCAATTATCTATGCCATAAGGAATTGGGAGAAGGAGTCATTTAGTTGAAATAAAATAGATTTACTTTATGAATGGTTTATTTGAAAAGGGTATTTGATCTAGATCCTCAATTAAAAAAATAAATATAGCTTAAAGTAAATGAATCTAAGTTCAAGAAGGAGAATTTAGGGGATGATTATGATCTATACTATGCCAACATTGGCCTCTGCTATACTAAAAAAGAAAGACAAAGGGTGAAGGATTTACTCATCAAGTATAAATATGTGATTATATATACATATGTATACTTAAAGGATTTTAACCTATGGGTCATTTTATTATATATACATATGTATACTTAAAGGATTTTAAACTAAGGGTCATCACCCATACAGCCCTGCTAAAGCTAGACCAAAATTCATTTAGGCAAAGAGAGAGGCTGATAAATCCTATCCTAGAGACTCTTATTTAGAAATAAGTGGAAAAGTTGTTAAATACAAAAATAATTTTCTTTATCAAACATCTTACTTGGGTTGACAACTTAGTTCTAGTTAGGAATAAGAATGGGGAAACTAGATTATGTGTTTATTTCAAAAACCTTAATAAGTTTTTTGAGAAAGGAAACTATCCTTTGCCTTCCTTAAACGAAGTGATCTAGATAGTAAGTGGTTCATAAATGATGTCCTTCCTAAATGGATTTTTGGGATATAGCCAAGTTCTAGTTGAATCATAAGATAGAATGAAGGTTGCATTTACCACAAATTGGGGTACTTATACATACAAGAGGAAGACATTTGGCCTAATTAATGTAGGAGCTATCTTTCAGTGAGAAATGAATTATTCATTCCAAGGGATAATAAGTAAATAAATAATAACTTACATATATGCCCTCACTATTTTATCAAAGACCATAACTAATCATGTAGGCCACCTACAATCAATCTTTGAAAGATGTAGAAGGTTTGACATCTTGATAAACCCCAAAAAGAGCATATTTTATGTTACTAAGGGAAAGTTATTGGGACAAATCATCACTAAATAAGAAATAAAAATCTATGTGGATAGGATTGAGGGGATATAAATGATTGCATTCCCAAAATATAAGAAGGATCTCAAGTATTTATTTGAGAAGATAAATTTCATAAGGAAGTTTATCTCAAGTTTTAAAAAAATTGTTAGACCTATTAATGCAATACTCAAGCAAGATGCTAAAGTCTATTAGACACTAGAGGCCCAAAAGATTTTTTAAGACATCAAAGATGTAATATCTCTGGCTTATGTGTTAATAAGTCTAGAATTCACTAAAAATTTCTTGTACTCATTTGCTTCAGAACATTGCATTATCATTGTGCTTACCTAGAAGAAAGATGAAAGTGAACATCCTATTACATTTATAAGCACAAACATAAAAGATGCAGAGATCGAGTATTTCATGATTGATAAGAAAATATTTGACCTTATCAAAGATATAAATTAATTTCAATAGTATATCCTAAGGAATATGTCCATAACCACTATGTCATACCTTATTGTCAAGCTCACTTTGGAGAAAAATGAAATTAGGATAATGAAGAGAAAAAATGGATGGAAAAATTGAAGGAGTTTGACATAAAAATCAATCTTGCAAAGATTTTTAGAAGTCAGGGCATCATCTAGATCATGAGTGAGCCTAACCCATGTATCAATATTGAGGATATTTGTGAAACATAAGTATGTAGAGAAGATTGACTTACTAATATTATTCAATATTTACTCATAGGAACTTGTTCTATGGAACTCAATAGAGAACAAAAGAGAGATTTGAGGCTCAAAGATACCCATTACATGATCAAGAAGGGGAATATATATAGAATAAATTATGATGGCATCTATTTAAATTGGGTATAATGAGAATAAGCTCAAGAAATTATATAAAACTTACACTAGAAGATAGGTAATGGTCATCCTTTGGAAACACCACAACCCATAAAATCCTTAGAATGGGTTATTACTCACCAATGGTCTTTAAGGATGCACATGTTCATGTAAGAATATGCCATTAATGCCAAGTCCTATAAAAATGATAGGTACATACAACAATGTTATTGTAACTTATTATTGAAGGAAAACCATTCAATTAGTGAGGCTTAGACTTCATTGGTGTCATTAACACTAATTCTTCAATTGGCCAAATATTCATACCCACTACCAAATTTTTTTTACAGATGATGGAATAAATTAATGGATAAAAGGCATTGAAAAACAGAAGACATAATCTAATTTATAGAGGAAAACATCACAATTAGGTTTAGTACCCTTATTTACTTAGTTTATGATAATTGGTCAACATTCCAATCAATTGAATTCATTGAATGGGCCCATGACAATAAAATCACCATTAGGTAATCTTACAACCATTACATACAATGAAATAGATTAGATAAATCATTAAATAAAAATTTTATTGATGTCATTAAAAATTCAACATCAAATCAACCTAGAGAGTGGCATAATCTATTGAAACATGCACTATGGGATGATCAAACAAGATACAAGCATGCCCTCAAGGATTCACCTTAATTGTTGGTGTATAGATGACAAAAATTTTTCCCAGTCATTCTTAAATTACCAAATATAAATTTATGCAAGATTACATGAAACCAAATGAAAAAATGGAGTCTCAATTATTAAACATAATAGAGATAAAATATTAATGGACTGAAGCTTTATCAAATTTCAGTAAACATGATGACATAGTAAAAAGGTGGTTTGGTAGAAGAGAAAAATTAAAAACATTTATAATATCTACCTCATGCTTCTATGGGACAAAGGCCATGAAACAAAGGACAACATAACAAGTTTACTGAACTATGGATTGGACCTTATCAAATTTTAGATATCTTGGGTAATAATGATTTCCATTTGAGGGACTTCCAAGGTAATGAATTAACATATCTAGTTAATGGATAGTTTTTGTAGCACTAATTCATGGTTGTACCATATGGATATGTCCTTAAGTAAAAATAAGAGTTGTGGTAAATGTAGGAGTAAAATAGATTCATTACTTTCATAGTTAGTTTCATTGAATTTTAGATTAACATTTCCTATTTTTAGCATTTTTCTTTCCTTATATTAGTTTCATACTTTTTATATTAGATGTATTTTATTTCATGGTAATCTGATTAACTTATAATATATGAAAGAAAGTACCCAACCCATTGGAATTCTTATCCATGTTTAAATCTAAAAATTTAATCTATGGGAAAGGTCCTAAAAGGAAGAACTAGTGTGGGAAGGACATAAAACAAAGCACACAAATTAGTTTGATTGTAGGTATTACACCCTTGTGTTTAATATTTTCAAAATTTAGGTATCTAATAATAAAATTGATCATGGTTATGATACCACTAAATACTTATATCATGTATGCAGAGGTTGTTGTCATCACACCATACAAATTTAGAAAGTTCTCATTTTTCTTGCATCAAAAGCACTTTTCATGTTAATAATTGTTTGACGAAATGACATTATATATAGATGTGAATGATAGGGAAAATATGGTAAAATAATGTCTTCATATATACCAACTCATTTTGGTTTTTACTCTCTATCTTCCAACCATATTTTATAAAACAAAAGCACTAAAATAAGGACCAATGCATCCTAAAAGAGTGATCAATCAAACCTAAAGAAAATATAAAGGTGATCAAAGGCTCACATGATGAAATAAGATCAATGTATCATGCATCATGTAAGAATACATGAGGAGGAAAGAAGAGGGACCAAAGGTATCTCTGTTGAGGATATGGATGGTTGGTTGGAAGTAGAGCAATACCCAAACTTACCTAGTTTAAAGTATGTTCTCAAAGAAACTAGAATGAAACCTATAATTACCTTAAGTCTTTTATAAAATATTCACAACAAGGATAAAAGGAAAATCCCTTCTTAATGCACAAATCTAGGGTATGACCAAATCAAGTATGTTGTATGTAGTTGTTTGGAGTATCTTTCATATTTTTGATGCAATTATTCTCTTATGAAATGGTTCAAGTTTGATTTGAAATTACTAACCAAAAGTTATGAGTTCTCAAATACTTAGGAGTATTCCCCTTGTGAGTCACCATTTTTTTTACTCAACATACCTCCATTAATTTTTTTAATTAGGGGCCCATTATATCTTGAAAGGTCTAGACCTATTTTAGAAATCTTCTTTCATATAAATTTACATGTTCCACCTAACTTTGCTATTTGGTAAATGCAAATGAATGTGTTTTGCTTATTTAGACTAATTTATTAATATTTTTTAGAAATTTTTCATATAAATGGGTTTTTAGAACATGCACAATATGTAAATTCTTAGGCTTCACATAAATTGGTCTTTAAAAAATTTGTTTGAAAATTGACCTTTGGTATTTTTCAACCATTTTCACCTATGTTAACATTCACAAAAATGTTCTTCAAAACTTTTATATTCAGGTTTTGTTCAAAAATTCTATTTGTAGGTTGGGTCTTGATAAATTTATCCATGATGTATGCATGTATTTATAATTTACGTTCATCATGAGTTTGGTCTTTGGAGTTCAATCTTTGGTAAAAGTGTTTGGAATTTAATCTTCATGAAAGTGGTGATGTTTAGTCTTCAAAATTTGGTCTTTGGAAAAAGTGTTCAGAGAATTTTTTTGGCAAAACTAATCAAAGATTTTTTTAGAATATGGTCTTCATAACTTTTGGTTCAGAAGGTCTTAGCTAATATTTGGTATTAGGTGAAAATGTTCAATGAAGTGTTTAGAACTTGGCCTTTAAAAAAGGCAACCTTCATAGCCTTCACAAAAGACATCCACCACAAGTCTTCAAAACTTTTATTCATAATATGTGTTTAAAGTGAAAAAAATTGAGATAACCATATTTTAACACAACATTCGACTACCAACTACTAAAAGCCTTTATGGAATAGCTAAACTAAATAAAAAAGAGTGACTAGATGACACTTGTCAAAGGCAATGATGTGGAATTTATCTAAACATCTATAATGTATAAATGGAATAATCAAAGTAAAGTGGAAAAGTTCAAATTGAATGAGTGAAGAAAGTTTAGAGATGTTGGACATTAATGGTGCATGAATTGAAATTGATTACCAAAAATTGTATCAATGAATTGAAAGTAAACATTATGCCCACTGATCATAAATGACCTTGAGCTAACTTGCATCTTTGAGAGCTAGAATCCATAACTACCTACATTTGAATTGTGAAGTTCTTCCCAAATAGCCAAGCCATTAAATTAAAAAACCTGAACTCAACTAGCTTATCAAAAAAATAATGACTTCATCATCCAAGACATTTAGGGGAGCCCATCCACCATTTAAGTTTTTGATTAAAGACTTTATCGAGCACATAGACACTATTTCTAACTCTATATTATTCAATGATGGGTATCCCAACTACTCAGATCTATGAGATGTAATTGAAAAGTGTTGAAAATATTGTCATTGATGTCAAAGGTCTTGCATTATTGGTGATAAAGGCCCCATAGAATTTAATGGTGTTTTTAATATTCATATCTTGGCTAATGTGTGTTAATATTTATTTAATATTAATGAATATGTTTTTGGTTTCATATAAGTCAAACGAGGGTCCATGGAGAAGTCAAAGATTCATGAGGTAAAGACAAAAGAAGAATGGAATGTATTTTCTCATGAAGTGTCATCTTGAGGAATTCCAAGAGTCACCAGGTAAAGATAAAAGAGGGTATGGCACATTTTTACATGAAGGGTCACTTTGAAGAATACAAAAAGTCACCAAGATAAAGACAAAAGAGGAAATGATGCATTTTTTTATGAAGGGTCACCATATGAATTTTCAAATGCAAGGATATGAAGGGTCATATAAGTTTGGCACCATTTTCCATAAGGACTGAAGGGTCACAAAGGGTGAATGCCAAAGGTCATTTGGAAATCTATAAATAAAGGCTTGAGAAGCCATTTGAGATATGCAAGAGAGTGCATGGTTTGTATTAGTTTTTGAAGAGATAAAATCAAGAGATATTGTAGATTTATATCATTTGTTGAGTAAGCAACATTGAGAGATAGTTGTTTTTTATGTACAAGAGGGGTTCGTGCACTTGTGGGTTGGTGCTCACAAATCTTTATGAGGGGTTAGTGTTCATAAATAGTTACTATGCTAGTGTATGGAAAAGGGGTTGGTGATCTTACAAGTTGGTGCTTGAAAAATTTGTAATTTGAGTTGGTGATCATTCATATACTTAAGGTTGTTCTCCATGGTTTTTCCCACCTTGGGTTTCCATGTAATAATTTGGTGTATCTCTCTTTCTCTCTCTCTTATGTGGTACATATTATTGTTTTAGTTTTATTGCATATCTTGAATGTGTGGTTAAGTGGTTAAAGAAAAGGAATTTGATAAGTAAAAATATATATAATATACTGCTTTGCCCTTCCCTCTTAATATATTTTATGCTTAACAATTGGTATCAGAGTAGGTTTCTTTGAAAAATGTTTTACAACTTAAAGGTAGATTGAGAAAGCATGATGGTTGGATCACATGAAGGTTTTTATACAAATAAGGTACCTTTGTTTCATGGGGAAAATTATGATTTTTGGAGCATAATGATGAAGACTTATTTGATGGCCCTTGGATTCGACATATGGCAAGTAGTGGTGGAAATATGAAGAGCCACAGACACTTGTAACTACTCTGGTAGAAAAGAAGGTAAGTGAAAATAAGCTAAAGATTTAAATTCTATTTTATGTGGGTTATGTGAATCAATTTTTTTTAAAGTTATGCAATGTAAATTTGATCATGAAACTTGGGTAAAACTTGAGAATATTTACAAAGGTGATGAAAAGGTTTAGCAAGCTAAGCTTCAAATTTTAGAGTACAGTTTGAGAGTTTGAAGATGGAAGATGAAGAAAATATAACAAGTCATCTTTTGAAGGTTGATGAAATAGTTAATAAGATTCAAGGTCTTGGATAAAATTTAAAAGAATAAATTATGGTTTAAAAAGTTTTAAGATCTCTACCATTGAGATATGATAGAAAAGTTTTAGCAATTGAAGATATGAAGAATTTAGCCAAGATAAAGATGAATGAGTTGCATGGTATTCTTATAGCATATGAGATGTAGACCAAATAAGAGAAACCCTCAAAGACAGAAGCTACATTCAAGACATAAAAGAAAGAGAAGGATAATATTTAAAAATTTAATTATATTTCTAGTGATGGTGAATATGACAACAGAGCTCTATTCATTTTCAAGACAAAAAAGAGCATAGGTAAATATAAAAAAAGTTACCTTTTAAATGTTTTAATTGTGGAAAGATTGGAAATTTTATAGCTAAGTGCCTAGATAAGGGTAATGGTGATAATGAAGAAGGAAAGTATACATACAAGAATAATTTCAAAGAAAAATTCAAGAAGGTATTTGAGAGGAAGAGTTTGTATTCTAAACATCCTAGCTTAGTGGAAGATAGTGGAGTTAGTGATTCAGAAGAAGAGATTCTATTCATGGCCATACATGAATATGCCTCTACAAGCAAAATTAAAGATGATCAAGAAGAATAATAAGATGAAGCCAAAGTGAATCTAGAAGGAGAACTTGTTTGTGCCTTAGAAGAGTTAAAAGCTCGTGAGAAGAAGAATCAAAGATTAAAGCTCCAGATTGAGAAAAATGAAAATGAGTCAAAGGAAATAATTAAAGATCTATAAGCACACTTTGAAGAAGCCAAGAAGAATGAAGAATATCTAATGGTATAGTTGAAAAAAGTAAGTAAAGAATGTGAAAGATATTTTATTGAAATTGCTTCTTTAAAAGCAGATCTTGAGAAAACAAATAAAACAATCAATGATATGGAAACCAATGATTCAAAATTTGAGAATAACACTAATATGTTGAATAAGATATTTTAAAGTTAAAGATCAACGTCAAATAAGATAGGTATCATATTTAAAAAAGAGAAAGGGGACGCCACTAATTTCATAGATAAGGAAAAAGGAAAGAGATATGCTGAAGTTCTTACAAAAGAGGAAATAAATAGGGAAGAAGTTTAGAATATAGAGGACATCTCAAACAAAGAAGGCTAGAGGGAACAGATCTGCAAAATAAAATCAAGTCAGAGATACAGAAACAAGTCCTATTTTTATGGTTATTATTTTTATTATAATGAATATGGTCATAAGAAAATAGAATATCAACAAAGGGCTAACATTTTTAGAAATAAGAAGGAAAGTTATACAGAGTCAAGCAGAAGCCATAACTCTTTTACTCCTCTATCAGGATTTAATGAAGATGCCATGATATGTTATAAGTGTAATAACTTTGGACACATAGTTTGGTACTATAGAAGGGTGTTTGAGTTAATCAAGAAGGACTAGAGTTTCAAGGATCCATTCATCAAGAAAAAAGTTTAGATAGGTTCATGGTAGAAAAACCAACCTAAAAAATCTATGTTGGTACAGACAGCTTTGCATGCAAGAAATGAAGAAAACCAATGCTTTATTGATAGTGGATGTTTGCGGCACATGAAAGGAGACAAAATCAAGTTCATAACCTTAAATAATATCAATGGTATCATTGTGAAATTTAGAGATAATACTACTACCATAATTACTAGAAAAGGTTCACTAAGTTTGGATAATGGTAGAACTAAAATTAAAAAAAAATTGTATGTAGAAGGTCTTAAGCATAATCTTTTGAGTGTAAGTCAAATGTGTGATCAGGGTCACATAATAAAGTTTTATGTAGAAGGTTGTAAAATTAGAAGAAAATATTCTGATGTGTTGGTTGTAGATGCTCAAAGAACATGTAAAAATTTGTATATATTATAGACATCAAAGGCCAAAGATATTATTTGAGTCTGATTGAAGAAAGTTGGCTATGGCATATGAGAATGGGACACATAAATTTTGAAAATCTTGTCAACATCAGTAAGAAACAAGAAGTCAAAAATCTTCCAAAGATTACAAAGCCATCTGACATGCTTTATAAACCTTGTCAACATGGGAAGTATGCCAGAAGGTGGTTCAAAACAAAAGAGTAGTTGACCACTCAAAAGTTAGAGCTTGTTCACACTGATCTATGTGGACCTATGAGAAATCAAATTACTCAAGGTGAGAAACATTTCATGTTACTTATTAATAATTTTTTACGTATGACTTGGATAATGTTTTTAAATAAAAAATCAAAAGCTTTTAGACATTTCAAAGCATTCAAAGCATTAGTTGAGAATGAAACCAGTTTGAATATTAATTGTCTAAGATCAGATCAAGGAGGAGAATTCATGTTAGATTAGTTTATTGTGTTTTGTGAAAACCATGGAATAAAGAGACATTATTCAGTAGCCAAAAACCCATAGTAAAATGGAGTAGTTGAATGGAGAAATAGAATAGTTTAGGAGATGGTGAGGGAAATGCTAAATGAATCCAAGATACCAGATAAATATTAGAGAGAGGTAGTTGCTATAGCAGTACATATTCAGAATAGAGCATTATTGAGAGTCAATAGTGACAAGAATCCTGATGAGCTATGGAAAGACAAACTAGCAATAGTTGATTATTTTAGAGTTTTTAGCAGTAGATGCTTCATAAAAAGAATTGATGAAAAAACACAAATAATCAGTGATCTAGTAGACATCCTAAAATCATTAAAGAGGAAAATTTTGAAGAATCAGATGAAGATGAGAAGAAAGAGAAAAATGACATCAAAGCCCCATCTAAATATGTTTAGAGAAATCATAATGAAAGTGACATCATCAGGGACATAAATGAAGGAATTTACACCCAAAAGAATGTTTTAAAGTGAATTTGAGCAAGTTAATTTTTCTTTGTTATCCAAAATTTAGCATAGAAAATTTTCAAAAGCTAGACATGATAATAATTGGGTTAAGGTAATGGATGAAGAATTAAATTAGACAAAAAAGAATGATACTTGAGAATTAGTGCCTAGACTAAAAGATCATAATGTGGTAGGAACAAAATGGGTTTATATAAATAAGTTGAATGAAAATGAAAAAGTGACTAGGAATAAAGCAATATTAGTATGTAAAGGATATGCTCAGATTGAGGGAATAGATTTTGAAGAAAATTTTGCACCAATGTCAAGGCTAGAGACTATTAGAATGTTTCTTGCATATGTAGTGTTTAAAAATTTCAAAGTGTTTCAAATGGATGTAAAATCTACTTTCCTAAATTGGAATCTAGAAGAAGAGGTCTACATTGAGCAACCTAAGGGATTTATTATCTCAAATATTATTAGCCATGTATGTAGATTAAAGAAAGCCCTGTATGGATTGAAACAAGCTTCCAGAGCTTGGCATGCAAGACTTGATAAGTACCTATAGGATCAAGGTTTCAAGAGATGATTTGTTGACAATAATATCTATAAAAAAAATAGAAGGTGAACATTAATTGATTGTTATGTTATATGTTGGTGACATCATTTTTGGAGGAAACATTAAAAAGATGACAAAAGAATTTTCTAATAATATGAAAAAAGAATTTGAGATGTCTATTCTTAGAGAATTGTCATTTTTCTTAGGATTGAAAATATTTTAGTTAGATAAAGGATTTTTTATATCTAAAAGTAAATATTCCAAGGAAATGTTGAAAAAATTTAGTTTTGAAGATTGTGCACCAGTTGGCACACCAATGTGTATAGGAAATAAAGTGAGCAAGGATGAAGATTCACCTATTATAGATTAACATTTGTATAGATATATGATTGGTAGTATTTTATATTTGACAACATCAAGGCTAGACATTATACATGCAATAGGTATGGTTGAAAGATATCAGTTAGCTCCAAGAGATAGTCATGTTTATTTAGTGAAAAAAATATTTAGATATATCAAGGGGACATTGGATTATGGATTGTGGTATCCCACAGGTAGAGATTCCACTTTGGTTCCTTATACAGATTTAGATTGGGTAGGTTGATTGGATGATATAAATAGTATAAGTGGAGGATATTTCTTCCTTAGTGATAGCTTAGTATCATGGCTAAGCAAGAAGCAAAATTTAATATCACTTTCTACAACTAAAGTAGAATATATTGTAGTGTTATTGTGTTGTACTCAAGTGCTTTAGATGAAGAAAACTTTGGAAGATATCAAGGTAAAATATGATGAATCTATTTCTATTTTTTGTGAAAACACAAGTGCTATTAATATTTCAAAAAATCTAGTGATGCATTCAAGAGCAAAACATATTCCCATTAGATATCACTTCTTGAGAGAGCAGGTTGCAAATCAATAAGTTAAGATGGAATATATCAGTACTACAAAGTAGATTATAGATATTTTCATAAATGCACTACCAAAAGACACTTTTGAGTATCTATGAGAGAAGTTGGGAGTAATTTATTTTACTTCCTACCATTGAGGAACAACATTAGTTGAGGGGGAGTTAAATGTTAGCTCTAGGTAGGGCCTTTGCCATTGATGTCAAAGGGGGAGAAGAATAGAAATAAGTATAGGTACAGGTGTAGAAATAGGTATAGGGAATAAGTATAGGTTGCTACATTAAGGGTGAGTTACTATACATTTTTTATATGGTAGTATGTATAGGTTGACATGTGTATTATAGGTTTCAAGATGTGACAGTTTTAGTTTGAGGTTGCCATCAATGAAAAAGAGGGAGATTGTTATAAATATTGTCATTGATGTCAAAGGTCTTGCATTATTGGTGATAAAGGCCCCATATAATTCAATGGTGTTTTTAATATTCATATTTTAGCTAATGTGTGTTAATCTTTATTTAATATTAATTAATATATTTTTGGTTTCATATAAGTCAAAAGAGGGCCCATGGAAAAGTCAAAGAGTCACAGGGTAAAGATAAAAGAGGAATGGGACGCATTTTCTCATGAAGATTCATCTTGAGGAGTTCCAAGAGTCACCATGTGAAGACAAAAGAGGGTATGGCACATTTTTCCATGAAGGGACACTTTGAAGAATGTGAAAACTCACCAAGATAAAGACAAAATAGGAAAGGATGCATTTGCTTATGAAGGTCACCATATGACTTTTCAAATGCAAGGATATGAATGGTCATGCAAGTTTAGCACAATTTTTCATAGGGATTGAAGGGTCACAAAGGGTGAAATCCAAAGGTCATTTGGAAAGATATAATTGAAGGCTTGAGAAGCCATTTGAGATATACAAGAGAATGCATGGTTTGCATTTGTTTTTGAAGAGAGAAAAGTAAGAGATATTGTAGAGTTGTATCATTTGTTGAGTAAGAAACATTGAGAGATAGTTGTGTTTTATACACAAAAGGGGTTGGTGCCCTTGTGGGTTAGTGCTAAAAAATATTTTTAAGAGGTTGGTGCTCTAATGGATTGGTGCTCACAAATATTTGTTGTGTTGGTGCACAGAAAAGGGGTTGGTGCTCCTACAAGTTGGTGCTTGTGAACTTTGAAATTTGAGTTGGCACTCATTCATATACTTGAGATTGTTCTCCATGGTTTTTACCACCTTGGGTTTCTATGTAAAAATATTGTCTCTCTCTCTCTCTCTCTCTCTCCCTCTCTCTCTCCCTCTCTTATGTGGTGCATATTATTGTTTCAGTTTTATTGCATATCTTGAATGTGTGGTTAAGTGGTTAAAGAAAAGGAATTTGATTAAGTAAAAACATATATAATATATTGATTCACCTCCCCCCTTTTAGTATATTTCATGCTCAACAATAAGGTAGATTCCCATACTTATGAAGATAATTTGAAACTAGCATAGATGTAATTAGATGCATATTTACTCCCCTTTAAGTGATAAGGATTGCATTTTGTAGTATCCAAGCCTGAGTTTATGCCATGCATTGGCCTATTGCTAGCCCTGTTAGTTGTAGGCAAGGTAACTAGGGGTTATTTCCTACATCACATGGAGTAAAATATCATCATCACCTATATTTTAAAATACACCTTCCAAAGGTAATTATGTCTTCCTATTGTAGACACACCATTTTATTTGTATAAAGTGGTAAATGTTAGTAACCCAAATTGTACCATGATAAAGTAGATTACTCAGATCTCCTTCAAACCTAGACTAACATTAGATTAGTCTATAGGCTATGTGATACTTATACTTAGAACAAACCTATAGATTATGAGGCTAGATCCTATGATGTATTAAATTTTAATTAGTTACTAAAACCTATTTTCTTTGAGATTGAAAAGAGTTAGAAAGATAACTAAAAGGGATACCTATATTAGTCATGGTGATGCACCTATATTACTGATTCATTCATCCACTCAATTTAAACTCAAACTAATACTAATAATCAATGAAAATCATAAAATTTTACAACTCCAAGGGAATATTATGAAAAAAGTATTTCACATAAAGGTTTCATTATGGGATCAAAGCATTAGGGCAATTCAAGGCATTAATTAGTCAATATCTCCACTACTAGCTCAATCACTCAACATCAAACATTATATATGACTTGTATAAGATGACATACTAGTAACTAGGTAATATTAAGACCTACCAAGGGAGAAAACACTACCACATGTGCAAATAAAACTAATATAAACACACTAAAACTATATCAAGGAATTTTAAAATAATCATTTTATTCACTTAAGAGGTTACAAAGCTCAATCTTGGTTGAGTTTCATCATGCCTAAGAGATGGATCTTGAAATAAGGCCTAAAAGCCTCAATATATATAAAGTGAGAAGAAGAGAAGAAGAAAATAGAGAATTTCATAGAGAAGAGGATAAAATATCCTCAATATATCATTAACTCTAGCATGATTTCTATTTCAACTTGTTACAAACAATTCTTAAGACATCTCTCCATGTTTGATGCTCATGCATGCTCCTTGAATGAGCTGTTGGGAATTGAAAACAAGGTGGTAGGTGTATTTGAATTTTTCAAAAATAAATTTTAATAATTATTTCCATTATTTATCAAATAAATCCTCTTAACATAAGATCAAATTAAGTGAATTACCCTTTCTCTATTAAGGCCATGAAACATGCATTGATTACTACACTAGGATAAGTTAACTCATGATAAGGATCAGTTATGCATGATTTGACACTCAAAAATTAGTTGTTCATGAATTGTATAATTTTTATGGCATGATAAATCTGCATTAACTCATCCAACAGTCTCCTTATGCCAACCAAAACTTCACTTGATTGACCAAGTAGGTCTATTAGGCTAATTAGGCCTAGTAGCTTAATTGTTAGTACCTGATGGCCATGAAAACCCTATATTAAACCTTATAAACTTGTGTAAAAGTTATTTTTATGCCTGAAATAATTACTCATAACATGAAATAAGTCTCTTTGAGCAAGAAATACCTCAAAATTTTCTAAACTAGATGACTAGGTCACCTTGTCTTTCACTCCTATAGATTGCATGATTTGAAGAGAGTAGTAGAGACATTTAAAATCATGGTTTTGAGAATTTGATGTGTTTATAAGGTGAAACAAGTGTCAAGATTCACTCTCTATTGATTGACATCTCCTTAAACTACCTTGTACCCCTCTTTTTGTACTTTCCCCCTACAAAACACTATCTTTTGATATGTTCATATAGTTCCATACAACATGGTACCATGTTCAGAATCCTATATGAGTTTAATTTATGATTATAGAGTTTTTATGGTTATTCATGGGTTTTTAGATGTAAGAAAAATCATATTTCTCAAAAATGGTTTGTAGTAGGGTTTAAGGAGGGTTTTAGAGGTCCACCTTCTTAACAATGGTTCATAAAGTAAAGACCTCCAAACTATAACTTATTTTCATGGATATTTATTAAATATATCCCTTCAAATTTTATGAAAATATTGGGTTCCCATGAAAAATATGTGCAAAGATACATACATAGAGAAATTTGATTGTAGGGTTTTGCATGAATTCTAGATTTACTTATAGTCTTAGTGATGGTTCATAAATATTATATCCTCAATTAAAAATCAATAATTAATGTATTTAAAGTGAATATGGGTGATAAAATCTTAGTAATATCATTTGGTCCAACTCCTTGTGTCGTGAAGGATACAAGTATTGAAACATGCAGTTTGAGATGAATATGATGATTGTGTAGTTTAAATAGGTTTTAAAAATTATAAATGACATTTATTCATTTACATATTCTTTAAATAAAATTTATAAGATTTTTACCATCCCCTTAAATAGTTTCATGATGTCATCTTTGATTTCAAGTGTTTTCATGGTAGTTTGAGCCTTCTAGGCTTCACGATTAGTTTTAAGCCTGTCTAACCTTTACTGAGTTTTGATGGTCAAGGTAAATTTAGGTGATATGAGGGGTTAAAAATAATAATATAATATTATTTACATTTATTTATATTCCATATAACTAAATTTGAATTCTCAAACTTTACTTTGTCTTCATATCTTATAAGACTGCCTATAGGTTTGGTTTGCCTACCTGTGTGTGTATGGAGACAAAAAAGGCCTATAAGGTTATTAATCCTTCAAGGAAATGTTTTATTGATTTTTAACCCTACTCCAAAGGTAAAATACATCCTTATTCCCAACTATTCTATCAATTTTGCCTCTTATACATTCATATGTTGCCTAGGGTTTAGGATTTACTAGGCCTAGGTAGCCCTAATACTGATTCTAGTGTGTTTGAACCTCAAACTAAGGTTATTATTTATTGAAAACAATAGTATATCATTATTACCTACTTAAATATGTTTTTTATGTCTTCAAATATAATTCAAAACACATGGATGTCATCAAACTAGTGCACATGCCTATCATAGCTCTCTTTTCCTTAACTATCCTGTAAGGATTTCAACCTAAAATTTGACTATTATCAACCCTAAAAATAATATAAGGAAACTATAATAATCATTTTAATGTCTCAAAACCTCTTCATGAAGTCCAAACTCTCTTTTTCTCTTCAAAACTCTTCTTGGTAGCTCATTTGATCTTATGACTAACTACTTAACTAATTGTATAAGCTCTATGAAAAAATATCAAGCATTTTCACCGCTGGTATGACCTTTAGGATGGAATAGGAATATTAAATAAATTATTAGGACTATTTTTATTAAATTTAGGTGCCTAATTCTATCTATATAGGTCTTAAAACCTCAAATTCTCTTAAAACTATCTTCCTACATTGACTGTGACTGCATATTCCTCTTAGGTTCAACAGATATAAGCATACCCTAACCATCTCATCATATTTTTAAAGTTATGAAAGGTGTAGGAGTGTTAATTAATGTAAAATTCAGTCCCAAAAATACCTAATTCCACTCAACATGCCTACAATTCTTGGTAACCTTCAATCTAAGAAAGAACCCTTAAGAACAAGTGGACTGTAGCTTTCCTATTTGATTGTGTTTTATGCATTTGAATATGTGTATGTAATTTTAAGGAATGTATTGATTTATCCTTTAATTTTAATTTATATTTTGATTAATAAGTTCATTTATATCTTTCTCACAAATTACTACTTCATTGTGATTCAATTGTAGACCACCTTGATGTGATATTGGTTTGATCAAAAGGAGGACCTATAGGCTGGGGCCTATATGTCACTTTTTTAAGTATATAGACTAATTTGACATCAGATTTTAACCTTAAAACTTCTAACTACCAACCATGATGCTTCCACTATCATTGTTTGATGATTTATAAGGCATATATCAAACACAAGGTCACCTTGAGCTTACCTACCTCACTGAACATTTCACATCACCATTATGGTTGTAGGTGACTATATTTAATCCTTGTATGAGATAGTAGGTTTATGAAGGATATGAGGTGATATTTATAATTATTCAACTTTGAGATTTTATTATTCACCTTGAAACCTCTCCATCACTAATCTTACCCAAGATCAAGTCCTTGATACTCACTTTCAAAACTCAGTCATTATGAGGCTTGTTAAACCTTGATGTATGAATTGAGACATTTATGTTGGAGTATAAAAAGTGAATATTTACTTGAGTAAACATAAGACATCACATTTTCTTTTGAAATATTTGACCTTCAGCCTAGTTTAATCCTTATATTTCTTACATAAGAACCTTGTTCAAGATGACCTCCTTTGAAGAATCTTTATGTTGATTATTATAAATGGTCATGAGATTATTTTCAAACTCATGATAGAGTACAATCATGGTGTATGGTGAGTGAGGTTTAGATAGGTTTCATGGTGTCTATTGGATATCTAAATTCCATCTTATTTTCCATACATATCTTGTCCCACTCACTTGTCTTGATCTCCAAGAAACTCCTTAAGACTACCTTCAAGTATCCTCATAACCTCAATTATAAGTGAAGATGGGGAGTTGAATGTGTATCTCATCATTCATGACTGATAATAGACTATGTACCTTTTGGTTCACCATATATACCTTTTGTATTTTACCTCGTAACCCCAAAATCCATATTTTTATCTTTTTCAAAACCAAAACATAGAACATTCTTGGAGATTGGTGACCTGAATGTGTTTTTTATGGACTGAGATAGATTTAGGTCTTGAAAAGGTCAAGGATTATAGATTATAAACTTCTCATTCATTGAAATCAACTAGAGGAGATATTTCAACATCCTTCATTGAGATATTCATGTTTTCTAGTCTTCTCAAATCACCATCTTCATGAAGCACATTCTTGAATGAATTCGTCTTCACTATAAGTGGAGATTGTTCCCTATTTAGCACTATGTAGGGTAGCATAATCATATATTTATGACCATAATTATTTATAGACATTATATACTCCATTTGAAAGTGGAGTAATAATGTGGAAGTGGATGGATGGTGGTATGATGATAATGGACATGGAAATGAGAATGAAGATGGAGTAACAAGCCTATTCAATGGCAAAATGGTAGTGTGAAGACTATGTTAAGGTATAAAACATGATGGAGGTGAAGAGAACATGTGAAGTTTATGTTAGACCATATTTAATGGTATTATGCAATCATAAGCATACCCTAAAGAAGATATAGTATTTTATAGGCTCTTAAAGAAGGTATACATAATGTGAAAGAAACCTAGGATTCCTCTAATAACCTTAACATATGCTAAAATACCTTAACATATGCTAAACTGAGAGTATGAGGGTGTTTGAGGATGATTAAGGGTGAGTGAAACATGAGAGATTAAGAAAATTTTGAGGCACTTAAATGAAGGACATATGATATAAATGAAATCCTACAAAAAAAATTCCATCAAATCTTGATGTTCTTAGATGCTTCATGAACTATATAACCTTCCTTTATTTGTTTACAAACTATTAATTAGTAGTATATGTATTATTTAGATCCATGTGACCTCATAAATGTGAAAATAAGTTTAATAATTTCATGGAAAGGTTATTCAAACTCTTGAAAAGCTCCATAAACCTATATTTTTTTGAAATTATGCTCAAGAGAGGAGGAAACTCAGAAAATTAGTTGCTTATTTGAATGAAGAAGCCATAGTGGGTACCTTAAATTGTAAAGGATTTTTCATAAAGGAGAGAGATCCAAAATAATAACCAATTTAAAAATATGGAATCTCTTGTAGACCCCTTCCTCCACCCAAAATTCTAGATCTTGATTTTCTTTCTCTTGGCCATACCATCTGTAAACCTGAAGGGCTCTCTTGATGTGGAAGGAAACTAGGTGGATGAAGAGAAAATATTTTGAGCATATTTTAGATAATTTTTACTTGAATCTTCTTTAAATCACCCATCATGACTCCACTTTCAAGCTCATGGTCTTTGTTGTATGGAAAAGTCTATAAAAATACATACTTCCTACATAAAACACATGACAATAACCTTTCCTTTGAATTTTCTTCACACTTCAAGTTTGGTACCACCAATTTAGGGAAATAAGAGGAGTATGGGTCAATATGGAGATTATAAAAGCTAAAAATTATTTAATGATCAAAATATGGGAAAATTTTACATGTGGGATCTCTCTGGATTATTTTTAATGGTTTAGGTTTACATGGGGAGATATTTCCAAAGTATGAAACATTAGACTTAAAAAATGAGATGAATATGAAGGTGTTTAAAGGTATTATCAATTATTTAGGGGACTTATGAGGTCAAAAATATCATTTTAAGATATACAATGTCTATTTTAGGTGATATACATAGCTTCACAAAGGAGATTTGTCAATAAGTACTATGAAGAATACCTTATAGCCTTCCTAAAAAGCTTAAATAAGGATTTCATGTATTTTGATCAAAATTAAAATATTGTATCCATCTCCATAATATCAATTTTAGATCACAAGATCACTTGAGCTATTTATCAAAGACCTCTAAACATCCTCAAACAACATGATGTTACTTAATACCACTTAAAATAAGATATGACAGTGACAAGACACGAGACTCACTCTTGAAATGACAGTCAATGAACACTGTGATGATCAAGCACATCATTTTAATACCAAGGAAAACTAGGACATGAAAAGTATTTTATTGTTGGGGTTGGCATTTGGCATTAACAATCCAAATTTCTAATATTTTTAGTGAGTCATAGGGGTTGACCAACTTGCTAGTTAAGAGAACCTACTAAATATTCACGATAATGATATTCTAAAACATGAAAACATGGTTTTGATGACTAACTTATAATTTCAAATAGATTTTTATACTTTATGACACCTCTTATAATTTCAAGTAACAATATATAATATAAAAAACAAAAGGAACACAAATTAAGAAGCAAACATGCCTTACCTAAGGAAACAATAAAACAAGACAAACACAACAAGGCAATAGACTGATACTTGTGATAACCACTTATTGAAATAAGACCAAAAACTAAAAAAACTAACCAGAAGTCAAAATATTTCCTTTATGGTCAAATGGAAAACTTGATTTAACACCATGGCACTTTGAATTATGATTTCCATATCTTAATAGCTCCTTCTTATAGCTAGGATCATTATCACATTCATGGCCTCTTAGGGAATCAATTGAGCCTTCTAGTTATACTCTTAGTTGTATGGATTATACATGTGAGTTCAACACCCAATCATACTCCTAAATTTATCTACTTTTCAAGAACAATGTTAATTCTACCTCATTCATGTGCTGTCAATGGTATGCCATGTTTTGGTTAATGCTTTCATTCTATTTCATAATGACATATTGAAATTCAATATGCATGATAAAGGATAATAAATCTTCACTTGATTTGTGTTCAAAAGTATCAACTTGAGGTAGTATCTCATTAAACACTTCATCATTACTTCCATAATCTTATTCTTGTAAACAAAACTTGACAGGGTCAGCATCTAATTGGTCTTCAAAATGTTCCATATGGAGTGTGATTCCTTGAAAGGCTTGATATTAATTAAAAATGATAATGTATTACTACCAAAGATCATCAGTGTTACTTTGACACTCATCTTTATTGGCTAGCCTACACTTGTCTATGGTAACCGCTACAAGTTCTTGAGGATTATCTTGATAGAGGACAACTACCATGTGACCAAGGAATTATTGTAAAAAAACTCTTATTTATCAACTAAAATATCTTTCTCTTGTGTCTCATCTTGTACTTGTAGATCATATTGTATCTCATCAACCTCTTACAACTCATCTTCTTTTATGTTATGAAATATTAAATTAGTCTCAATGATGATTTCCTCCTCTTGCTCACTCAAGTCACTCTCATCTTCTATCACTTAAGATAAATATTATTCATTAAATTTAAATAGGATGAGATCCTTCTCAAGAATTTTTATGGTGGATCCCTTAAAATACTCAAGAAGATGAGACAAATCCAATGGTGTTGCCATGGATGCTTCATTATGATCATGAGGTTGTTCATCTTTGACAACCATCACTTCCTCTCTTTACTAAAAAAATTATTGAATAGAAATACACAAGGGGAAATCATTGGAATTTTTAGGAGGGAGGAGTGGAGGGTAAATGATCTCATAATTTATTTCCACTTCAATGCTTGAGTTTATACTATACTATTCTTCTTTCTCCCTTGACTGCTATACTTGTTTCTAGGTCATAAACTTGGGTTTAGGGACTTCTTATTTTGTACTTATTTTAGCCATGGGTATGAATGGAGGAACTTGATGATAAGATTATGTTTTTTTTATCTGCCACTAACTGATGAAGATGTTGGTTTTCAAGCTAGACCTGTTTAGCAAGGTGAGCCTCAAAGTCAAGCACTATCTCATTGGATATCTCTCTTTGTTGATCAAAAGATGAAGGATCTTGTATGATCTACTATGAAACATGAAATTTAGCCTCCTTAAAACATAATTATTCAACTTTTTGAGGTATTTCTTGGATAATCTTATAAATAAGAAAGATTTGTAAGGCTTGTGAGGAATTTTGAGGGTTGTGGAACACATTTGTTTGATACTCTTGAGATTGGAAGGGTAGTTCAATGGAGGATTGATGTGAAATGAAGGAGGGAACATGTTATTTGTTATGGTGAATATGATTTCTCTCATTGACTACCAATTTCTCTTCAATGCCATTAAGTAGACCACTTATGCCCAGGATATCACCACTGACTTTTAAATGGACTTGTCTTATGAAATATGCCAACTCTTCTTTAGCTTGCTACAATGAAGCTCTTACGTTCTCAATCTCATACCTATGGATCTCATGTCCATAACTCTTTTGAGTGTCTATGATCACCATGTGTTTATCATAACCAAACAAGGTTTATTTAAAGTTTGATATGGATTATCTTGGAACTTGTTTAAGTTTATTAGGAATGTCATGAGATGGGCTTAATTGATTAGATTGATAACCAGGTTGCCAAGGAGATGAATGATGTTCACAAGGTGGGTTAGAGTGGAATCCTAGGTATTGAAATGGATCATAGGCCTAATAACAGCTCTTGTATTATTGATTAAGATGAATTCAATATTGATAGGGCTCATAATGAGATGTACAAGGATCATATTGGAATTAGGATGGATCATAGGGCTATTGATAAGGAGATATTTGACATAATATTACCCCATACACTACCATATATCACCACAAGACACATAGAAAATAATGAATTTATGAAAAATACTTATTATTTGACTCATAGATGATGACCATATGAGTGTTTGAAATTACTTATGAACACCAATATGCTGAAAATGAATACTTGAATGGCTGGATCTGTGTTCCACCAAGCATGAGAAAACTTTTATCAACCCAAGTTACACCCTAATAAAGTAGGTTACTCATATATCCTTCAAACTTGGACTAACATTATATTTGTCTATAGGTTATGGGATACCTATAATTAGACCAAACCTCTAGATTATGAGGCTAGCTCCTCTAGTGTATCAAATTTAAATCAATTACTAAAACTTACTTGCTTTGGGGGTAAAAAGAGCTAGAAATATAACTAAAAAGGAAACCTATACTAGTGATGGTGATGCACCTATATTTATGATTCATTCATCCACTCAATTTGAATTTGAACTAATGCTCATAAGCAATGCAAATCACTAAATTTTACAACTCCAAGGGACTCTTATGAAAAAAGTGTTTCACATAAAGGTTTCATAAAGTGATAAAATCATGAGGGTAATGATGGAAGGACTAATTCAAGGCACTATCCAATTAATAGATCCAATGTTAGCTTAGTCACTCAACATCAAACACTATATATGACTTGCATAAGATGACATACTATTATCTAGGTGAGATTATGATCTACAAAGGGAGAAAACACTACCACATGTAGAAATAAAACTAATATAAACACACTAAACCTATATTAAGGAATCTAAAAATACTTATTTTATTCACTCAAGAGGTTACAAAGCTCAATATTGGTAGAATTTCATCATGCCCAACAGAGGGATCTTGAAATAAGGCCTAAAATCCTCAATATATAGAAAGTGAGAAGAAGAGGAGAAAAAAATAGAGAATGACGTAGAGAAAAGGAGAAAATATCCTCAATCTATCATTAAATCCAACATGAATTCAATTACAACTTGTTATAGATAGTCCTTAAAATTATCTCCATGTTTGGTACTCATTGATGCTCCTTGAATGAGTTGTTAGGCATTGAAAAAAATGTGGTGGGTGTATTTGACTTATTCAAAACTCCTATTGAAGAATTATATTCAATTATTTGTCAAATAAATATTCTTAACATAATATTAAGTTAAGTTAATGACCCTTTCTCTATTAAGGCCATGAAACATGCATTGATTACTAAACTAGGATTAGTTAACTCATGATAATGATTATTTATGCATGATTTAACACTAAAGATTAGTTTTACATGAATTGGATAGTTTTATGGCATGATAAATCTACATTAACTCATCCAAAAATCTCTTTATGCAAACTCCAACTTCACTTGATTGACCAAGTAAGTTTACTAGGCCAATTAGGCCTAATATCCTAATTTATAGTAGTTGATGGCCATGAAAACCTTATATGACACCTTATAAACTTATGGAAAAGTAATTTTGAGGACTTAAAGAATGCCTCACACCATGAAATAGGTATCTTTGAGTAATAAACACCTCAAACTTAGCTAATTTAGGTGACTAGGTTACCTTGTCCTTCACTCCTAAAAACTGACTGATTTGAAGAGAGTAACAAAGGAATTTAGAGTCATGTTTTTGAACATTTGATGGCTTAATAATGTGAAACAAGTTTTAATCTCCACTCTCCTTTAATTGGCATCTCCTTAAACTACCTTGTACTTCTTTTTATACACTTTTCCCCTAAAAAACACTATTTTATGATAGGTATGTATAGTTTTATATAAAAAAGTACCATTTTTAGGACCCTCTCTGAGTTTACTTCATGATTCAAGAGTTTCTAGGGTGATTCATGGGTGTTTAGATGTAAGAAACATAACTTTTCTCAAAATTGGTCTCTAGTAGGGTTTAAGGAGGGTTTTGGAGGTCAACCTTCTAAAGTATGGACCTCCAAACTATAACTTATTACCATGAATGTTTAGTCCATATAACCCTTAAATGTTCCTAAGAATATTGGGTTCCCATGCAAAATGTGCTCAAAGATTAGTACGTAGAGAAGTTTACTTGTAGGGTTTTGCATGCATTCTGGACCTACTTATAGTCTTATTGATGGTTCATAAAACTTATATCCTCCATAAAAATAAATCCTTCATGTATTTAAATTACATATGGGGACTCAAATTTTTGTAACATCATTTTTTCCAACTCCTCATGTGGTGAAAGATACAAGCATTAAAATAGGTAGTTTGAGATGAGTTTGTTTACTATGTAGTTTGAATAGGTCCTTAAGAATATAAATGAGATTTATTTATTTATAAATAATTTAAATAAAATTTATAAGACTTTAATCATCCCATTAAACCTTTTCATGATGTCATTTTTTCTTTCAAGTGTCTTCATGGTGGTGTGAGCCTTTTAGGCTTCAAGACTAGTTTTAGGCCTGTCTAACCTTTACTGACTTCTAATGTTCATGGAATTTATAGGTGATATGAGGGGTTAAAACTAATCATATAATATTATTTCCATTTTTTATCCCCTTTAACTACCTTTTAATGATAAAATTCAACTTTGTCTCCATATCTTGTAAGACTACCTATAGGTTTGGTTTGCCTACCTGTGTGTGTATGAAAACAATAGAGGTCTACAAGGTTATTATTCATTAAAAAACATTTTTTATTTATTTTTAACTCTATTAATAATGTAAAAATAATCATTAGGCCAATATATTTTATCAATTTTGCCTCTTATACATTCATATGTTGCCTAGGGTTTAGGATTTACTAGGCCTGAGTAGCCCCAAGACTATTTTTTTTTTGTTTGAGGCTCAAAATAAGGTTTTTATATATTAATATCATGTATATATCAGTATTAAATACATAAATATGTGTTTTATGTCTTAAAATACCATTAAAAACACATAGATGCCATCAAACTAGTGCACAAGCTTGTTTTATCACTCATTTCCTTAACTAGTCCTTAAGGATTTTAACATGAAATTTGACTATTTTCAACCATAAAAATATTATATGGAAACTATAATAATAATATACATGTATAAAAAACTCTTAATTAATTCCAAACTCTCTATTTCTCTTCAAAACTCCTCTCAATAGTTCATTTGATCTTAAGACTGACTGCTTAACTGACTGTATGAGCTCTGTGACAAAACAATGACCATTTCCACAATTGGTATGACATTTAGGATGGAATAATAAGATTAAAATAGTTATGAAGACTATTTTTATTAAATTTTATATATTAATTACATCTACATTGGTCTCAAATCCTCAAATTCTCTCAAAACTATCTTCCTACGTTGACTGTGATTACATATTCCTCTTAGGTTCAACAAATATAAGCATATATTGACAATATTTTCATATTTTGGAAGGTATTAATGGTTTAGGAGTGTTAATTCATGAATAAATCATTCTAAAATAGATATCATTCCATTCAACATGCCTATAGTCCTTACCATCTTTCAATCTAAGTAAAAACCCTTACGAATAAGTGGACTGTAGCTTTCATATTTGACTATGTGTATGGAATTTTAAGGAATAAAATGAATTATCCTTTAATTTTAATGGAGTTTATGATTAATAGGTTCATTTATAATTTTATCTCCACTCACTATTTCATTGTGTTGCACTTGTAGACCACTTTGATGTGATATTAGTTTGATCAAAAGGACGATCTACAAGATAGGGCTATAAGTCACTTTTTAAACTATATAGAATAATTTTACATCATATTTGAACCTTAAAACTACTAATTTCCAACCATGATACTTCCAATATCATTTTTTGATGATCCATAAGGCATATATCAAACATAAGGTTACCTAGAGCTTAACTACCTCATTGAACATTTCAAATCACCATTATGGTTGTAGGTGACTATATTCAGGCCTTGTATGAGATAATATGTCGATGAATTTTATGAGGTAATAATGAGAATTATTTAACTTTGAGATTTTAAAATTCACCTTGAAACCTTTCCATCATTCATCTTACCAAGACCAAGTCCTTAATACTCACTTTCAAAGCTTAGTCATTATGTTAGAGTATGTAAAGTGAATATTTAATTAAGCATAAATATGACATCACATTTTATTTTTAAATATTTGACCCTCAAACTAGCTCAATCCTTATATTTCTTGCATAAAAACCTTATTCAAGATGACATCCTTTGAACAATCTTTATGTTGATTGCTATAAATGGTCATGAGATTATGTACAAACTGATGATAGAGTAAAATCATGGTGTATTATGAGTGATGTTTGGATATTTTTCATGGTGTCCATTGGAGATCTGAATTCCATCTTATTTTCCATACAATTCTTGTCTCATTCACTTATATTAATCTCCAAGAATTTCCTTAAGACTACCTTAAACTATCCTCATGCCATCAACTATAGGTGAAGAATGGGAGTTGACTATGTATCTCATCATTCATGTCTGACAATAAACCATGTCCCTTTTAGTTTAACATATAGACCTTTTTTTATTTACCTTGATCACAACCCTAAAATCCATATTTGTTATCTTTCTCAAGACCAAAACACAAAACTTTCTTGGAGATTGGTGACTTGACTATGTTTTGTATGGATTGAAATAGATTTAGGTCTTTAGAATGTTAAGGTTATATAATATTAACTTATAATTCATTTAAATAAAATAGGGGAGATATTTAAACATCCTTCATTGAGATATCCATGTTTTCTATTCTTCTCAAAACACCATCTTCATGAAGCACATTCTTGAATGAATTCATCTTGGCTATAGGTAGATATTCTTCCCTATTTATCACTATGTATGGAAGAATAATAATATAATTATGACCATAGTTATTTATAGACACTTTTGACTCCCTTTGACAGTGTATCAATGGGGTGTAACTAGATGGAAGGTAGTATGATGATAATGGACATGGAAATGAGAATGGAGATGGAGTAGCCAGCCTATTCAATGGTAAAATGGAAGTGTGAAGAATATGTTAAGGTATGAAACATGAGGGAGGTGAAGATAACATGTGAAGTGTATTTCAATACCATATTTAAGGGTCTTAAGCAAGCACAATCACACCCTCTACAAGATATGCTAGTTTAGAGGCTCTTAAAGGAGGTATACATAATGAAAAATAAACCTAAGATTCTACTAATCACCTTAACATATGCTAAAATGAGAGTATGAGAGTGTTTGAGGATGATTTAGGGTGAGTGATCCATTAGAGATTAAGGAAAATTTAAGGCACTTTAATGAAGGACATGTGATATAAATGAAACCTTGTAAACAAAATTCCATCAAATGTTGATATTTTTGGATGCTTCGTGAACTGTAAAACCTTCCTTTATTTGCTTACAGACTATAGATTAGTAGTATATGTCTTATTGAGATACATGAGACCTAAAAAATGTGAAAATAAGTTGAATAATTTCATGCAAAGGTGGTTTAAACTCCTAAAACTATCAATAAATCTCTATTTGTTTAAAACTATGCTCAAGTGAGGAGAAACTTCCAAAAACTAGTTGCTTGTCTGAATGAAGAAGCCATAGTGGGTGCCTTAACTTGTAAAGTATTGATCATACAAGAGAGAGAGCCAAAATGAGAAATAATTTCCAAATATGGAATCTCTCTCATACCCCTTCCTCTATGCAAAATTATAGATCATGATTTTATATCATGGTCATACCATCTGTAAATGTGAAGGGCTCTCTTGATGTGAAAAGAAACTAGGTAGATGAAGAGAACTAGTTTTGAGATTATTTTAGATCCTTTTTCCTTTAATCTTATCTAAATCACCTATCATTACTCCACATTCAATATCATGATCTATTCTATATGGAAAAGTCTGTACAAATCCATAATTCTTGCATAAAACATATGAAAATAGCCTTTCCTTTGCATTCTCTTCACACTTCAAGTTTGGAACTACCAATTTATAGAAAGAAGAGGAATATTACAGGTCAAGATGGAGATTATAACAAATAAAAATTATTTTATGATTAAAATAGCGGCAAATTCATTTATGGGAGCCCTTTGGAGTCTTTTCTACACGTTAGGCTTGCATGCAGAGATATTTCTAAGGTATGAAACATTAGACTTAAAGAAATGAGATGACTAAAAAGGTGATTAAAGGTATTATTAATGATTTTGGGGCCTTATGAGGTCAAAAATATCACTTTAAGACCAAAAAATTCTCTTTTAGGCAATATATATAGCTTCATAAAGGATATTTGTCAATAAGTACTGTGAAGAATACCTTATAGCCTTCCTAAAAGGCTTAAATGAGGCATTTATGTATTTTGATCACACTTCAAAGATTGTATCCATATGCATTAGAGCACTTTTAGATCACAAGACCACTTTAGTTATTTATGAAAGACCTCTAAACATCCTCAAACAACATGATGTTACTTAATACAACTTGAAATAAGATATGACAGTAACAAGGCATGAGACTCACTCTTGAAATAATAGTCAATGAATACTATGATGATCAAACACATCATCTAAGGAATAAGGATAACTAAGACATGAAAAAAATTTAGTGTAGGGGTTAGCATTTGGTCTTGATAGGCCAAATTTCTAACATTTTTGGTGACTCATAGGGGTTGAACATCTTGTTGGTCAAGAGAACATATTGAATTTTCATGATAATGATAGTCAAAAACATGACAACATGTTTTTATTAACTACCTTGGACTGCCAGATAGAATTTTGTATTTTGTGACACCTCTTCTGATTACAAACAACACAACACAATAAAAATAAAAAAGGAACATAACTAAACTAAGAAAACACACCTAACCTAAAGAAATAACAAAACAAGACAAACACAATAATAAGGCATGAGACTACTGCTTGTGCTAACCACTTATTGAAATAAGACAACAAACTAAAAAAAAAACCTGAAGTCAAAATATTTCCTCTAGGATCAAATGGAAAAATTGATTAACCACCATGGAAATTTGAATTATGATTTACATATCTTAATAGCTCCTTCCTATAGCTATGAGCATTATCACATTCATGGCCTTTTAGGGAAGCAACTAGGCCTTCTAGTTTTACTCTTAGGTGCATGGATTATACATGTGAGTTGAACACCCAATTATACTCATTCCAAATTTGTCTACTTTGTAAGAACAATGATAATTTTGTCTCATTCATGGGCTACTAATGGTTTACCTTATTTTTGTTAATGCTTTCATTATACTTCATATAGACATCTTGAAATTCAATAAGCATGATAAAAGACAAGAAATCTTCACTTGGTTTGTGTTCAAAAGCATCAAGTTGAGGTATTATCTCAATAAACACTTCATCATTGCTTCCATAATCTTGATCTTATGGACAAAAATTAATAGGGTTAGCAGCTGATTGGTCTTCAACATGTTCTATAGGAAGTGTGAGTCCTTGAAAGGCATGATATTCATTGCAAATGATCATGTATTATTACCAAATATCATAATTATTAATTTGACACTCATATTCATTGGCTGCCCTACACTTATATATGGTAAACATTATAAGTTCTTAAGGGTTTCCTTGATGAAGGATAACTACCATGTGACCAAATAATTCTTGTGAAACAACCTATTCTTGCTCAACCTCTTTCTATTATGTCTCATCTTTTACTTGTATCTCATCTTGTATCTCAACAACATTTTGTAACTCATTTTATTTTATATTATGAAATATTTGATAGGTATCAATAGTGATGTCCTCCTCTTGCTCACTCAAGTCATTCTCATATTCTATCACTTTAGTTGAATTTTCTTCATTCACTTCACATAAGATGGGCTCCTTCTCAAGAATTAGTATGGTGGATCCCTAAAAATAATCAAGAATATGATATAAATCCAATGGTGTTTCCCTAGATGCTTCATTATGCTCATGGGGATGCTCATTATTGACAACCATCACTTCCTCTCTCTATTGAAAATTTTCTTAAATAGACTTCCATGAGGGGAAAGCCTTGGGATTTTGAGGAGGGTGAATGATCTCATGCTTTCTTTCTACTTCAACACTCAAGTTTATACTTGACTATTATTATTTCTCTCTTGATTGTTGCACTTGTTTCCAAGTCATAAACTTGGGTTTAGGGACTTGTTTTGCACTTGTTGCAACCATGGTATGAATGAACTTGTCACTGATATTGTGTTGATTTTTTAGTTTCCATTAACTGATGAAGATGTTGGTTTTCAAGCTCAACTTATGTAGCAAGGTGAGCCTCGAAGTCAATCACCATCTCATTGAAGATCTTTCTTTAATAATTAGAAAATGAAGGCTCTTGTATGATCTTGTATGAAACATGAAACTTAGCCTCCTCAAAACACACTTCTTCCACCTTTTAAGGTCTCTCTTGGATAGAATTCCAAGTAGGAAATATTTTCAAGGCTTGTGAGGAATTTTTAGGGTTGTGTCACACATTTTTTTGATACTTTTGAGATGGGAAGGGAAATTCAATGGAGGAATAATGTGAAATTAAGGAGGGAACATGCTATTGGTTATGGTGAATTTGGTGTCTCTCATGGACTACCAACTTCTCTTCAATGCCTTCAAGTAGACCACATATGTCCAGGATATCACCACTGAATTTTGAATGGCCTTATCTTATTAAAGATGCCAATTCTTCTTTTTATTTCTACAATGAATCTCTCATGTTCTCAATCTCATGCATGAGGATCTCCTATCCATAGCTCTTTTGAGTGTTTTTGCTCACCATGTGTTTTTCATATCCAAATAAGGTTTGTTTAAAAATTGATATGGATTATCTTGAAACTTGGTTGAGATGATCAAGAATGTCATGATATTTCTATGACTGATTACATTGATAGGAAGGATGCCAAGGAGATGAACAAGGTTCACAAGGAGGGCTAAAGTGGTATATTTGGTATTGAAATGGATCATAAGCTTGAGAATAGATCTCATATTGTTTATCAAGATGAATGATGGATTGATAGGGTTCATAATGAGATGTTGGGATGGATCGTAGGGCTTTTGATAAGGACATATGTGATAGAATCATGCCCCATATGCTACCATAACTCACCACAAGACACATGAAAAGTAATGAATTTATGAACAAAATTTGTTGTTTACCTACAAGGTGATGACCATATGAGTGTTTGAAATTGCATGTGAAGACCAAGATTATGAAAATGAATACTCCAATTGCTAGATTTGTTTCCCATTAGGCATGCCAAAATTATTAACAACTCAAGTTGAAACTTGATGAAGTAGATTGCTCATATTTCCTTCAAACTTGGATTAACATTAGATTGGTCTATAGGCTATATGATACCTGTACTTAGACCAAACCTCTAGATTATGAAGTGAGATCCTCTAATGTGTCAACTTTGAATTAGTTACTAAAACTTAATTATTTTGGGGGTGAAAAGATTTAGAAAGATAACTGAAAAGGAAAACTACACTAGTGATGGTGATGTATCTATATTCATGATTCATTCATACACTCAATTTGAACTCCAATTAACACTAGTAATCAATACAAATCACTAAATTTTACAACTCCAAGGACTCTTATGAAAAAAGTGTTTCACATAAAGGTTTCATTAGGCGATCAAAGCATGAGAACAATGATGGAAGGCCTAATTCAAGGTAGTAATCAGGCAATATCTCCACTGTTAGCGTAGTCACTCAACATCAAACACTATCTATGACTTGTATAAGATGACATATTAATAACTAGGTTAGATTAAGACCTACTAAGGGAGAAAACACTACCACTTATTCAAATCAAACTAATATAAACCATATAAACCTATATCAAGAAATCCAAAAATAGTAATTTTATTCACTTAAGAGGTTACAAATCTCAATCTTAGAAGAGTTTCATCATGCCTAGGAGAGGGATCTTAAAATAAGACCTAAAAGCCTAAATATATATAAAGTGAGAAGAGGAGAAGAAAATAGAGAATGGAGTAGAGAAGAGGATAAAGTATCCTTAATCTATCATTAACTCTAGCGTGACTTTAGTTGTAACTTGTTACAAACAATCCTTACAACATCTCTCCATGTTTGGTGTGGATGCATGCTCTTTAAATGAGCTATTGGGAATTGAAAACAAGGTGGTGGGTGTAGTTGACTTGTTAAAAACTCATCTTGAAGAATTATACATCATTATTTTGAAAATAAATCTTCTTAACATAAGATCAAGTTAATTGAAATACCATTTCTCTATTAAGGCCATGCAACATGCATTGATTAATACTCTAGGATCAGTTAACTCATGATAAAGATCAATTATGCATGATTTTACACTCAAGGATTAGTTGTGAATGAATTGTGTTGTCCCTGAAAAATGAATCCTCATTTTTTAGACAACATATGACTATTTTGGTCTTGCATGGATAAAATTGTCTATCCCCTTTCCAAAAATTTGTTCAGAACATTTAATTTCATCATTTTCTCAACTTTTTGGTAAAAGGATTAGTAGGTTCAATTGGTTCAAAGGGTCTATTAGAAAGCATCAAAACAAGGATTGAACCATTGAACCATTGAACCTTGAACCTTTTTAGTTCAATGGGTTCAATGGGTTCAAAGGTTCAATGCCATCAACAAGAGCTAAGCGCTTCGACAGAGGTTCAAAGTTTGATCATTTCAAGGTTCTGTGGCCCCGATCACTTAACAAGTCTCAAAAGCTTGAACCATTGAACCTTGAACCATTTTGGTTCGTCAATTCAATGGGTTCAATATTCAATCAGTTCAATGCGTCAAGTTAAAAGGTTCAAAGGCTGCCTTAGTTAAGAAAAGAAGCATGTGCAAAATAAAGAGTCAGGCAGATGCTTCTAAGTGTCGACAATTGAGCCCCACTAAACTTTATTTCTATGAATTGGTAGATATTGCCATGTGTCCCTCTTGAATCTTTTTGGGAGCCTCCAAGTGTCAATATCTACAGTATCTTCCCTTAGCTTCACTATTTTGAGCAAAGACCATGGTGGGCCCAAGATGAGTGACTAAATGAAGCAGAATGTGCCAAGTGTCTACATCCATGTGACTAAAAAATGTATTTAGACTGTACCATGTGTCCCTTAGAGAGATTAGTAGAGGCTGACAAGTTTCATCATCTACAAGAGCCTGACTGAGCCCCAAACATCTCTATGATGTTGCAAAGGCTTGAGAAGGTGGATGCTACCAAGTGTCAATAGTGGAAGATGCCACATGTCCTCACTTGTTCTTATGGAAGATACCACGTGGCACATGTTCAAAGAGTGGAAGGCAACATGTGTCAAAGGACAGGGGTACTCATAATACAAAGGCACATATAGAGCCAAGGACTGTTTTCCTTCAGATGAATTATTGGAAGGAATTCCTTCAGACATTTTGTCTAAAGGAAATGAAAGGGATGATAACCTACCAAAGAATCAAAGCCTAAAGGACACTTAGAAGACACTGAAGGGCATGTTCCCTTTGGAAAAGGTTTAAGTCTTAGAGGGCAGTGGAAGCTACCAAGTGTCACAAGCTGAGACATAATTTTGAATAAAGCCTCAAAGCATAAAACTCACCATGTGTCCTAACCCAGTGCAGCAGATGCTGCCATGTGTTTACATTCGTGCCCCCCAGCCTCTAACAATTTCAAATCTTATTCTGATAAGCCTATTTTGATGTTATAGATGACACCACATGTCCTCACCCACATCACAGTAGAAAGTGGCCATAGCAAGTGAGAAAGACATGGGATAATTGCTAAGAAGAATGATAGGTCCACACATGTCAAATTTGTCGCGATGAAGTGTCTATTGATTTTAGAAAACTTACAACACATACTTGAATGCATTTAAAAGAGCCTAAGGCCAAGACCAAGAGAAGGAAGAGACAAAGAGGGAAACTCAACATGAGTTAATTCTAGTAGGTGAAGTAGTTTGTTGGGTAGATATTTGGGGCCTACAAACATTGAAAGCACCGTCTGTTTGTCCCCTATGAGATAAAGGTAGAATAGATAGTTGCATGGCTAAGTAGGTGATGGAATGAGAGATTCAAGCTTGGGAGGAGGCATTAGAGATGAATCAACATGCCACAGTCAAGGTAGCTACCCTGCTCCAGCATGGCCCTTCCTGACAAGACCAGAATGCATCTAAGGCATTGAATGGGCCAAATGGGTCACTCCATGGGACAAAGTGCCAAGCCTCCCTCAGGCCTCTATATAATGTAATCTCTTGTATCATTTGAAGGGATATCTTCCCATTACTAGAAGTGAAACTCTACCCAAATTGAAAGGCATTACTGAGACTTTGAGCTCAGATTGTAGTTCATAGCTCTTTGATTGAATGAGAAAGCAAGTTACTTGTAGACTTTGTGCTGTTATAGCTTGTGCTACTTTAGGAGATTGTTCGTATGTCTATCTTCTAAAATCATTCTTGTTTATTTTATTTAACAAGTAGAACTAGTGGAGGTGATAAGGAAGGTGTCCTGAAGTTAGCTACTTTCAGACTTTATGTTGTCATAGTTGCCTTCAGTGTGTGTTTATTTTTTATTTCTATGTAAAGGACCTTGGGATGACTTTGTGCCCCCATTGTTATTCATATCTCACTCTTAGTCAATCGAGGTGGAGACTTTGTGCTACACTTCATTGTGCTAGTTACTGCGCCCTTTTGTCACTATTTACTTTTAACACCTGAAAGAAAATCTTGTTGTTTCCTGTAAAAACACTTCTGAAAGAAGAGAAGTGCCTTTAGTGTCTCCACCAAGATTTTCTCCTTTGTTTGTTAGCATCATGTCTGAAATAAGAGAGATGGATGGTTTATTCTTCCCCCATGTGTTATTTTATGCTTATTTATATAGTATATAGCTCCTGTATATTTAATAGGGAACCTCCCCTTAATGAGAGGAGAGATTTGTCCCCTATTGATGTAGTAAACCTACACACTAGGATGACCCATATCCTTATGCTATGGTGATAGGAACTATTTTGGTCACCAGTTAGCTGGCCAACAAAATATTCACCCAATAGTTTTTGGTGACTCCGTTGGGGACACAATAATTTTGTGTAATTTGGAACCTCAAATTTAAAATTGAAACATCACCTGTGTCTTACCCATTATTATTATAACCTTATCCATGCATTCCACTGTGGATGAACAAACTGCTCCGGTGCTTTCCCATTGTTAATTTTTCCTACCTAGCCTCACGTAATAGTTTTTTATGACTCCACTGGGGATGAACGTGCAGTCTAAAGCCTCAAGTTCTAGATTGAAGCAGTTCCTTCCCTTATCCATTATATAGACTCTGGTGACTCCATTCCATGTCTTACCCATTATGATTATAGCCTTACCATCTTCCTCCATCTCCCTTATATTATCTAGTCTACAAAACTAGAGTTGCTAAGAAAGAGTGTGCAGTTTGAAGCCTTAAGCCTCAAGCTGAAGCACGACCAGTCCTTTTCCATTTTTGTTCTACAATCTGGCCACTCCATCTAGATTTGTTATCCCTATTTTCATAATTAAATCATGGCAATTCGAGGCCCTGGGGTAACTCTTTTGGTCCACTTAACTTGACTCCACATCTGCATGAACACCCATGTAGTTCAAGAAATAATTTCCCCAACTTCTTTGGTGATGGGATAGTTCACCCTGATGAAGACATTGTAGCCTTTAGCATAGCCTATGGTGTGATAGGGTGGAATTTGAAGACATGGTAGTCAAGATTTTTGTGGAGACCCTATAAGGTACTACTGTAGACTGGTTCTACCATCTACAAGCTAGATCAGTGACTGATTGGGATACACTCAAAGCCAAGTTTGAAGCTAGGTTCAAGCCTACAAAAGATGTGCATGCCTTGCTAGCCCAACTCACTCAGATGAAGAAAGATCCCCATGAACCTATGAGGGACTTCATTTCTAGGTTCAACAAGCTAAGGCACAGGATTCCCATGGTCGCCCAACTGATGCCTTATAACCTTAAATGCTTCTTCATCAACTCACAACTGCCTAAAGTGAGTTTTTTGTTGAGACGAGCTGGCCACATAGACCTTGATACTACTCAGGACTTGGCTACTAAGGTAGAAGATGACCTTATCTTGGTAGGAAAGATAAGGAGAGATCCTAATTGAGGCAAACCTTCTTCATCTTCTAGATACTCACCTGTAGCCACCACTGACCCAATGGTCCAAAAGCTGGCAAATGAATTGCTAGCCTTGAAAAGGTAAATGGCACAAGGTATGTCTTCTACTCCTCTGTATAGAGATGCACCAAGGAGGACATTCCCTAATCAGCCATATCAAGGAAATGCTACTAGAAGTCAAGGGTAACCAAATCATCTTCCTCCCCCATAGAGGAACCTTTCCCTTAAAGCATCTCCAACCAACTCAGTATTGGATATTTGGAAACAGAACATGTTTCTTATTTCTAACCTTAGTTTGAGCAAGAAAATGGTGCTGATTTCTTCAGGGAGGATCAAGAAGAATCAACTAGTGACTCCCACATCAATTTCTTGAATTACCAGGATGAACCCAGGAGTGAAGGTGAAGTAGTCGAAGGATCAAATGCAGTATTCACCTGGTCTGAGAATTAGTTAGCCCAATAGGCCAACAAAGAAAAGATAGAGGAGCGACCTTAACTAGATATTTCAATTGTTGAGTAGAGAACCCATCTCCCTTTCCAGTCAAAGGACGTGGTGATTTCCAAAGAAGTAATTACATTGAACATATCTGCACCTTCTACTTCAAATTCATAGACCAATCCTCCCCTTCCCAAAAACCAAAAGGATGAAATCCCATCCTCTCTTCCAAGTCCATCTCAATCATTTGACATAGTTGATCATGTCAAGAAATCTAAAATTTAGATGACTAAGTTTGAATCCATGCAAGCCAATCCTAAACAATTGGACATTGATGGAGAACCAGGTGCAGACTTGTCTAAGGAAAAAATTGTGGTCACCCAAATGTCAGCCCCTATAGCTCAAATTCTATTTGAGCCTTCAGGTAGGGGTAATTACTTATTGACCATAGAGGATGCTCATGTCTCAGTCAATGAAAGTCCCACAGCCAGCAATCCAAGATTTGATCCAAACAAGGCATCAAAAGAATTAGTAGGGCATAGTATAAATCAAGAAGGATCTTCCATCTCCAATGAAGAGAAATTTGATGAAAGATCAGCTCCTGATGATGCTTGGATCCTGGAATCTAATGGCAACAATTCTTCCATAGTTGGATGTAGATCTCTATTACTCAGATTGAAAATTTCTCAGGATGAAGAGGTCAAACTCCTTCACACCAAAGGAGATGCTAAGCTAATGGTTTGTTAGGGGTTTGAGGCTGACAATCAAAGCATGTGCTGGACTGAACTAGTAGAACAACAAGCTATGGTGGTGGACCATACTACTATATTCCAAAGTCAGCAAAAGGAACTCTTCATAGTGAGATCAAGGAGCTATGGTTTTCAGAGGGAAGACCACGTCCTGCCATGGGGCAAGAAGAAGAAAAGGCCAAGAGGAAGACGTATAAAATTGGTTTCCTAGTGGAGAGCTCCATTCACCCACCACCATTTTTGGGGGCAAAATGGTTTCCTGCTAGTTTATCAGGATGGCATCCCCTTTTCTTTATCCCATGATGAGCAACATCTGAAGTACTTCAATTTTTGAAGTATCATATAAGTTCACCTGTACATATGTATATTTGTATAGTTTTTGTTTCTACTTTGTTTTGTTCATTTGTTTCTTTTGGAGCCTTTCTTTTTGAGTAGCATGACTCTATAGCCCAATGGCACACTTCAAGGCACTAGAGATTCTAGTTTTTATTCCCCTTAGCTATTTCAAGTTTCCAACTAAAGGAAGTTCCCCAACTGGAGCCAACTGTTGTCCCTAAAAAATGACTCCTCATTTTTCAAACAACATATGACTATTTTAGTCCTGCATGGCCAAAATTGTCCACCCCCTTTCCAAAAATTTGTTCTAAACATTCAATTTCATCATTTTCTCAACTTTTTGGTAAAAGGATTAGTAGGTTCAACCAGTTTAAAGGGTCTTTCAACAAGCATCAAAACAAGGATTGAACCATTGAACCATTAAACCTTGAGCCTTTTTAGTTCAATGGGTTTAATGGGTTCAAAGGTTCAACGTCATCAACAAGAGCTAAGCACTTTGGTAGAGGTTCAAAGTTTGACTATTTCAAGGTTCTATGGCCCCAATCACTTAACAAGTCTTAAAAGCTTTAACCATTAAACATTGAACCATTTTGGTTCATCAGTTCAACAGGTTCAACATTCAATCAGTTCAATGCACTGGGTTTAAAGGTTCAAAGGCCACCTTAGTTAAGAAAAGAAGTGCACATAAAAGAAAGAGTCAGGTGGATGCTACCAAGTGTCGACGATCGAGCCCCACTAAAATTTATTTCTATGAATTGGTGGATATTGTCATATGTCCCTCTTGAAGCTTGTTGGGAGCCTCCAAGTGTCAATATCCATAGTCTCTTCCCTTAGCTTCACTATTTTGAGCAAAGACCATGGTGGGCCTAGGGACGAGTGACTAAATGAAGCAGAATGCACTAAGTGTCTGCATTCGTGTGACTAACAAATGCATTCAGAATGTGCCATATGTCCCTTATAGAGATCATTAGATGTCAACAAGTGTCATCATCCATGAGAGCCTGACTAAACCCCAAACATTTCTATGATGTCACAAAGGCTTGAGAAGGTAGATGCTACCAAGTGTCAATAGCAAAAGATGCCACGTATCCTCACTTATTCCTATGAAAGATGCCACATGGCACTTGTTTAAAGAGTGAAAGGCACCATGTGTCAAAGGAAAGGGGCACTCATAATATAAAGGCACATATAGAGCCAAGGAAAGGTTTCCTTAAGACAAATTATCTGAAGGAATTCCTTCAAACATTTTGTCTAAAGGAAATGAAAGGGATGACAGCCCACCAAAGAATCAAAGCCTGAAGGCCACTTAGAAGACACCGAAGAGCATGCTCCCTTTGGAAAAGGTTTGAGCCTCAGAGGGTAGTGGAAGTTGCCAAGTGTCACAAGCTAAGACACAATTTCAAATAAAGCCTCAAAGCTTAGAACTTGCCACATGTCCCAACCCAATGTAATGGATGCTGTTACATGTCTGCATCTATGCCCCAATCCTCTAATAGGTTCAAATCTTATTCCAATAATCCTATTTCGATGCTGTAGATGCCACCATGTGTCCTCACCCACATCATAGTGAAAAGTAGCCATATCAAGCAAGAAAGACACATGAGAATTTCTACGAAGAATGACAGGCCCACAAATGTCAAATTTATCATGATGAAGTGTCTATTGATTTTAGCAGACTTACAGCGTGGACTCGAATGAATTTAAAAGAGCCTAAGGCCAAGACCAAGAAAAGGAAGAGACAAAGAGGGAAACTTAGCAAGAGTTAATTCTAGTAGGTGAAGTAGTTTGCTGGGTAGATATTTGGGGCCTGCAAACATTAAAAGTGTCATCTATTTATCCCTTATGAGATAAAGGTAGAATAGACAGTTACACAGCTAATAAATTGATGGAATGAGAGATTAAAGCTCAGAAGGAGGCATTAGAGATGAATCGACATGCCATAGTCAAGGTAGCTACCCTGCTCTAGTATGACCCTTCTTGACAAGACCAAAATGCATCTAAGGCATTGAATGGGCCAAATGGGTCACTCCATGGGACAAAGTGCCAAGTCTCCCTCAGGCCTCTATATAATGTAATATCTTGTATCATTTTAAGGGATATCTTCCTCTTACTAGAAGTGCAACTCTACTCAAATTGAAAGGCATTACTGAGACTTTGAGCTCAGATTGTAGTTCATATTTCTTTGATTGAATGAGAAAGCAAGTTACTTGCAGACTTTGTGCTGTTATAGCTTGTGCTACTTTAGGAGATTGTTCGTATGTCTATCTTTTGAAAGTTTTCTTTTTTATTTGATTTAACAAGTATAACTAGTGGAGGTGATAAGGAAGGTGTCTTGAAGCTAGCTACTTTTAGACTTTGTGCGATCATAGTTGCCTTTAGTGTGTGTTTATTTTTTGTTTCTATGTAAAGGACCTTGGGATGACTTTGTGCCCCCATTGTTCTTTGTATCTCACTATTTGGTAGTCAAGGTGGAGACTTTACACTACACTTCATTCTACTAGTTACTGCACCCTTTTGTCACCAGTTACTTTTACCACTTGAAAGAAAATCTTGCTATTTCCTGCAATAACACTTTTGAAAGAAGAGAAGTGCCTTTAGTGTCTCCACCAAGATTTTCTCCTTTGTATGTTAGCATCATCTCTAAAAGAAGAGAGATGGATGGTTTATTTTTCCCCCATGTGTTATTTTTTGCTTATTTATATAGTATATAACACCTGTGTATTCATAGGGAACCTCCCCTTGATGAGAGGAGAGATTTGTTACTTTTACTACCTGAAAGAAACTCTTGCTATTTCCTGCAAGAACAAGCACTTTTGAAAGAAGAAAAGTGCCTTATGTCGCTTCACTATGATTTTTACTATCCAAGAAGGAATTTGGCTCTTGGTTGAATGTTACTTCTGAAAGAAGAGAAGTACCTTCACCAATCACCCAAGATTTCTCCTCTGTTTATTAGCATCATATCTGAAAGAAGAGAGATGGATGGTTTATTCTACCCCCATGTGTTATTTTTTACTTATTTATATAGTATATAGCTTATACGTATTCATAGGGAACCTCCCCTTGATGAGAGGATAGATTTGCCCCCTGTTGATGTAGTAAAATTGCACACCTGGATGACCAATCTCCCTATGCTGTGGTGATAGGAACTATTTTGCTCACCAGTTAGCTGGTCGATAAAACATTCACCCAACAAATTGGATCAGTTTTATGGTGTGATAAATCTAAATTAAATCATCTAATAGTCTTAGTATTCCAATCCTAACTTCACTTGATTGACCAAGTAGGTCTACTAGTCCAATTAGGCCTAGTAGCCTAATTACTAGTACTTGATGACTTGATGTCCATTAAAACCCTATATAAAGCCTTATAAACTTATGGAAAAGTGATTTTGAAGCCTAAATCAATGCCTCACACCATGAAATAGGTCTCCTTGAGTAGGAAATGCCTAAAACTTTATTAAACTAGGTGACTAGGTCACTTTGTCCTTCACTCATGTAGACTAGCTGATTTGAAGAGAGTAAAAGAGAAATTTACATGCATTTTTTTTGTAATTTAATGGATTGATAAGGTGAAAAATGTGTCAATATTCACTCTCCATTGATTGACATCTAATTAAATTGCCTTGTACCTCTCTTTATGCACTTTTTCCAAAAAAACACTATTTTATGATGGGTCCATATAGTTATGTAACACAAGTTACCATGGTCAAAACCCTATCTAAGTGTAATTAATTATTCAAGATTTTATAGGGTGATTCATGGTTTTTTGAATGCAAGAAACATCACTTTTCTCAAAATTAGTATGTAGTAGGGTTTAGGGAGGGTTTTGGAGGTCCACCTTCTTAATGATGGTTAATAAAGTATGAACCTCCAAAACAAAACTTATTTACATGTATATTAGTCCATATACCCCTTAAAATTTATTGAGAAACTTGGGTTCCCTTTCAAAATGTGTACAAAGATACATACATATAGAAGTTTGATTGTAGGGTTTTACATGCATTCTAGACCTACTTATAGTCATAGTGATGGTTCATAAACATTATCTGCTAAAAGAAACTCAATAATTAATGGATTTAAATTTCATATGGGGCCTCAAATATTTTTAATATCATTTGGTCAAACTCCTCCTATGGTGAAAGATACAAACATGGGAATAAGTAGTTCAAGATGAGTGTGTTGAATATATGATTTGAATAGGTTTTTTAAGACTATAAATGGAATTTATTTGTTTATATATTATTTAAACACATTTATAATACCTTTATTATCCCCTTAAACCTTCTTATGATGTCATATTTGCTTACAAGTGTCTTCATAGTGGTGTGAGTTTTCTAGGCTTCAAGACTGGTATTAGGCCTATCTAACCTTTACTGTGTTTTGATGTTCAAGGAAACTTTAGGTGATATTAGGGGTTAAAAATAATCATATAATATTATTTAAATTTTTTTATATCCCCTTTAAGTTCCTTTGAATTCTCAAACTCCACTTTATCTCCATATCTTATAAGACTACTTGTACATTTGGTCTACCTGCGTATGTGTGTATGGAGATAATAGAGGTTTGAAAAGTTATTAATCCTTCAAGGACATGTTTTATTGAGTTTTAAACCTTATAAAAAGGTTAAAAATATCCTTATGCTAATATATTCTATCAACTTTACCTATTATACATTCATATGTTGCCTAGAGTTTAGGATTTACTAGGCTTGAGTAGCCCCAAGATTAATTTTGGTGTGTTTAAGCCTAAAAATATGGTTTTTAATGATTTAAAAAATTAATATATCATTATTAAATACTTAAATAGGTTCTTTATGTCTTGAAATACCATTTAAAACACATAAATGTCATTAAACTAGTGCACAGGCCTGTCTTAGCTCTCTTTTCCTTAACTAGCCCTTAAGGCTTTCAACCTAAAAGATGACTATTTTCAACCCTAAAAATCATATAAGGAAACTATTATCATCCTTTCCATGTCTCAAAACCTCTTCATGAAGTCTAAAATCTCTATTTCTCTTCAAAACTCCTCTCAATAACTCATTTGTTCTTGTGACTGACTACTTAACTAACTGCATTATCTCTATGACAAAATAATGACCATTTTCACCACTGGTATGAAATTTAAGATGGAATATTAAGATTAATAAAATTATTAATACTATTTTTATTAAATTTTAGAGATTAATTATATCTATAGAGGTCTCAAAACCTCAAATTCTCTTAAATTTCTCTTCTTATGTTGACTGTGACTGCAAATTCCTCTTAAGTTCAACATATATAAGCATATCCTAACCATATAATTATATTTGTCAAGGTATGAATGGTGTAGGAGTATTAATTAATAAAAAACAGCACTCTCAAATAGACCCCATTCCACTCAACATACCTAAAATCCTTGGCATCCTTTAATCTAAGTAAGAACCCTTATGAATAAGTGGACTGCAACTTTGCTATATGACTAGCTTTTATGAATTTAACTATGTGCATGGATTTTTAAGGAGTGAATTGATTTATAATTGAATTTTAATGGAGGGTATGAGTATTATGTTCAATCAGATATTTCGCACCACTTAGTACTTCATTATTTTGCACTCATAGACCACCTTGATGCGATATTGGTTTGATCAAAAGGAGGACCTATAGGATGGGGCTTGTAGGTCACATTTTTAACTATATAAAATTATTTGACATCACATCTAAACCTTAACCCTACTAAATATCACCCATGATACTTCCACTATCATTTTTTGATGATCCATAATACATATACCAAACATAGGGTCACCTTGAGATTACCTACCTCATTGAACATTTCACATCACCATGATGGTTGTAGGTGACTGTATTTAAGCCTTGTATGAGATAGTAGGTTGATGAATGATATGAATTAAGATTGATAATTATTTAAATTTAATATTTTACCATTCACCTTGTAAATTTTCCATCATTCATCTTACCCAAGACCAAGTCCTCAATACTCACTTTCAAAACTCAATCATTATGAGGCTTGTTAAACCCTAATGTATGGACTGAGACATTTATGTTAGAGTATGTATAGTGAATATTTACCTGATTAAAAATATGATATCACATTTGATTTTTAAATATTTGACCCTTAACCTAGTTTAGTCCTTATATTACTTTCATAAGAACCTTGTTCAAGATGACCTCCTTTGAAGAATCTTTATGTTGACTACTATAAATGGTCATGAAATTGTGTATGGATTGATGATAGAGTAAAATCATGGTATATGGTGAGTGAGGTTTTCAGACATTTCATGTTTTCCATTGGATATCTAAATTCCATCTTATTTTCCATACAAGTTAGTCTCACTCACTTATCTTGATCTCTAAAAAACTTTTTAAGACTACCTTGAAGTATCCTCATGCCCTCATCTATAGGTTAAAATGGGGAGTTGAATGTGTATCTCATAATTAATAATTGCTAATAAACCATGTCCATTTTGTTTCAACATATATACATTTTGTATTTTACCTTGATCACAACCCCAAAATTCATATTTGTTATATTTCTCAAAACCAAAACATAGAATTTTCTTGGTGATTGGTGACCTGATTATGTTTTGTACAAACTGAGACATATTTAGGTCTTGAGAAGGTCAAGGATAATAGATTATGAACTTATCATTCATTTAAGTAAACTAGGGGAGATAGTTTAACATCCTTCATTGAGATATCCATGTTTTCTAATATTATCAAAATACCATCTTCATGAAGCACATTCTTGAATGAATTCATCTTGGTTGTAGGTGGAGATTCTTCCATGTTTAGGATTGTGTAAGGAATAATAATCACATGTTTATGACCAAAATTATTTATATAAATTCTTTACTCCTTTTGACAGTGTATCAATGAGGTGAAAGTGTATCAAAGGTGGTATGATGATAATGAACATGTAAATGAGAATGGAGATGGAGTAACAAGCCTATTCAATGGAAAAATGGTAGTGTGAAGACTGTGTTAAGGTATGAAACATGAGGGAGGTGAATAACACATTTGAATTATATGTCAATACCATATTTAATGGTCTTAATTAAGACAAATCACATCCTCAACAAGATATAATAATTGAGAGGCTCTTAAAGGAGGTATACATAGTACAAAATAAACCTAGGATTCTACTAATAACCTTAACATATGCTAAAATACCTTAACATATGATAAAATAAGAGTATAAGGGTGTTTTAGGATGTTTGAGGGTGAGTGATCAATGAGATATTAATGAAAATTTAAGGCACTTTAATGAAGGATAAATGATATAAATGAAACCTTGCAAATAAAATTCCACCAAATCTTGATGTTCTTTGATGCTTCATGAACCACACAACCTTCCTTTATTTGCTTGTAGATGGTAGATTAGTATTATATGTCTTCTATAGATCCATATGGCTTCATAAAATTTAAAATAATTTGAATAATTTCATGTAAAGGTAATTTGAATAATTTAATGTAAAGGTGGTTCAAAATCCTAAAAATCTTTGTGAACCTCCATTTTTCTAAAACTATGCTCAAGAGAGGAGAAAACTCAGAAAACCAGTTGCTTATTTGAATGAAGAAGCCATAATGGGTGCCTTAACCTCAAAAGTAATATTAATAAAGGAGAGATAGAAAAATTAAGAAAAAAATTCAAAATATGGAATCTTTCTAGACCCCTTCCTTTGCCCAAAATTCTAGATCTTAATTTTCTCTCTCATGGCCATACCATATGCAAAACTAAAGGGCTCTCTTGATGTGCAAAGAAACTAGGTGGATGAAGAGAATATATTTTTATCCTATTTTAGATCATTTTTACTTTAATCTTATCTGAATAACCTATCATAAATCCACCTTTAATCTCATGATCTCTTCTAAATGGAAAAGTTCATACAAATCCATACTTCCTGCATAAAACACATGAAAATAGCCCTTCCTTTGCATTTTCTTCACACTTCAATTTTGAAACCACTAATTTATGGAAATAATAGGAATATTACATGTCAAGAGGGATTTTATAATAATTAAAAAGTCTTTTATGATCAAAATAGGAGCATATTTCCCACATGGGAGCTCTTTGGACTCTTTTCTACATTTTAGGCTTGCATGAGGAGATATTTCCAAAGTATGAAACATTAGACTTAAAGAAATGAGATGAATATTAAGGTTATTAAAGGTATTATAAATTATTTTGGGGCCTTATTAGGTTATAAATATAATTTTATGGCCAAAAACTTCTCTTGTAAGCAACATACATAGCTTCATAAGGAGATTTATCAATAAGTACTATGAATAATACCTTATATCCTTCCTAAAAGGATTAAATGAGGCCTTTATGCATTTTTATCACACTTAAAATCTTGTATTCATCTCTATCAGATCACTTTTAGATCACAAGACCACTTGATATATTTATCAAAGAACTCCAAAAATCCTCAAACAACATGATGTTACTTAATACCACTTGAAAAAAGATATGACAGTGACAAGACATGAAAATCACTCTTTAAATTAAAATCAATGAACACTGTGATGATTAAGCACATCATACAAGGACCAAGGATAACTAGGACATGAAAAGTTTTTTAGTGTACGGGTTTCCATTTGGCCTTGACAAGCCAAATTGCCAATAGTAACATGAAAGAAGAACAATTTAATTGATAAAATACTGAGCAAGTGGATAGTCCTTGGAGAGATCATCATCCTTAAGGAGAAACATCTAGTACCTATAAATAAGTTTTGGATGGGATTACACATTGGGATTTACATTTTTAATAGTTTATATGACTACCATAGCATCAAATTTATTCACCTCTAATGTGTTCCATTACTAGATATTTGATGAACTCATAGCTAACATTTACTCTAGGAGAGATAATCAATGTTAGGATACATGATCAACTTTTGTGTAAAGACGAGGCCTATGGGAGGCCATTTTTACATTATTTCATACCTCTTATATGTAGTAATGGGCACAATATAAATGTAGAAATTATCATTTTGGATCCCAGCTCCAAGGTTTATCAAGAACAATATATGTGAATCTTACTCCTTTAGGCACATATATGCATACACAAAAAATATAGTTTGAATTATAGAAAACATATATCCTCAAGTTTGGAAGGCTATAAATGAGGTGCCACTAACTATATTCTCAAAAAATATAGCTGATACAATAATTCCCAAAGGGTACTATTGGATCTACCCTTATTATTCTATGATCATGGTTGTAGGGCACAAGGTTACCTATCTATGTATCCCTAAGTAAGTGTTGGATAAATTAGATAAGTAGGAGATAGCATACTAGTTATGGTGGGGAATTGATGAGGATTTGAAAAAGAGGAAGAAGATTGCATTCCATGGATCCCATTTGATGATTGGTATGATGTGTTATGTCAATTGTAAGCACTTTGGAGAGGTTGGCATGTTTAGAGAATATTATTCATTAGGCACCCTAATGCATAGAGATTGGGAACCTCATGGTTGAATTCAAAATCATATACAAGTTTTTGTTATTCCATACCAAAATTATCCTTAAAGCCATGAATTTATATTTTTGAATACTAAGAGTGATTCCTAGGTCTTAGAGAGGGCATAAATGGCTAGATTGAGTGAATAAAATTTGAAAATAATATAAGGGGATCAAACTATATCAATTGTTGATGCACATGTTAGGATTCCACCCTAATGTGGATGGGTTTTAATGGAATTATATAACAATAGGCCTTCCCAATCATCATTGGAATAGGGGAACAATATTAGACATCACCCATGGTGATAAAAATTGTAAAGCAAGAAAATGGGGTGATGAAGGTTCCTAGCATTAAAATTTCCCTTGAGAGACATGAAGATGAGCCAATTTTTATAAAATATTTAGATTTATAAGACCATAATATTCCTAATACCACTTCATCTCAAGTGATTTCAATTTTGGAAGTCCCAACTTCCCTCATTTAGGTAGCTTCCCACTTAACAAAAAAAGTAACTATTTATGACAAGAGAAAACCAAGAACCTAGAGACCACTTATGAGCTAAACTATTGATACATCATCTACAGAAGGAACCAAAAGGTAGTAAAAAATATATATATGAGGTGAGCTCACTAATGAAGAGGAAGAGTTACAAAGATTAAAAGTCTTTATCCTTTAAGAAATAAAAGGAAAGGCACCACTTGAATTAGACCAATCAAGTGAGTGTGTAATCCCAACTATCTTTTCATTTATTTTTTTTCCTATAGTACCAATTATGTCATTTGTTTCTCTTATGTATGTTACTTAATTTGATCCTATTATCTCAATCATAATGTCCTACCTTTATTGGTTATTCCCAATGTGGAAGTTGTGTCTTCTAGTCCTGCTATCTCCTTAATATTAAGTATTCCTACAATTCTAGTTGTGTCTTTAGCATATGTTGTTCTCACTTCCATTATTTTTACTTCCACCATTCCCTCAACTACCTCAAATTTTAAAAATTTATCATTTAATAAATCTAGTGGAGCATAGGTAAGTGCATAACTATATGTGTCATCCAACCAATTGGGATTACCAATGCCCTCTTCTAGTCCTACCCAGACTACTATGGTAGTATCATTTAAAAAGGGAAAGGACAAGAAGCATGCATATATAGTCCACACTATGCCCCAATATAGTGGTGTTTATTGGTCAAGGATCATTTGGAATTTAATCCTAGACCTATTACATGTAGAGGCCTTGAAATAATCTTTATGGGACTTGTTTGTTGAGACTACAACCCAGGACACTTAGCCAATTGATTCAACTTAATTGGTAATCCCATAGTGGGTAGTATATTTATAATCTCAAGACTCTCAAAGTCCTAATCTCATAATTACTAAGCTACCCATAGTAAGTTCAATTTTTGATAAATTTATAGGGAGTATCTAGAGAGTGAAGAATATAATTATTTAATATGATGTGGGAGGGGTATAATTCTAGAAGAAAGACAAAATGTCTTCTCTCTTTCAAAGAGAAAAAATAGGAGACTAGGGCAATCGCTTTATAATAAGGCTTTTAGATCTTATTTTAAAATACACAATGATACTTTACTCAAGCTTCATTAAGGGATAGAACAATAAGTAAGAGAGATCGAGTAAGAAATGGAGTAGGTCTAGGAACAACAAAAAAATATTCATGTTCTCATGAAAATTGAGACATATGTACAAAGCACAACTTCAAGGTTATTAAACATTCTGGATGCTATTGTTTTAATTAGTTGAATCAGCCCCTCAAATAAATGAAGAAAAAAAATTGTTTAATTATTTGAAATATATGAGAACAAATTAAAATTACTTATTCTATACACAAAAAATAAGGCTTACATCCATCTGAATTTAATGAAACCATTAGAGGAATCTAATACCATCAATTTGGTTGTCATTTGAACAAAATAAGCAAGGGAATGGGTAGAAAGTGCAGAGGCAATAATGCCAAAATATACATAGCACAAGAATCTTATTTTATATATTACAAATGAGTTGAAGTTTTCATAGATTAATAACTCTACAAGGAAACTAATAAATAGAACCAATTTTGATCAACTTATGCACTAAACCTCAACAAAATTTAAATAGAATCTTAAAGGATTAGCATTGGAAAATATTAAGGTTGAATTAATTTTTTTAAGGAAGAAGGTCACTAAATTTGAGATATTTTGGATTGATTTTAGGATTACCAATGCTAAGCATGAATGTTTATTAGAACAATCAAGAAGGGTACATAGTCCCCCAATTTTGAACATGGAAATCATAATATATTAACATGATGTTAGTTTTAAATATTATCAATAATTAGAGGCCATAAATAAGACTAAGAACACACCTCATATCTCAATTCCAACTTCTAGCTATATACCAACTCCTAAATCATCTCCATCAACAACTTCAGTGGCTCCCACTACATCGAGTGTAGCCATTCAATCACTAAGTGTAAATAAGCCTTAGTTATTGAAGGTTAATTTTGTATGTAATCTTGTATGTAAGATTATTCAACGTAATTATAGTTTACTCATACTTTATGTATGTATGCAATAGTTAGCCTGAGTAATCTATAATCATGCACATGTTTCATGGCATCATGTGTGTAAACTTATTTTTGACATAGTTGTGATAAATTATTATCATACATACAATTTTGGCATTTAATTAAAACTAAGGTTTTGATTAATAAGTTGTAACTTTGATTTTTTCATGAACTTGGAGGATGAGGTGACCCCTCCCCAAGTCTATCTATACATGTAAATCTCTCATTTTTAAAGGGTAAGATAATTATCAATATAGGAAGAAGTTATTTTTTATTGTCATACAACTATGTGAATGTTTTTTCCTTCCATTTATATGTAATTAAGTATTTATTTTCCTTGGTTTTTTTGATTCAGTAATTCAAAGTGTGTAATAGCTATGGATAATAATTTTTGTTATCATTGATATCTACTATTTCTAAATGTGTAATAAATATTGAATAGTTATCAAGTGTTATTGATTATAAGCAAATTAGTTGACTATCTTAATTTTCAAAGTGTGTAGGAGTGTTTCCTTTTGATATAGTCTTTTGGGTGTGAGACATAGATACCCTAGATACCTTTCTAGTCCAAGTTGTAATATCTTAAGGGTGTGAAATAGCTACTCTAAAAAGATCAACCTTTATCAAAGATCTTTAAGTTTCCTATACCATTTCTTCATAGATTGCCTAACTATGTTTGTATGTGAGTGTGCAATAGCTACCAACAACAAGAACTAGTTTTAGAAATAATTTTTGACAGATAAACCAACCCTAGAAGTAATACCTTGAGATCATAGAGACTTATTTTTCTTCTCTACCCTTCCATATTTTTAATATTATTTAATTGAGATTTGAAAACTTTAGAATAGTATCCATCCATCCAACCAAACTAGGTTTTAATTAGTTTATTAGGATTCATTTCACTATGAGCACACCCGATTAACAACCTACATGATTAGCCTGCTATTCCACCACCTAGTTGTTTAACCCATACTTACAATTTATGCTCTAGAATGGATTTTACCTCCATTAATATCCTAAAATGTTAGAAACTATCTCATTAAATCTAGGTGTGTGCACAAGACCCACATCAATATATCCAAATTTCTCATTTTTTCACATGATGGGATATTTCTCACCCAATTTCATACCTTGATCCAAAATACTCATTTTGGCACATGATGGGATGTTTCTTACCCAATAAATATTATTTTTTTAGATATTTTTAAGAAGTCTATTTTTTGTATATTTTATAATCATTGTAATCCATGAGACACCATATAATTTCCATATTTTTTTAAATAGTTCACATGATTTTTGTATGGTTTCATAGTTGAAATACATGTATATTAAGACATTTAAAACTACAAATTATAATGAAATTACACTTTTGATTGTTATTTAATATATATCCATATGTTGTTACAATTCTATAGTTTTGAAACTAGCTCAAAATCATTTGGGCACATGCTAGAAAGGTTAACTCATTGTGTTAATTACTATTTGTCAAATTTGGTGTAAGTGTCCCCTTCCTTCCTTTCCCTTTGGGATGACATATATATAATTAATAACACAAAAAAATAGAATTCAACATGATGACAATCTATTAAAACATTTAGCTACATGATTCATCAAAATAATTCATAAGTAGTGTGAAAAAAATTATGGAATTCATTTTAGAATTTCTAAAAATTATAGATATTAACCATGCCAACACATTATGTGAATATAAAAATTTAAAGCACTTCCTACATACCCATTATTTGGATTCAATGTGCTATTTTAGATCCATAGTTTGTTTTACCCAATCCTAACTCACCACTCACCTAGGTGTTTTTGAGGCCACATTTAAAAAAAAAATAGATGGTGTTTTTGAGGGACACCTTATATACTCAATCATGTGAGAGGGGACCATTGGCCATAGTGTGTTATAATTTTATTATTATTATCAAAGCATATTAAGAACTATATAAGCATAATTTAATATTCATATATGTATCATGTATATATCCTCTAAAAGAGAACCATTAGATTGAAATATTGATTTTATAAAATTGTGATGTGTAATTAACATATTTGTACTAA
>JARHVA010002840.1:0-120000 GCA_037957365.1 Torreya grandis | reverse complement strand
ATATTGGTTATAACCTAAGATAAGGTGGTAAGTTTAGCTCAAATATATTAATGTATGAATGATGATTACGTAGGGACTATATTATAAAGTATTTATTTTATTGATTGGGCCTTTTAAATGTTTTTTCTAAAAAAGTAGCCATACCTTATCACCAACCTAGAACTAGTGAGGGAGTTGATGCTGGTTATGACATTGCTTATAATTTTGTCTAATTTTTTATTATTTTTCATGACCAAATTTTTGATTTTCTAGATTTGTTCAATAAATCTGGTGGCCTTATTATATTATTTATTTGTGTGTGATGAGATAATTCATCCATTACAATAATAAACTCCACATAAATGGGGATTAGAAGCTAAACATTACTATCTTGTAGAGTAATGAAGGGATTGATTATAATTATGTTAGATGTATGTTAAATTATCATCTCATGTTAGTTGATGTTTTGAGTTATACATCCAAATTAAATGCACCATCATATGGTTAATCACTTATATTTTCCAATATATTTTTGGATGAAAAGTGGTGGACTTGGTTAGCTTGGCTCTCATCATTGAGTAAAATGTAGACCAAAAAGTTCTAAGGAATATGTTATCCCTGTTTGACATAATGGTCTATGGCAAACCAAAGTGGACACACACATGATCAACAGAGAGAATCTTAGTGTCTTTAGATTTTTTAATATTTATATAAGTCACAAAAAATCCCATCTTAAAATATATATCAACCATAAAAAGGAGATAGTCGTGACCATGCCTATTCATAGGAAACCTTAACATAAAATCCTTGGAGACTTACTCACAAGGTCAATCAATGATTAGTAGAGGTCTGTAAAGACCCTCTTTTTTTTTGCATAATTTTTTAATTATATATGTTGTACATAATATAATATAATTGATAAAATATTGATGATGTGTCAACTAATAAAAGTATTTTTGGAGTGTTTTCATTATCTTTTCTATTTTAGAGTATCTTGTAAATTGACTACAGTGTGCATCTAAAATCATATTCTATCACAATATTATTAGAATATATAGGTGTCCCAAGTGACATAAAATCCATCAATTTAGATGGTAGTATTAAAATTATCATCCCATATTTAGTTATTTATATATGGTGGAAACCTCACTATTGTTACCATACAACATGGGCCATTTAGAAGTCTCATGGACACAGTAATTGAAGATCATTTTTAGTGATAAAATTAGAGGGTAGATTAAGTAGTTTTTAACTTTATTAGAACTATATTTATTATTATTGATATTAATATTAAGTTATTTTAAGTAGTTCGACCACCTTTGATGGTGATCACTACATAGATTTCCATGGGTTTGAATGAACTTTAGAGGCTCATGATTTGTATGGATGATGGTATTCATTCCTAAAATGTGATGATTTTTTGTTCACATGATTGGAAAATGGAAAATAATTATTTTTCATGTGAGAGATACCTACATACTATATGCAATGGACTAGGATTAGCCTATAACTATCCTATCTCTAAAAATCTGAACTTAGATAATGTTAATCAAATAAATCTCAATGATACTTAATGATTCAGGGTACGACCAAATGGATCCAAAAACTAATCAAAAGGAGAAAATAAAACATAATGTCAAATTAAAGGGTTCTAAATCTTTTAGTCTAATGACATGATGAAATAAATCTAACTATATCTCTATATTTAAGTAGTCTAATATTAAATACAAGTAATGTAAGCGGGGGGAGGATTAAAAACATCAAAATAGGTAAGGAGCCATGGTAGGAAAATGGGGGAATATGATACCTAAAATATATGGATGGTAATTTCAAGAAATACTAGAGCCACACTAATTATAAGTATAGACAAAGATTGAACAAGGATACAAATTCATTCAATAATCAATTATGCAACTTTTATCTAATAAATGAAAGAGCTAGGGTTATAATATTATTACCTTAAGAGGACTACCCAAGCCTCAATCTCCCCATTAGATAATGGTGATTTTAAAGATATTTTTGTGGTTATGAATATATCAAAGGATGAATCAAAATATTAGCTAAAATTAATCCTAATAAATCTCCAAACTCTATAAGATAAGCTTTCCTTTAAGACAAGATCCTATGTAATAACCCATCCAAGTATAGATGAGGAAAAATTATGAGAAATAGAAAAGAAAAATAAATATCTCTCCTTTTAGAATGAAATGATAAATTATATTTATAGTGATCAAAAGCCTTAATCCATCCCAAAAGTTAACTCAATACCATAGACCCACCATAATGTAGTTTAAAATAGGTTGACTGAACTTGACTATGGTATCCTATCTGATATAATTATGAAGATCAAGTTGACATGTTTATAATTACATTGATCAAGTCAATGTGGTAGGGAAAGTACATGTTACAAATAATAATACATCAAATAAGGGTGATTTATTAGGATATATAGGTACTAATATAGTTTTAAGATGTAATATTGAAGGAGATAAGTGTATACACATAATATTTTTAAATTTTATCATTTAATGAGGCTTCCTCTATTATATTAACCTATCTAGTTTCAATATCCCTGAGTGTATACCTTAAAGGGTGCACCAAGAAAAGGGTGAGAAAATTGATGGCACTTCACGATATATATTTATGTTTATTTATCATGCATATATCCACTACACTTTCCTCAGACTTGACCCCCTAAGTAATATTAATCCTTATAACCCATAACTATATGTAGTCATATAAAATATGAAATTTAGTTACTTTAGTGTGGTTGATGGCATTCAATCCATAGGTCTTCCTACTTACTTGCATAACCCTCAGAGGCTTTTCTTTCACTAATTCCCAATCATCCACAACCTTTTAGACTTAACCCTTATAGACCTATGTAACTCTTTTAGGTCTAGATCCATCCCCCTAGGTCTCATTCCCTCTAGATAATATCACCCAACTTGGATAGGAGTGTCAAAACCTAGGGTGTCCTATTTCTAGAGCTATTGTCCAAGTGCAAATTTGGTTCAAATAGTCATATTTTCTTGAATCCTAATATTAATTCATGTAAGTCTAACATGAAGTCATTTAACCCGTGATCATTAGGTTTCCTATAAAAGTCCATTCAAAGTATATTTAGAAGGGTTAGCACTCATTTACAAGAGAAAAGCAAGAATACAAGCAAGTATACTCAATCACTTTTCCCTATTCTCTACATACAACCTTCCAATATTATTCTAATCCTATTCAAACCCTTACACTAGTCCCTAGCCATCTAAAGTACACCTAGTCTTGCATCTAGTTAAATTATCATACACAATTACACCAAGAACTTTAATGGGAGAACTACATTAGCTTTATCCCTCTTTAGAGTATTGGTATGTAGGTAGCATGCCCAAACATGGGGTGTGAAGTGCCTCTAACATATCCTTTAAACACTAACCCCTTATTTCTCTTTCCCAAAATTTCCTTTCAAGTTCAAGCACAAGGAGCTCCTATGGATTTTGAAGATTAAAATAGATGCACAATGAGATCTACAAACTTTTGGGCTTTAATATTTCACTGACAGGGTAATAGAGACCTACTGAGCAAAACCCAAAAAACTCAGATCTCTTGGAAAATAGCATCAAAAAAGGACTACAACACCAAAAAATAGGGTGTTCCACTTGTGATGCTCCTATATAATCATAAAATGAAGTTTAGGAACGTATTTTTGACATTGGCCTAGTCCTGCACCTGAGTTCTCAAACCTTGTCTTAGACCAAACAACTTAGAATAAGCTAAGTCACATTTTCTCTTATTTATTACTATTTTTATAAAAGGCAAAAATATAATCTATATACATAAATCAATGGCTTAATTATTGCACATTATTTACTGATTTACTTTACTCTAGCCCTATTTATTAGTTAGGAATAAAACTCCATTATTCCCAAAAACAATAAAACATTTGGTGAACCCAACTTACTTTGAATTTTGCACAAAAAACCCTAAAAACCCTAGGATAAATTATTTAAAAAATTTAAACCATAATTTCCTATTTTTTCCTATATTTAAAAATAAAAAATCTACAAATTAATTGCAAAATCAGCATATATTTTATAAAAACCCTAGTTTGCACATACTAGGTCCTTTTTGCATACAAATACATTCTAAACACTAGGAAAAATATATTACTAATTTTAGAAATATTTTATAATTTTTCCTAATTTTTTAAAGTAAAATTTTAAAATTTTTCTATAAATTCATATCAAAATTTTAAAATTATCATACTAATTATAAATATTCATTCAATAATCCCTAGTTGCATTAACTAGCTCCGAGTTATTTTCCAGTACATTTCTAATCATTTTTTGAATTTTTAGTTGCATATCAAACTTAGAAAATCAATTTTAAATTCAAAAATTCATAGTATTTTGCATAAATATTTTTGAAAAATCCTTAGTTGCATAGACTAGCACTTATTTGCTTCTTACGGTATCACTTTACATGTTTGGGAGCTTTGTATCCTTTTTTTTACAAATTCCAATTAACTATTTTTAGGACTATGCATTTCTTATATTCAATATTTTCCTTTTTAGAAAATTTCTTATTAAAACTTATTTCAAAACATTCAAACACATTATAAATTGTTTTACTACTTTAATGATGGCCCAATATACCAATTTTGATGAAACTGATAAAAGAGAACTTCAAGAACTCTTAAAAAAACATCCAAATATGCAAGATGACATGCTTAGAATTCTATAAGAGGAACAACAAAAAGTGAATAATGATCAATCTTCTCAAACCATAGAGAAACTAGTTTAAAATGACCCTAGAGAGGTAGATATGTCTCAACAACCCCCTATAATAGCCCAACCTATCTCTATGCCACCAGTTATAGCTAATACATCCCTATCTCCTGATGTGGCAACCCTTGTGTAAGAGATAATATCTCTTCAATCCAAGGTGCTACATATTGAGCAAGGTAAAACTAGATGTACGTAGGCTTTGTATTCTTTTTCTCTTCTGCATACACCATTGACATGTCATATTGCTTCTACACCCTTGCCATAAGGTTTCATTCAACCCAAGCTTACTCTTTATGATGGCAAGCGTGTCTAGAGACACACTTGAGAGAATTTCACACAACCCAATGACTAGCTACTTACCAATCTCTTTACATGAAGCCTAAAGGATTATGCTTTACAATGGTTTTATAGTCCACCAAATTAGTTAGTTCATGCATTCAATCCTTTAGTTGACATGTTCTTAGCATACTTCAGCATTAACATTGGTGATAAGGTTTCATATTCTCAAATTTGTCAATAGAAATAATAACCAACTAAGCATCTCATAGACTATGTTCTTTGGTATAAGACCATCTTGGCTAAGATGACTAGTCCCATGGTAGATCAAGAGTTATAAGACCTCTTCAAATAGAGTCTTCTACTAGAACTTCATGAATCAATTATGTTCAAATGATTCTTTTCTTTCACTGAATTATGTCTTACACTAAAGGTTAGAGAAGTGAAACTCATTTCAATGGGCAAACTCAAGTATACAAGAATTCCAGACACAACTAATAAGAGTAACAATTAAGTCCCATATAAGGTCAAGTTTAATGATACAAAAGGGTAGAATTAACCTATAGTAAATCTAGCTTTAGATCATCCTCAACGTATAGTTTTATCAACACCCCCTCAAAGTACTTTCTCACATCTTCTAGTTCCTCCATCTAGGATTTTATAATGGCTTTTGGATTGTAATATCATATCTCTCCCTCTTATTCAAGAATTTAATCCAACCAAACCTCTTCCCAAGGGATATGATAAACATGCATTTTGTGATTACCATAGGGTACCAAGCCACACTACAAATAGATGCATTAGTTTGAAACATAAGATACATGACTTGATAGATGATAACCTACTTGATCTTAGGAGTTTAGGTGAGCCTCCATAAGCAAAACCAACATAAGATAAATATTTGAAAATATTCTTATATTTATTTCCATAGAATTCAAAATAAGATACAAGGGACACATCAGGGGTTCACCATGTGCATCTACCACTAGTTACATACTAGACACCTTTAGTTGAGTCACATCCTTTTAGTAGCATGATCAGTGTGTATGAGTCTAGAGTTGTAGCTAGACTTTTATATCCTTCTCAAATCAAGAGATTATGGAGGATAATTATGATTATAATGCACTCTTTATCATATCACATAGTCATAATTACCCTATTCACAGTGTTCTCATTGATAATGGTTCTAGTGTCAACATGTGCACTATTACATTATTACAACATTTGGGATATTTGGAGTAAGATATAACCCCAATAGATATAGTTATCAATGGATTTTGGGGGAAAATACATAGTTAATTGGGTGATATTATACTTCTTTTATAGATTAGTCCAATACATGTGACCACACATTTCACTATAGTTCCTAGTGCAAGAGTTTTTGATATGTTACTTGGTCACCCATGGATTCAAAAAAATTTAGTAGTACCATCTACAATTCATAGATTAATTAAATTAATTCATGCTAATTAGGTTATTATAGTTGGTGGAGTTCCATATGAATTACCACTACCCACTTCAAATCCATTTACTTTGTAGTTACCAATTCTAGCTTCTCCACCAATTTTAGTTTCCCCACCAGTTACAGTTTTTCCTTTGATATAGCTAAAAAAAGAATTGACACATCTATCACTAGTATAGAGGGTTCATACATCACCACATCTTTAGGATTCTAGATAGCTTCCATCTATAGTTTTCACACCTAGAGTAGTTTCATTAAGATCTCATGGGTTTACACATAAATCATATGTTTAGAGAGCATCTCCTACTTCTAGATGGGTCCCTAAGATCCCTATAGTTACATCCACTTCTTAGAATTATAGTGGGACCACATAGTCAATTTCTACTTTAGAGATTTCAGAGCATATATAGCTTTCAGAGCAACAGTCTCAACATTTTCATCATGCTTCATATTCACACATGATTCCACTCCTTGATATAGGACAACATGATAGGGAGTCTCTCATGAGACTCATTGGTTAGTATCATCCTATCCTAGCCTACTTGTTCATAATCTCTTTTACTTGATTATACATATATTATATAAAATTAAAAAAATAGTACAAAATACAAAAATATAAAAACATTCAAATAATTCAAAAACACCAATTTTTTTTTGATTGTATGCATCATCCATGTTTTATATTACTACTATCATGATAGGAATTACATTTTTTATTTCATGCTATTGTTTGTCAATTATCTACATTACCATGCTTCACTTGATTTCCTTTGAGTGTGTGCAGTGACATCTAGCTACTTGACTGCTTCACTCTACCCATTGAGGGGGCATTCTTACTTTTACATTCGAGACACACATCAATATACATACCCACTAAGGGCATAATATAAATGAAAATACCATCCAAGTTATGTCAATCCTACACTACACACTCTAAGTTATCATATTAATGTACATTACTTACCACTTTACATAGATTACTATATCAACATTTCACTAGTATCTAGCACTTGTGTATCTCTTAACATATACCTAGTCTTGTACTAAACATGTCTTACATAATTTCACTCTTACTTTAATTAGTTAGATGTGATTGTACCTTTCTAGTTTTTACATGCTTTCCTTTCTTTCTTTACGTAGCTAGATGAGATTGCATTTCCAATTCCATTTTTATTTTTTATGTCTGCCTTAAGACATCTACCAATGTCCTTTGATTCTATTTGTGTGTGTGTACCTTTGGCCATTTTCCAATGTACCTTACTTGTACTCTTCTATGTGCTTGTGACCCTCATGTCAATCTTTTCTTGTTTCAAATTGTATGTGTATGTGGAATTTTAACATGCCTTGTATGCTTGATTTCTAGTTTGAGTGACATGTGCCCATGTCCCTTTTTTGTGTGGCCCCTTGACCAACCTTGTATGATTCTTGCTTCTTGATTTGTATGCTTGTTTCTTGATTACTTGTCCTTGTTTGCAATGTCATGATCCATATCATGCATTTACCTTGTTTTTATAGATGCCATGATAGACATCATGCTCCATCCCTCCTTGACAACTAATAACTAATAACTAACATCTAACATTTCTAGTTCTAGTTCAGTACATTGCACATGATTTTACATTATTATATCTATCTAGGCATACCCCTATTGATCTAAAAAATATCTTAATACAAACATTACTATATCTAGAGAAATCTTGTCAAATTTCATTACTATATCATGTATCTATGCAACATAACACACGTGTGTGAATATTTTATTCTAAATGTATTCATTGCAAGTTTAATCATTCCGACCCTTAGAAGAGGGGGAAATAAATAATGGGTTTGTCATAGAGATCAAATCTCTTAGTAGTCAAATAATAACATTCAAATCACCCAATTTAGAATCCAGAGGTCAAACTAGTGAGAATAAAATATAAAAATAGTGACAATTCTAGATCAACAACCAATTTTAGCATAAAATAACAATGCTAGAAATGGGTAGTATCAGTAAACACAAGGGTGTCCTAATTTTGGTACTCTTGTCTAGGCATAAAAACACCTAGGTTTTTTAGCAATAGGTAAAAAATTTAGCTCAGCTATAGTTTTTACACATCCAAATCTATTAAAATTAGTAGTTTTAGTATAGTTTTATCAGAGAATCTAGATATAGGGGTATCATGATGACTCTCACTTCTAGTTTTAGATTGGGAAGTTGACATAAATTATAGATTAGAATCCATATTCTAGACACAAGTGATTGGGGTTAATGTGCATAGCACATTAGTTTTATTTTGTTTCTGAGTTTAGTTTATTACCCAGGAATTCTTAGTAGTTGTGTGCCTTACTCCATCTGTAGGTGGTTGGAATCATTCTCAAGTTAAACTTTCATACAATTTTAACTTCCCAAATACTTGAGTTCTTGAGTTGGATTTCACATAGCATATTGCATCAATTTTGGAGTGGCTTTCATACATAGCTTAATCTCCATCTTTCGAAATGGCCAAGAGTGGCCTAGTTTCTAGTATACATTTAACTATCCACACCACGTTATCATATTTTTAGAGCATCCATGGGATTCATGAGCCATCTCATATGACATCTATTCTATATTGGTATCACTTCATATCTTCACTTCATGGGTAATGATGGAGCTAAAGGGCCAGACTTTGTATTCTTGAGCCACCTATTCAGAGGGATTGGACACATAGTTTAGACATCGATTATCACATGCATGATCATCTAGCTTAACTCAGTAGGTGATTATGGAGCTGAAGGGCTAGCCTTTGTATTTTTGAGCCACTTTATAGGGAATTATTCACTCAACTCTGTTCATGATATAACTTTTGGTACAAAATCATCCACCACAATCTAGCATTACTCAAGCTTACTCAAGATCACAACAAGTTTTGTATTGGTTCACATACTCAATGAGGTGTATTCATTCCTTTATCTTCCTTTTTCTTTTACTCAACTTTTTTATGTTATTTTTTTATATCACATATAATAAGAACTAATCTACTCTTTGTTTCATTTTATAGATTTTCACTTGCACAATGCACTCTTTATGTACTATCCAACATTACTCAGCATCACACAAGATTCATGGGCTTCACCTTTGTAGGTAATTTTAGATATGATTTCTATTTTTTCCTTTATCCTAGTCTTTTTCTTTGATATAAAATAAAATAAAGGGAGGGGGGAAATACAGTCATATAAAATGCAAAATTTGGTTACTTTAGTGTGGCTAATGACACCTAATCCATAGGACCTCTTACTTGCTTGCACAACCTTCATAGGCTTTTCTTTCATTGATTCCTAATCATCCACATCCTTTTGGACTTTACCCTTACATAACTAGGTATCTCTTTTAGGCCTAGATCCATCCCCTAGGTCTCATTCCCTCTAGACAACAACACCCAACTTGGACATGAGCACTGAAACCTAGGGTGTCATATTGTTGGCATTATTTTCCAATTGTAAATTTGGTTCAAATGGTCATATTTTTACAAATCATTATCTTGATTCATGTGAACCTAACATGAATTCATTTAACCCATGATCATTAGGTTCCCTATAAAAGGACTTTCAAAATCTATTTGGAAGGGTTGACACTTATTTATAAGAGAGAAGCAAGAATACAAGCAAGTACACTCAAGTACTTTTACCCATTCTCTAAATACAATCTTCCAATATTATTCCAATCATATTAAAACCCTTGCACCAGTCCCTATCCATCTAAAATACACCTAGTTTCACATATAGTTATATTTTAATACATAGTTACACCAAACACTTCAATGGGAGAACTACATTAGCTTAATCCCTCCTCAAAGTATTGGTATGTAGGTAACATGCACACACATGGCATGTGAATTACATCTAATGTATCCTTTACACACTAGCCCCTTCTCTCTCTTTCCCAAATTTTCCTTTCAAGTTCAAGCACAAGGAGCTCTTAGGGATTTTTAAGATTAAAATAGACTCACAATGAGCTCCACAAACTTCCAAGTTTTGATATTTCATTGGAAAAGTAACATAGACCTACCGAGAAGAACCCAAAAAACTCATATCACCTAGACAATAGTGTTGGAAAAGGAATAAAACATTAAAAAATAAGTTGTCCCACTTTTAATGCTCCTATCCAATTAGAAATGAAGTTTAGGAACACGTTTCTAACACTATCCCAATCTTGCACTTGAATTTTTAGACCCTGTCTTAAACTAGACAACTCAAAATAACCTAAGTCACATTTTCTCTCATTTATTAATATTTTTAGAAAAGGCAAAAATATAATCTATTTATATAAATTAGTGGCTTAGTTATTGCACATTATTTACTGATTTACTTTACTCTGGACCTATTTATTAGTTAGGAATAAAACTCCATTATTCCCAAAAACAATAAAACATTATACTAAGACCCATATTTTATAAATGTTTAAACATAAATAATTGTAGTATTTCCTCACTCACACAAAATTTCAAACTAAGTCAGTCTAGGTTGATGTAGTCTAAAATTTATGACATACACTTTGTAACTAAATCAACCCTAACCAGCCTAGTTTGAGGTTAAACTATTATAATTTTAACTACATCAAGGTTGGTCGATTGCATCGATTAAAAATTGAGGAAGCTTTATGATCACTCATTCCTATAAACATAAGTCTCCATTTCAATCTAATAGAGAGGAACAATCATTTTTGCATTATCATTGCTCACAATTCTACTTAAGTGTATATTTGGAGAAGCCATTATTTATATCTTGACTTGGATGGGAAAATCTTATCTTGTGGAATCTTGGATGAAATATGAGGACCCATTTTAAAATTATCTTGGTTTAACCTTTGTGAACCTTAAAACCACAATAATATCTTATAAAACACAATTGGCCAAGGGGATATTGAGGCTCAATAGGTTTTTTTAAGGTCAGTATATTCTAATGCTAACTCTTTTAATTTGATAGATAAAAATTTGCATAATTATTAACCTAAATGAATATATAAATACTTATTTGAATATCCTCTATAATTATAATTAATGTGGATATAGAGTTTTTTACACTTGCCATTTCCCACCTTAGGGGACCTAGGCCCTCATTTCCCTACCATGGTCCCTTACCATTTTTTATTTCATTTTAACCATCCCTCTTATTTGTGTTGCTATCTTTGTAATACTATATTAGATTAATTCCAATAGTATAAGACCTAGTTAGGGTTATTTCATTATATTGATTACCTAGAGGCTTTAAAACCCTCTTTATTGATATTATATGATAAGTTCTCTTCTTTCTAGATTTAGTAGATCTATTTGGTCATATCTTGATACATAAAGTATCAATAGTCTCTTTTTGATTTACCTTCTTCAAGTTCAAATCTATTAAATAGGATAAGTTGCAAGTCAATCCTAGTTCATTGCATACATTCTGGTAAACCCGATGTGAACGCTTAACCATTAAATTTTTATCTTTTAGAAAACTATATTTGCACAAATCAATTTAGTTTTATTTCTCTATCATTTTTAGGAGACTACATTGATGTTGGTCAATCTAGTCTAATATTTGTGTGTTTTTGGGAAACTATATCAACATGAATCATTATAGTTTTATTTCTATATATTTTTACAATAGGCTACATTGATATAGGTTGATCAAGTCTAATATCTGTGTGTTTTTAGAAAACTATATCAATGCATAACGATATAATTTTATTTGTTTTTTATTTTTTTAGTAGGCTACATTGACATAGGCTAATACAATCCAATCTCAATGGGTGCATATTAATATAGTCTTATTATTTTATTTTTTTATAGGAACATACATTGAGGTAGGTTGATATAGTCTTACACTTAGATCTTTGTGTTTTATTCAGTCATCCAACTATATCAACCAGGTTCAATCTAGTTTTATTTACCACATATTTTCTACCTAACTATATTAACCTAGTCTGATATAGTTCTATTTATTCATTTTTAGTCAACTTGATTAAGTAACTAGATTTATTTTTGTATCAAAAAGTTTAATTCTATCAAATGTACTTTACTCAAACAACTATATTTACCCTATCAAATTTATTTATAAATTTATTTTACCTCTTTATCAAACTATATTGATCATAGATGATATAGTTCTATGTTTACATCCTTATAAAGTATATCAATGTTATCCTATATAATTTTATATTTACATAGACATTATTAGCCTACACTGATATAATTATGTATTATGTGAAAAAGTACATCAACCTATGCCAATATAGTTTTGTGTGTTTAAACTTTTTAGCATAAGGAAAAATAAACTTTATTTTCAATAATTAATCAGATATTTTATTTAAAGTTGACTTCTTGTTTATTTCAATTCAATGAATGTTGTAAATTGATTTTTTACTTTTATTCTATTTGTTTGACTTTCCTTAGAAATTGTGTTCTGACAATTTTCAAATTGTTTAGCTACTATCATGAAGGGCTATATGATGTTATATTTAAAATCCTTATCTATTATTTATAGACATCATGGCATAATGGGATTTACCCAATAATAGTAAATATAATATAGATCTAAACATAGAATTTAGTTTTCATGTTCCTCAAAGTATCTCAAAAATACTTAGGATTCCCTTTTTATTGAATCTTAGGAAGCCTACTATTAATTTGATTATGTAGTGCACTTATTAGAGATTAACATCAGGAAGTTACTCTTAGATTACTCTTGAAATAGAGTGTAGTGGGATATGGTAAAGATACTTTTTCCACATTCAGTGCTCTAAAATATTGGGATGACACTATCTAATGGGCAAGTAAGTATCTTTGAGAGCTTACAAATTAGTCACATCATTTTATTATGTCTACTTGATCTTAATTTTAGATTAATAGTTTGAAAACATAATTAAATTTAAAATTTGATACTTGATATTATTTTATGTAATGCATACTATATTGGCCATGTCGATATAATTTTGTGTTATGTGCTCTAATTACATCAACAATTATTGATATAGTTGTTTGTGTGTGAACAGATTACATTTACCATGCTTGACATAGTCTATTAAATTTATTTTCTCTCTGTCTATGTTTATCAACTTGTACTAACCATGACCAATATAATTTATTTAGAATACCATTAATTTTTTCCTATATTTAAATACATTGACTAGGTATGATATAGTATTATCTCAACCTTTCAACCTATGTAACTACATCAACCACAGTCAATCTAGTACATTATTCGATCACTATTTATTCTCATCCTTTACTTAATACATTGATTAGGATTTATAAAGTATGTGTTTCACATTTATGTCTATGTAAATATTATATAACAAATTTTCATCCTAGATAAGTCAATCAGACCTTCTCAATTTGGGATAACATGCAACTATCTCTGAATATAGGTAGATTGCTACAAGAGATAGATCTATAGTTTATGGGCTATCTCCCATGATCTATCTATTTAGGCTCACACACTACACTAGACTTATCACTTATTGGGGTGAAAATGGAAGAAGGAAACATAGACATAAACTATATTAATGGAGGTGATACACCAAGGATTTCTCCACAAACATACTTTAAACTTGCACTATGAAGGCAGATTACTAGAACTAATCTCACCTTAAGGTTCTTCTAGCATAAGTGTTTCTACATGGAGGTATATTTCCATGAATTTCCAAAGGTGGGTGAATAGGAGGTCTGATCTTAGACACCACTAATATCCTTCACACTTCAAATACACCAAAAAAACATTTACACTTCATGAGACTTGTTAGAAGAAATATTACTTACACAATGCATACAAGAGTAGAATGGAAGCAAGGAGAAAAAACATCACTTATCATCCAAATGGTCTACTTGACATGCTTAGGCAAGAATTTTAGAGACTAAACTAAATTAAGAACTTTATTCAAAGGCAAAATAAGATGTCAAACTAGTAGGGCTTCACCATACCAACTATGGATAGTTTACAATGCCAAAATGGCCTCAATATATAGAGCAATAGGAAAAAAGAGAGAAAGAGTGATGTTGGAGAGTCACAAAACCAAGTGTCAAGTATTTAAGACTAGTTACAATGCAAGATAAAGATTTATAAAATATATCATGAAGTTATCTTGAACAAGTGTCAATCTAAAATATGACATCCTCTTAAATTTGGCATAGAGACACTTCATTGTCTTTCTTGAAACTATTTTCTTGATGAGGAGTCCAATTAATTATCTAAAACTACCTTAGAAGTCATTGAAACATGTGAAATAAATTGAGAATGTATAAACATGATTGATTTAGGTCATTATGCACTCCTCCAACTGATGATCTTCCCTTTACCACTTGTTACTTGCTTCCTTTTAGTAACTCACTAGCCCTCTAGGTGTAGGTTCTCACACTTGTCACTGGGGTGGCTTGCATATAATTAGAATAATTTGTAATAGAGATGTGAGGCACATATTCATAAATTATTTTCCCTATATTATATCATATAAACCTCAATGAAAACTCAAAATTACACTTCTCATCTCTAACTTGGTAGTTACCTTGCTTCACACTAGTTTATCCAAGACTACCTACAATAATTATCTTAACATAGGAGTATCAATGCATGATTGAGGTGAGAATGGGATCTTAGGAGTCATAATACATATACAAACACATTATACCATGATTTTTACCTATCTATTCCTTTCTTCACCTTCAAATTACCTCAAATCTTTTAGAAAACATATAATTTGACTCATCCATAAAAGTGACAGTATAAAATAATTGAGTGGTAAGGATCATAAGAGAGTGATAAGTAAATTAATATCAATTTCTAGGCCAATTTACCCCTTATAAATGCATTTATCTTCATCTTTTTCTCATTGATCTCTTATCAAGGTTTTAAGTTGTTTAGGTTCTTAGTAATGGTTCATAAAGGTTAGGCCCCTAACCTTTGAACCAATTCCATTGAGTTAAATTATACAAACCCCATCAAATATACCCAAGTTTTTAAGACTCCATGCATATTGTCTGTATAGATGGGAGTAAAAGAGGTTGTCTTTAATGCAACTAGTTTGCATTCTAGACACCCCTGAGATAGATTTAGGACAAAATGGCTGATATGAGTTATTATATTTAAAATAATGGGTCTCATAGATTATGCATTATCCCAATAAATATATCATGTTACTTGGTAAGCTCACATGATCATAGGAGTGACCTTACAAGCTTGATGGTTCATCCCCAGTTCTAGGTCTCAAAGGCATATAATAGGTTTTATGTGTATGTGACCACCTCTGAGTGGTCACAGTGATTTTATGACCTTATCAACACTTATTAATCTAAAATTTAAACATACACATCATTTCATTGTGCCTTAATACTCCTTCATTCATCCTTTCACCATCAATGCACTAGGATTATAAGTTACATTGCTTATGGAGTGTCTCAGGGCTGAGACAAAATAATGAGGAATTCAACTAATAGTCTAACCTAAATGAGACCATGAATGCCTATTTAAAATAATTGTAAACCCATGTATCAATTTTAAAACCTTGAACATGATTCCAAATCCCTCAACACATCAAATTTTCAAGACTAGCTATAGGCCTGTGACTGTGTGTAGGGTTTTAATTTAAAAGGGCTTAAGAAACTTTGTCTAACCTTATGCTATTCATATTTGTCTATGATAATCAAATGGAAGTGTGATATTATAAATTTGAGAGTCATTTATACATGGTAATCTCCATCTTACAATTCTGCCTATCAACCAAACCTACATCATTCATTAGCTTAGGCTAGTTTATCTCTTGAGTCAAACTATAGGTGTTTATTTGGTAAATCAGGGGATTCCTATAGGTGATAGTAAATGTTTAAAATTTTTATTTCACACTTTTGGTGCCTCCTAAGGTCAATAGGTCCATCTCACACCTAAATGGATTCATTTATGCCTTGATACCATGCTCTTATCCCTTTACCATCTGTTCTAAGGTGTTACTTGCAATGTTCTAGGTTCATTTTGGGATAATGACACTATAATATTTGAGTAATTCTATTAGGACCTTGACTAAGTTGAAATACCATTCAACCATCATTCTCTCTTAACCTAAAAATCTCCTATTATGTTAATATGTAACCTCTAGGCCTAGGCCACAAGAATGAAGCCATTAGGCTTACTTAGATCTCATAGAATTTCATCATGAGGTGACATTGTGTGGGGTAGAATCATTTTTCAAAGAAATTAAGGTGAACCTTCCCATTTTAAAACCTTTTTCAACTCTATAACCTTGCACCTTTCTCCCAATCTATGAACATTAAATTTAGGTGTATGATCCTAATTTGAGGTCTAAAAATTTCTTACCATCTCAAAAGTAGATATTATATCTAGCTTATGGTTAGACCCAGAATTCTCACTCTTGAATCTCTTTCAAATTTCTCAATATATCATGCCTCTATGGTATTCATTTAGTATTATTGACTATGTTCATCTATTTTTATGTCTTGAACACTCAAATTGATCCTCTCTTGATCTATAAATTTGTTTGAGATGCCAAAATAAGATCAAATGCTTCCAAACATGCTTTGTTCCCTCTTTTAGGTTTGAACATAACTAGGCTTCTAGTAGCAACCTATAGGTACCTATTTCAAGATTACTTGAATGTGTCAAGCATCCTAGATCTTACCTTCCATATATGATTCTATTCAATATAAACCTTTAATGGAGAATATTACCAGCCATAATTTGAGGGTTTGAAAATAAGTGTATCATCCTTGACCTAAATCCATTTATAAAAGGATGAAATCTCTAATTATCAAACACTATTCTATAGACCCTTGGTGTTCACTTCTAGCACAAGGAGATGATTCTGCCTATCCTTCCATGAACACACATGCTAGAACAAGTTGAAGTCAACATGAAATGGGTGAGTATTCTCTAAAATTCTCCATACATTAATTGGTTCACATATAACAAACTCAAAAGTGAAACCAAATGATAAAAATCAAGCCATTGGGATTATAAATGTAGTTTGGAGGTATTAACAATATTAACGACTATTCATAAAGCATAGGATACCAATAATATAACTATGACCATGAAATGGAAGCTAATAAGGACCTATAACCTCCTCTAAGTACACTCAATCCAAATCCTTATCTCCAGTCCATACCAAATGAAAACCATTGACTCTTTCTAAGCTATCCAAGTGAGCAATAAGAGAAATAAGATAGTTTTTCTCAATTTTGGATCTATTAAAGCCACCTAAGATTTAAAATATCCTATGTGGATGACAAGACACATTATTTAAGTGTTCACACCTACAAATGAGTCACCCCAATCTGTATAAACCTTATAAATTGACTTTTTACAGATGATCTTCTTATTTTTTATGTTGAACCTAAAATATTTTAGTTTCAAAACCTTATCTAACCCTTATTTTATAAGAAATATATTATCCTACTTATTTAAATTTGTCCTTTGATTAGATTCATATATAATTCCTTAAAATTATCAAAAAGGTGGCATAAAAAGTGGACAAATATGACAAAGGCTAAACATGTATGACTCTCAAGATATGATTTGAATTCATTTAGGACCATTTTGAAAATTTTAAAACCTAGAGGACCTTATGGAAAATTTTAATATGTAGGGGGTTGACCTAATTTGACTTTGGTTAAAATTTTTGTCAACATTTTAGTTATTCCTAAGGGTAACATGCTTACTATGATAAGGATCGGTTGCCTTGACCTTCCATTTGGAAATGGAGTCACTCATATACAATAATTGAAATTAATATGGCTCTGAAAAGCCTCTAAGCTCATACCAAACATAAAAATAAACAAACATATAAAATAAGAAAAACACACACACACCTATCTTAATATATACAAAACCTCAAAACACTTGATGTGAAGGAAAACTTCATGATTGCTTCAACGAAGGTCAAAGATAATGCTTATAGAACCACTTATAGTTCATGAAAATAATCCATCATAAAATGAATGTTTTTAAATGAACACTTTCTTATGGAGGTAATAACATGACTCGCCATTTTTGGAGTTTATGGTAATAGCAAGGATGTCACTTGAAACTGTCATGAACAATTCATAGCCTTCTTAGATGTGTTTTTTACTTTGTATCTTTCTTGACCTTTATCATGTACACTTGGCATTATTCAATCCAATCATTGTGAGTCATGAAAATCTTACCAACTTCAAAAGTATTTGAATCAAGATATGCTTGTTGTTGAGAGTCATCAAGGTTGTCTTATAATTTACCAAGCACTCCATGATCTACCAAAGTAGTTTTCTTCTTGGTAGAGACCCCACACTCTTATTTCTTCTCATTAGGTACATGATCGACCTTTTCAAACTTTTTCACTATGTCATTAAATTTTTACCACATATCATTTGCCTTTTATTAAGGTTCATGCTCATGAATATTCTCATATTTAGAAATCACAATTTAATTCTCACTAGGACTATCATGATTTGTTACATCTAGAATATGAACACCATCATCCATGTGAAAAAGGTAGTTACCCCATGTAGCCTATCTTAGAGTGTCATCAAAATTTGATTCAAGAGAACCAAACATTATTCAAGGGGGATGTATGTACCAAGACCTATTTCTCAACTCCCCATTCATTAAGTTACAAGTAATCTATGCCATAAATAGGTGTTAGAGATTCTTGATCACTAGGATGTTCTTATTCATCATTGATATTAAAATTCTTGTTTGATGTATAGTCACATATGGATCTACATGAAAATTAGATAGAGGTTTAGATTTTATTGATATTTTAGCACCATATCTAGTCATAAATTCCATATAAGACCAATGTGAAGTCAAGTGTCCTCTAATCTTAGTAGTAAAATATCTTGACAAGCAAAGGACAAGGTGAGGTGGCACATCCGCAACCACAACATCTTGAGGAATAGTGAAAGTATGACAAGCATGAAAAAAAGTTACAAACCTTTAATTATGACAATTGTCTTAGCAATAGACCCATATAGTTGTATCACTCCTTTGGAATGAGGTTCATACTCAAAATTCAACCTATCACCCACTTGCTTAGGTATTACTGAAGTACTTTATCCACTATTAATAAAAAAATTGTGAAACAAAACCTCTCCAATGATGATAGAGAGATAAAATGGAGGAAGTTTATCTATTTTATCAATTTTTTTGGCTATCCCTCACTATGATTCAAAGTATTTTTCAAGGCTACCTCTTTCCCACTAGGCTGCTTAGTTGTTATGTTGAGTTTGGACAACTCTTCATAGATAAGGTGTGCTTATCCATGTATTACTAGTTTATCTCACATTAATACACTTACATGAGCCTTATTCATCTAATCTACAATGTTAGTGAAAGATCCACTAACCCTAACTAACCCATGAATAGGAATAATGCTTCATATAACTTGAAAATTCTAAGGTGTGAAAGAACTCTTAGCATTCTAAATTCTTTGATCTATTTTTGCATTTGGGACTGCATTAGACATGCTTGCCCCTTAGGATGTTTGAAATCTCATTGATGGACCGTCACGATCCCCTTGAATCTCTTTAATTGCCTTTCTCTTTAACCTTGTATTTGAAGCTATAGGACTTGAATATTTGCTTGATTTCCCTTGGTAACTCACATATATGAGTCATCTTACTACCAATTAACTAAAGTAGACCTAACTTGAGTAATCTCTCTATTGTTCTCTCCTTCATTAGGTACCTCAACTTGAGTCATGGCTGGCATTGTTCCCAAATTTAACTTGAAATCTTAATTGAAGGACTCATTGACATAGGTAGATGGATCATGAGGTTGATACCATAAAGGCTAACACTCATGCTCTTAACCAAGGTTGTTTTGAGTAGGTACTAATGCTTTTGATGTGGAGGGAACATTAGGATTATAGCTATGATCTAGAGCTCAGTTCAGAAAAGGTCCCAAGTTATGATGAAACCTCTTGCATGTAGAAGAGCTCATCAAGAGATTTCTAGTGCTTCTTCTAGATCACAAAATGGAGTCTGGATGCCCAAGTTATAGGATACTAAAGTTATTTTATGATAGGCAAAATAAGGAGGTGTCAAAATGCATGGCACAATCTGTATGCGACAAGTGGACCAATCACCCATCAACATGTGGCAATCCATTTTTATACATTCATGAAAAAATTTGGTTTGGTGTTTTGGTTTGGTTTCAGCCTCTGGTCTTTGGCAGGTGGTCATATGGAGAACCATGGACCCCACTATTGGCTCACTGGGGGCCCTCAGTGAGGGTCAGCACACTTGGTTAAGGAGGGGTGACTTGGCCTCCATTTCACATTGAAATGAATTTGAATTTCCTTTTTAAACCATTATATTATGCCCAATAGATGCATGTGGGATAATTAAATTATATGTTTTAAATTCTTTGTAACATTTCCTTGGTAATGTTTTTTAATTACCATTACCAAGCCCCATTAAGCCACATGGGAGAAACAATAGTTTCCATGTCACAAAGGCCCTTCCAACTACATTATTGAGTCAAGCTCAAAATTGAATGCCAAGTTTGGATACCATGACCAAAATGCATGCCACGTCCACATAGCTCGTGACTTATCTTCCAAACATACCAAGTCATAAGCTGATCTATAGAACTCAAGAATGGGACATGTCAATTAGTGTATATGCTAAGTTGGTACACCAACCAAAGAACCATGCTATGTTTGGTGGCTTGAGCCCACCAAAAGGGGCATCAACATTGTAAAAGGTGGTGCCAACCTATTAAAAGACATAAAGATGATTAAGAATTGCCAATGTGGGACTAAAGCAATAAAGCCTAAGTGCCAAAAAGGGAGGCCAAAGACTCAACCCTTGTACCTATCATGTAAAAGTGATAATCCTTGACCGACCATGCTAAGGGCTGGCAAATAACTTAAAATACATAAATGTATATTTGAAGGTAGCGTGTTTTGGACTGTGTATTATTATTATTATTATTATTTAATAGGCTGAGAGCTATAATGAAGCTTGGTGATAGCTAGAAATTGGATTATGATCCATTATCTAACCTTATACATAGAGACTAAGCCTTTTTAATTATGTTTTGTAATTTAAAAGAGAGTTATTATTTTAAATTGGATAGACCAATAGTTTAAGTGGAGGGACTTAGGCACTTTCAGAAGGGGTTGAAGACCGAGGAAGGATTCCATGTTGCCAAGCTTGAGTGTATCAACAAAGGTGGAATTCTTGTACAAAGATTAGACCTAAGGGAAGTTGTGTAATGTTTCAAATAATTGTATCACCTTGTGTTTCAATAATTAATGAAATGGTCCTCACTATTGGGTAGACCCAGAGATGTAGGCAAGAGATATTAAACTCCATTATCAATGTTGTATGATAAAATTGTCTTTTGATTGCATGTTTTTAATTCAATTTTTGATTTATAATTAATCATGAATGCATGAAAATTTTAAAATTCAACATTTTATGACATTTAAAAAAAAATAGTTTAATTAGTGAATGAAAGTGAAAATTCTTTCGACAGTTCTAATCTAATTTGATAATTGAGAACACTTAATTGCCAAAAAATTTGCAAGTTCTTTTGAGTATTTCAAGAATTTGATAAGTTTGAGAAATTTAGTATCCATATTATAAACTTCACTTTGAGTTTACCAGTGTAGTTTATGGATAAAATTGGTATCAAAGTAGTTAAAAAGTAGGGTTAGCATTTGATTGTGTGATTTGATAGTTGCTTTTAATTTATTAGTTTTTAGTATTTTGTAGACTTGATTAGATTATAGTGTGCAATTGTGGAATCAGTGTGTTTGCAGAAAACAATGGGAAAGTTGTCACATAAACCTAAGATGGAAGAGCTTGAAACCATAAATACTTAGATTCAAGATGATAATGCATTCTTGAGATGCAATCTCTTAGCTCTTGAAGAACAATTTGTAAGTTTCAAATCAGAGCTTTAATCTAAGGATGAGCTCTTGAGTAGATTATAGCGTGGTGAACCAAAGAAGGCAATACCTTATAATTTGAATGTAGAGACTATGATTGAGTACACTATAAGTTATTCATCAAGTAATTCATCTTATTCTTCTTGTTTAGATTTAGATTCAATTAATGATGTTTTTGGTAGTTATGGAAAACACACTAAGGGTATAGGATCCAAATTATTGGAGAAAATGGGATTTAATGGAAGGGATCTTGGTCAAAATTTCCAAGGAATTACTAACCCAATATAGGTAGAGAATAGATATCTTCATGTAGGTTTGGGTTACACTAGTGAGCAAGTGGATATTGGAGAAAATTCCTTCATGGCTAAAGGAAGACAAGCTTCTGATAGCAAAGGTCCGAGGCCACTAGTAGAGGATGTGCGGTGTAAGAGAACATGTAAAAGAGGTATTGAGATTACACCTCCTAGTTCCTACACTAGAGTTAGCACTAAATCTTTTGATCCACTTTTTATGTTTAAGAAATTTCGATTTAACATTCAAAAGATGATGCAATAATTTCCTTGCACTTTTTGTGGGATGCATAACCATAGTGTTGCATTTTATTGGAATAGACATGCTTTGATTAAGTAGATTTCAAGTGTTAAAGACCATTCTCATCATGGCAAAGTGAGAAGAGGTAAAAGGGAGACCTCACCTAAGAAGGTTGTATGCACTCATTACCATATGAGTGAATATCAAATTTATCATTGTTTTAAACTTCAATCATCTTCTCATTATAGACATGGTAAAACTAAGATGATTTATCAATCTTTTAATAAGGTCAATGAAGCTAAATCAATCCATAATGATGTTAATGAATCCACTAAGGAAATCAAGATAACTAGGTAGAAAATTTTATTAAGTGGATTTATAATACATTTATTTTTCAAGCATTGTTAAGAATTTGGTTAAGGGAAAGAACAAGCTTTGATGATGCATTAGTATAGCTTGTGAGAACAATTTGAGATAGGTTTATCATTTAAATTATTTCAATTCTCACCTTATGTTGAATAGCTCTATGTTTTAGAATCTCTTGTTTATGTTTAGTGAATTATCTGTGGAATTGATAGGACTTGAACTCATTTGATCAGATGGAGATAATATCAAAATGCATGTTGTGGGTTGAGTTAATTTATTTACAACACTCGTCTCATATTTGAATACTATTTTGAGAATGTATATATTTTTAGCACATGGATGTATATATGCATTGTAAGACCCTATGGGCATGTTTGGATGTCAGGCAATATACACTTTGTGTTATTTGCATTTTCTTAGAATTGTAAGTCCCATACTAGGGCATTGTATTGAAACATGTCTACAACATTTATTATATGTTGTTGGCATTAAAAAACTTGTTTTAGAGTTACATTGGGAATTATTTTAGTTTATTGATAGTTTACCACTTTATAGGATGTGACATGGGTAGACAATTTTGACCAATTATTAGTTTTAAGAGATAGTAGACTTTTTGAGACCAAAATATTCCTTTTTAGGGAGGTGTGATCTAGATCTCAGTTAGAAAAAGGTCCCAAGTCATGATGAAACCTCTTGCACATGGAAGAGCTCATTGAGAGATTTTTGGCGCTTCTTTTGGATCATAAAATGGAGTATGGATGCCCAAGTTATAGGCTATCAAAGTTATTTTGTGACAAGCAAAATAAGGAGGTGTCTCAATGCATGGCACAATTTTTATGCGATGAGTGGACCAATAAACCATTGACATGTGGTAGTCCATTTTTGTACATTCATGTAAACATTTGGTTTGGTGTTTTAGTTAAGTTTTAGCCTCCAGTCTTTGACAGGTGGTCATATGGAGAACTGTGGGCCCCACTATTGGCTCACTGGGGACCCTCAGCGAGGGTCAACACACTTGGTTAAGGAGGGGTGCCTTGGCCTCCATTTCAAATTTCAATGCATTTGAATTTCCTTTTTAAACCATTATATTATGCCCACCAAATGCATGTGGGACAATTAAATTATATGTTTAAAATGTTTTGTAACATTTCCTTGGTAATATTTTATAATTACCATTACCAAGCCCCATTAAGCCACATAGGAGAACCAATACATGCCATACCACAAAGGCCCTTCCAACTACATTTCCAAGTCAAGCTTGAGATTTAATTCCAAGTTTGGAGACTGTGATTGAAATGCATGCCATGCCCACATAGGTTGTGACTTATCTTCCAAACATACCAAGTCATATGCCGAGCCATAGTACTCAAGAATGGGACATGCCGATTAGTGTATATGCTAAGTTGGTACATGAACAAATGAACCATGCTAAGTTTGGTGCCTAGATCCCACCAAAAGGGGTGTTGGCATTGTAAAAGGTGGCACCAACCTATTAAAAGACATAAAGCTGATTAAGAATTGCCAATGTGGGACTAAAGCGATAAAGCCTAAGCACAAAAGGGAGGCTAAAGACTCGACCATTGCACCTATCATGAAAAAGTGATAAGCCTTGACCAACCATGATATGGGCTAGAAAACAACTTAAAAGGCATAAACATATATTTGAAGGTAGTGTGTTTTAGACTGTGTATTATTATTATTTTTTAATAAGCTAAGAGCTATAATGAAGCTTGGAGATAGCTAAAAAATGGATTATGATCCATTATCCAAACATATACATAGAGACTAATCCTTTTTCATTATGTTTTGTAATTTAAAAGATAGTTATTATTATTGTAAATTGGATAGAATAATAGTTTAAGTGGAGGGACTTAGGAACTTTTAGAAGGGGTTAAAGACTAAGGAAGGATTCCATGTTTCCAAGCTTGAGTGTATCAATGAAGGTGGAGTTATTATACAAAGATCAGACCTAAGGGAAGTTGTAAAATGTTTCAAATAATTGTATTGACTTGTGTTTCAACAATTAATGAAATGGTCCTCACTATTGGGTGGACCTAGAGATGTAGGCAAGAGATGCCGAACTCTGTTATCAATGTTGTATGGGAAAATTTTCTTTTGATTGAATGTTTTTAATTTAGTCTTTGATTTATAATATATCATGAATACATGAAAATTTTAAAATTTGAAGTTTTATGACATTTAAAAAAAATGGTTTAATTGGTGGAAGTGAAAAGTCTTTCGACAGTTCCAATCCAATTCGATAACCAAGAACACTTAATTGCCAACTAATTTGCAAGTTCTTTTGAGTATTTCAAGAATTTGATAAGTTTGAGAAATTTAGTATCCATATTTTAAACTTAACTTTGAGTTTACTAGTGTAGTTTATGGATCAAGCCATTATATGATCTTTCATGAATTAGCTTCCCTTGACCTTGAAGATGACCTTGAAAGGGTGGTATATTGCCTTGATAGTTTGGGTAGGACTAATTATGTTGATAGTGTTTTTGGAAAGGTCTCACTTGATGTTATTTTATGATAATTTTGACACCTAAAACATCTTGTTCAAGAGCCTTCACTCTTTCTTCCTCATTAAATTTACTTGACTGAATAGGGGAAGTTGTATTATGTTTTGTTGTAGGGATGGGAACAACAATAGGTGTAGGGGTTTTTAAATAATGGACTAGAGGTATAGGGGGTCTTGGAGAAATATTCCCAACCTAAAAAAAATAATTATTATACCTAATGAGAACTTTATAGGCATTAGGTAATGTGTTCCCTCCCATAATTATACCATCATATAAATATCACTATCAAAATCCTTAAAATAATAAAAGAAATCATGATTTGTAACATGCCTTACTAAGATTGGGATCCTATCCCATGTCTTCTAAAACCTTGTGTTAAAGTCTTAAATAACTTCTTGATGTTCTCTCCTCATGTTTTTTTAGCTACTCAGTCAATGACAATTCGTCATTCTTATCTTCAAACATTCTCCTCATAGCATCACATAATTCATCCCATGTGGTGATAGATTCAGGGGCCAAATTACCTACCAATCAAGAGATTTACCCTTGAAAGAAATAGATAACAACCTAATAACTATATTCTCTTCAATGATATGATGTATATTGTAAAATTTGGTAATTTTTATAATGTGCTTAATAGTAGTAATGACATTCTCACCTGTGTATGAAGGGACAATTTTTAGGGATGATATGGGAATGCCATCATAATGGGAAATTATTAGAGGACTATATCTATTGAAATCAACAAATGTTAGGTTATTTTTTGTGATATATTTAGGATTTTTCAAGATTGGATCAAAAACTTTATTATAGGTCTATGAGCAAGGTATGATCTCTTTGGGTAAGGATGGATGTTAGCAAATATGTAAGCTTTGAATAAATAATAAGTAACTCTTGGAAATCAAAAGGAATGAATTTGGTATGAGATATTATGTTTACCTTAGACATGAAACAATTCACTAGTATACTACAAATATTTAATTAATGGAGTCATTAGATACTATAGGAAGTAGACTATTATAACCTCTTTGTTGTCAAGACCAACATCCACCTTGAACAACCTTCTTTGACCACATGTTACACTGGGTGTGCTGGAACTATTATAACCCAAATTTGCACCCTAGAGAAGTCAATAATACCTTCTCAAATTTGGGATAATATGGAACTATCTTTGAATATAGGTAGATTGTTATAAGAGATAGATCTCTATATTATGGGCTAGCTCCTTTGATATATCAATTTAGGCTCACACACTATACTATACTAATCACTTATTGGTGTGAAAAGTGAAGAAGGAAATATAAATTTAACCTATAATAATATATGTGATACACCAAGGATATATCCACAAACATACTTGAAACTTGCCCTATGAAGGCATATTACTATAACTAATTTCAACTCAAGGTTCTTCTAGCATAAATGTTTCTACAGGGAGGCATATTACCATGCATTTCCAAAGGTGAATAAATATGAGGTATGATCTTATACACTAATAATATCCTTCACACTTCAAATACACCTAAAAAACATTTAAACTTCATGAGACATATTAGAAGAAATATTACTTAGACGATGCATATAAGAGCATAATAGAAGCAAGGAGAAAAAATCATCACTTGTCATCAAGATGGACTAATTGACATACTTAGTCAAGAATTTTAGAGACTAAAACAACTTAATAAATTTATTCAAACTCAAAACAAGATGTCAAACTAGCAGGGCTTTGCCATACTAATTATGGATAGTTTATAATGCCAAAATAGCCTCAATATATAGAGAAATAGGAGAAGAGAGAGAAAGAGTGATGTTAAAAATTCATAATGCCAAGTGGCAAGTCTTGAAGAATAGTTACAATTAAAGAGAAAGAGTTAGGAAATAGATCATGAAGTTATATTGAACAAGTGTCAATATAAAATATAACATCCTCCTAAAGTTGGTGTAGGGACACTTCATTATCTTTCTTGAAACTATTTTCTTGATGAAGATTCCACTTAACTATCTATAACTTATTTAGAATTCATTGAAACATGTTCAATAACTTCAAAATGTGGAAACATGATAGGTTTAGTTCACTATGAACTCATCAAAGTGCTGATCTTCTCTTTTCCACTTGTTACTTCCTTGCAGTAAATCACTATCCCTCTAGATGTAATTTATCACACTTATCACTAGGGTGACTTGCATATACTCATACAAATTAATTTAAGATATGTGAGACACATATATAGAACTTATTTTTCCTCTAGTCTTTCATATAGACCTCAATGAAAACTCAAAATTACATTTCTCATCTCCAACTTGGTAGTTACCTTACTTATCACTATTCTATCCAAGACTACCTACAATAGTCAACTTAACAAAGGAGTCTCTATGCATGACTGAGGTGATAATGGGGTTTAAGGAGTTATAATACATCTCTATACACCTTCTACCATGACTTTTACCTATCTTTTCCTTTCCACACTTTAAAATTACCTCAAATCTTGTAGAAAACATAGAATTTAACTCATCTATACAAGTGATGGTATGAAATAACTAAGTGTTAAGGATACTAATATAGATATAAGTAGGTTAAAATCAATTTTCAATTTAATTGACCCCTTAATTAATTTCTCTTCATATTTTTCTCATCGGGATCTTATGAGGGTTTTAAGTTGTTTAGGTTCTTAACAATGGTTCATAAAGTTTAGCTCCCTAACCTTTTAACCAATTCCATTGAGTTAAATTTAAAAAACCCTCTAAAATATCATTAAGTTATCAATATGCCATGCATCTTATCTATACAGATGGGAGTGAAAGAAGTTGTCTTTCGGGCAACTAGACTGCATTCTAGACACCCCTAAGATAGATTTAGGCCAAAATGGCCAATCTAAGTTTTTATCTACAAAAAAATGGGTATAATAAATTATAAATTATCCCATGAAATATATCAAATTTCTTGGGATGATCACATGATCATAAGAGTGACCTTAGAAGACTAATTTTTCTTGCTTAGTTCTAGGTCTCAAAGGCATATATTAGGTTTTCTACATATGTGACCACCTATGAGTGGTAATAGTGAATTTAGGAACTTATAAAAACTTATTCATATCTAATTAAACCATACACATCATACCAAAGTTACTTAAGACTCTACCATTCATCCTTTCACCATAAATGCACTAGGTCTGCAAATTACATTACTTATGGAGTGTCTCAAGCCTACGATAAAATAGTGAGAACTTCAACTATTATTACAACCTAAAGGATAAAATGGAGGAATATTTAAAATAATAAAAACCACTTTTATAAAATTTAAAACCTTAACCATGCTTATAGGGCCCTCAACACCTAAAATTCTCAATACTAGCTATAGGCTAGTAACAATGTATATGGTTTTAATTCAAAAGGGCTTACAAAACTTTGTCTAACCTCACTCTATTCATATTTGACTTGATAATCACATGGAATTGTGATATTATCAATCTAATATTGATTTATACATGGACATCTACATATTACACTTCTGCCTATCAACCAAACCTACATCCTTTATTAGCTTAGATTAGTCTATCTCCTAAGTCAAACTATAAGTGCTTATTAGGTAAATGGAGGGATTATTATAGGTGATAATACATTTTTGAAAAATATAAATAACACTTTTGGTTCCTCCTAATGTCACTACATCCATATCACACTTTAATGGATTCATTTTTTCCCTGAGAACTTGCTCTTATCCCTTTATCATCAATGTGCTAGGGTGTTACTTGCAATGTTCTAGTTTCATTTTGGCCTAATGACACTTTAGTTCTTTTATTACTTCCATTATGACCTTGAACAAGTTTAAATACCATTTATCCATCATTATCTCTTGACCTCACAACCCCATTTTATGTTAAGATGCCACCTCTAGGCCTAGGTTACAAGAATGAAGCCACTAAGCTTACTTAGACCTCATAAAATTTCATCATGAGGTGATATTATGTGGGGAAAAATATTTTTTTAGATAAATTAAGTTAAAACTTCCCATTTTAAAACCTTTTTCAAGTTTGTACCCATGCACCTTTCTCCTAATCTATGAGCATTAAATTTAGGTGTTTGATCCTAGGTTAAGGTCTAAAAATGCCTTACCATCTCAATAAGTAGATATGAGATATATCTTGTGGTTATACCCATAATTATCATTCTTGAATATCTTTCAACTTTCTCAATATCTCAAGCCTCTGTGGTATTCATTTAGGATTATTTACTGTGTTCCTTTAGTTTTAGGTCTTCATCACTCACACAATATACTTAACACTTGTAGGTGATAATACATGTTTGAAAATTATAATTAACACTTTTGGTTCCTCCTAATGTCACTACATCCATATCACACTTTAATGGATTCATTTTTTCCTGATAAATTTATCATATCCCTTTATCATCAATGTGCTAGGGTGTTACTTGCAATGTTCTAGGTTCATTTTGGCCTAATGACACTGTAGTTCTTTGATTACTTCCATTATGACCTTAAAAAAGTTTAAATACCATTTATCCATCATTATCTCTTGACCTCACAACCCCATTTTATGTTAAGATGTCACCTCTAGGCCTAGGTTACAAGAATGAATCCACTAAGCTTACTTAGACCTCATAAAATTTTATCATGAGGTGATATTATGTGGGGAAAAATATTTTTTTTAGAGAAATTAAGTTAAAACTTACCATTTTAAAACTTTTTTCAAGTTTGTACCCATGTACCTTTCTCCTATTCTATGAACATTAAATTTAGGTGTTTTATCCTAGGTTAAGGTCTAAAAATGTCTTACCATCTCAACAAGTAGATAGGAGATCTATCTTGTGGTTATACCCATAATTATCATTCTTGAATATCTTTCAACTTTCTCAATATCTCAAGCCTCTATGGTATTCATTTAGGATTATTTACTATGTTATTCTAGTTTTAGATATTCGTCACTCACACAATGATTGTCTCCTGATCCATGAATTTATTTGAGATTATAAAATAATATAAAATGCTTCCAAAAAAATTTTGGTCCCTATTTTGGGTCTGAACATATTTAGATTTCTATTAGAAACATGTAGGTGCATATTTGAAGGTTACTTGAATGTGTCAAGTGTCTTAGACCTTAGCTTCCATCAATGATCCTCTTCAATACAAACCTTCAATGGATAATTTGACTAGCCATGCTTTAAGAGTTTTAAAACAAGTGTATTATATTTGACCTGAAGCCATTTGTAGAAGGATGAACTCTAAAACCATAAAACACTACTCTATAGACCCTTGATATTCACTTATAGCACACATAGATGAATTTACCTATCCTTCCATGACCCATATGCCAAACCAAGTTGAAGTCAACATGAATTGGGTGATTATTATATGAAATTATCTATACATTACTTGGTTCACATAGACCAAACTCCAAAGTGTAATCAGATGAGAAAAATCAAGCTATTGGGATTGTAGAAGTAGTTTAGAGGTACTATAAATCTTAATTATTGTTCATAAACTACATGACATCAATAATAAAAATATGACCATGAAATGAAGGCTCATAAGGACCTATAACATCCTCCTAGTGCACTCACTCCAACTCATCATCTCTAGTGCATGCCAAATGAAAACCATTGACCCTTTCTAAGCTATTCAAGTGAGTGATAAGAGAGAGAAGATATTTTAAAATAAATTATGGATATATTGAATCCATATAATCCTAAAAATGATATATGAGGATGGTAAGACACATTCCTAAAGCATTCACACCTAAAAATGAGTCACCCCAATTTGTATAAACCTATAAAACTAACCTTTTGTAGATGATTTTCTTCTTTTTTTATGTCAAACCTACAATATTTTAGTTTTAAAGCCTTATATTACCCTTATCTGACATGAAATACATTATATTGATTCTTAACATTTGTCCTTTTGATGATATTTACATACAATTCCTTAAAATGACCAAAAAGGTGGCTTAAAAAGACTATAATAAAAGTGGACAAATATGACAAAGGATAAACATGTTGTATGACTCTCAAGGTATGATTTAACCTCATTTAGGACCATGGTGACCATTTTAAAACCTATAATACCTTATGGAAAATTTTAATATGTATGGGGTTGCCCAATTTGACTTGGGTTAACATTTTGGTCAACAATAACTATATTGACCATGATCAATATGGTACATTTTCCAATTTACTGAGTTAGCCAATACAATTTTTTCTTTAACTCTCAATCATGTAGTATATCTTTGACTATTCAAAATAAATAACACAACACAATATGATGGATTTGACTAACTCCCATAAATATCCTAAATTATGTTTTAATATTATCAATAATCAAAATAAAATCAATATTCATGTAATTAATAAAATAATTGATTATAATTCACTCTCTAAATCTAAACCTCTTTATAATTTTAATCATCCTCCCTACATGACCATAGTTGATGATGAGAGTTATCTTGACTACATTGTTTAAATTATCCTTTTCATCAATGAAAACCCTCAACATAGGGGCAAAGATCATATGGTCATATATAACCTCATTATGGGGCCTCATATAAGATATCCCCCATCACCTAAACATACCATTTAAATAATATTTGGAGTAAATAAATACATGACTTCTCTTCTTTTTTCTTTCACTATGCTAGGTATGACCACTAATATGGAAGGTCTCTCTTTTAGTGGGTCTACTCAAAGTGCATATATTACTACTCATGTAAATGCTACCACTAGTGCAACTTGAGTCACTTATAATATTCAACAAAATCTAAATACTAATAAAATATTATTGAAATCCATGGATCAAATGGTTAATTTTAAAACTAATATTGCCAACCAAATGATGCAAATGTAAAATCAACTTTTAAAATTACAAATTCATCCTCAATAACCTTAATGGGTAGTGAAAAATTTAAATGGCACCCCATCCCCCGTTATATATGCATAGGTTAAGCTTATTAAACAACCCCCATCTATTAATAAAATAATCAAGCATATTCATAATAAATCAATAATCCTTAAATTTACAGACATAGATATAGGAGGTATCACTCCTACTATCACTTATAGTGGATCTACTAATCTTGATTTGCATTTGAAAATTTTTGGTAACCTTAAAAAAGATTAGATTAAGATAAATACCTTTGTTATTACCAAAATTCTAGCCATTTTTTTTAGTGATGCTTTAGATTGGTACAATCAACTTAAGTCTCATACTATCTCTAGTTTAGAAGACTTAGTTGATGCATTGGTTTAGTAATTTCAAACCATTGATATTTTTGAAAATAGTTTAGCCTATTTTATTAATCATAGACATGTAGACTTAGAAAATGCTAAATTTTTCATTAAAATATGGAATTCTTTATCTAAAAAAATTGAACATAACATGTTAGAAGATAATCTCTTCCATTTATTCACTAATACTCTTCATCCTAAACTGAAATATTATATTAGGAGTTTCTCTTCAAAATATTTTTAAGAATCCCTCAATCAAGATAAAAATTAAGATTTTATCACAAGACATTTAGAGAATTATAAAACTATAGTGGGAACTCATATGCTTATGATATCTAAAAAAACATGCTAATAGTGATAATATTATAGAAACTTATGATTCTATACATGCCATTATTCCTAGTGGACCTAATGAGGCAAATCCTTTCCCACCTTTCATGGAAATTTCCTCCCAACCACCTCCCTCATCTTTATCACATATAAATAATGTTAATGTTCATAAACCTCTTTCCATGGTAGAAATACAAAAACATATTACTAAACCTTCAACAAGAGAACTTGATCATAATCTCTGTACTAAAAATTGGTATGATTCATACAAGTTCTATTGGAATCATGTAATTATGGGAGATTATCATGAAACCTATAGATGACTATGGAACTTTTCACTTGAATTTATCCTTGGTCATAATTTTGATCATGAAACTATGATTCATGAACATAAAAAAGAATATGCAAAGGTGGATAATGCTCATGATTCCAAGTTCAAGAATGAAACTCTTAATGAATCTAATGTTAACCTTGATATCTATAAAATAGAGTAAATTTTAGTGGCCCATATAGAAATGAACTTGGTTTTTTTAGCAAAAATCTAAAAATATGTTTTGAATATATGGAAAAAGTAAGTGGAAATAGTTTAGGTGAACATGAGAATCAAAAGGCATAATGGGGAGAGGTATGGAAGATATTATAACATGTATCTACATGGGCATGATGGTGATAAATGTCTCTATAAACATTGATGTGCATCAATATGAATGATTACTGAGGTGTTATTATTGACAAATGCCATTTTTTATTGGTAGATGTTATCTCTTACTTTAATCAAAAAATTCTATCATCCTAAATTTTATTACATATTTAGATTCCTATTGAAGAATTATACAATTTAAAAAAATAATCACAATATGAGTATGTATGCAAAAATTATGGCCTCTAAAATTTGATATAATCTATATTATTATTACTATTAGACAACAACATGTTGCTATAAAATGATAAAAGGTTTCTATCAGATGATAACATCTTGATAATATATGACATCAAGCCAAGCTTGATGTCATATTCCAATATGATGTTATCATACTAAAATAATTTGTTTCTATCTAACAACAACATTTTATCATATGACAATAATAACAATGTATGTTATGCTAATTTATGGAGGTCAAATGACATCAAGTTGTTGTCAGATAATAGAATCTTGATAATAGAAGATAGTAAGCTAGGATTGATGTCATTCACCAATAAGATGATTTAATTTAATAGAAACTTTATATCACTTGACAAGAAATTATTATCATCTTACAACAACTTGTCATATGACAACAACATTATATCATTTGTCAACAACAACAATGTAGGTTATGCCAACTTTTGGAGGCCATAATATTTATATACGGACTCATATTGAGATGATTTGTTTTTTTAAATTAAATAAATATTTAAGGGGAATCCAAATATGTAATCAAGTGTAGGTTTAGGGAATATTTTTATTCCCTTGTTACTCTACCCCATAACCTATCTATTTTATCTATTTAATAAACATAATGACTTCTTGAATTGTATTGATGATTAGGAAACACAATAAAATTGTGCATGAATATTTTTGAGTAACATGGACACTTTAAAATTATCTCATTTTTTTCATCTACCATGGATGATGATAGGAAACACAATTAGAGATAGGTGACAACTATGTTGGTGGATGACATTAAAATTATTGGGATACAATAATATAAATATGATTTAGAAGTTCGATCATTAGAGCATTATATATTACATATAGTGGTGAATGTGCTTAGATTAAATTTCAATTTAGTGGTGAAATATATATATAAGTATTAAGTTTTTTTTCAATAGTAGGAGAGCTAACCCAATAAACTAGCTTGCATCCATATAATTTAGGAAAATCCATGCTATTTACTACCCCCCAAAATCACCAAATGCCAATTTTTTAAACCATAATATTTGTGAATTAACAAAAATTCATCACTAAAATTTACCCTACTATAACGATTCACTCCCAGATCATCAATATAATACTACTCAACCTCTTACCTCTAATGTTGTGGAAGCTTAAATTAACCCTAATTCTCTAACCAATGAAGAAAATGTAGTAAACATGAACAACATGAGGTATGTAGCATTATATATATCCCTATCCACACTCTAATTATAATAAAATTTCCACTATATACACTATTCAAGATATTTATCCATCTCACTTCATGGATATTGAACATATAGATTCACACCTAATCCCATATATACACACATAACTTACTCCATCTTCTTATAATCAATCCAAACTATATATAAAAATGATATACTTTAATCCTAACTCTTCTTCCATTGTTACAACATTTTTTAATTTGATACTATTAGCTTCTCTCCACTTAGAAATACCTACTTCAAATACCAAACATTAGTATAGTTTTGTGTATACAAATCCACTCATAACATCAATTTTGCCTCAAAGGAGTCAGTTATTAACTCATATACACCACAAATGATATCAACCACCTCAATTTTATTTGATACACTTGGCCAACCTACATCATCCAATTCCAAACAACATACTTCTAATCATTATCAATTTAAGTGCACTTCCATTCCTCCTTTAGCAGACTTGATTTAATGTTATGCTCTTTTATCTGATATGATTCTAAATAAATATGATGACTGCGATCCTATAACTGAAATTTCTCACCTCCCATCTCAAATTCATTTTATATAGGTCATAAGGACTTCACTTCATCATTATAATCATTTAATGAAAATTTAATTTGAAATGACCACCCCTAAATCTCCACACATGGGGAAAGAATTTTCCTTGTCTACGTGTGAGGATAGTATTCTTAAACACTATGAGTAAATGTCTATACATGTTTACAAAACTATATACACTTATCTCTCACTCAAATTTCCTATTGCTTCAATGATTCTGGACAAAATATTAATTTGTATGGATGATCCTCCTTTATTCATTGGAATCCAAAATTTGATATTAAATTCATGTGTCCCTTGATAAATGAAGTATCTAGCACTTATCTTACTCCCCTTAACTTCATTAAGACAGTTGGATACTCCGTATACAATATTAGATCTACCCATAGTACATGACAAGGCTATGATCAAATAAAATTGTCTCCCCTTAGTTGTGTTTGCCTTCAAATCATAGTCCATTCTATCATAATTAGAGTAAAGGTCATGATTTTAATTTATTTCTATAATATAATGTTTTACTCCATTGAGATTAAACACATTGCATTAGAGTTATTGCCTCTTCAACATGCCAAGTGGTAAATTTCCCCATAATGGTGTTGTATATATTATTAAAGGAGACACTAATCCTTATATTTTTTAACAATTTCAAGATTGTGGTGATTTTAAAATACCTACCCTTAAACCTTTACATAACATCCCACTTAAATAATATCAATGATTTAAATATCAAGTAAATTATAATCATGGATACAAAATACACCCTAAACTTGTGGTCAACTTCCATCCTAACCTATTATTTTATTAAAATGATGAACCTAATAATATTAGTTTAAAAATAATTTTTTTTATCTCCCTTCACGCTTACTTTCTAAATTACCTCCTTATTTACAAACTAGGTCTCATCAACATCCAACAAATGACATTTGTGACTTAATAGTAAGGCCTAAATAATCAAACCCTTATTCTTCTCTAATTGATAAAATAATTGATGCTTCTAATACTAATCCTCATTTACCTAATTTTGATGATGGATATTCATAAGATGATCCATTATTAGTTGCCTATGCCCAAGCTAAAGATGTAAAAAAATCTTCATTATATATCTTCTTTATAACATTCTTATGAGTCTAATTTACATGTACATATCATTCACTTAGTAGATATAGTATATTCTCCTTATACTACATATAACATTAATTATTATTCTATTGATGTTCATAGGTCTGATATGGAGTAACTACCAACTTCAACTCACTCTACTCTAGTCATTTTTGAGCCTCTTATAGGTATGTTCCTAGATCATGCCATGACATAACCTTAATACTTTGATATATTTTATTATCCTTCAATAGACATTATCATAGAGATATTATATATATTAATCTATCCTATGCCTACTCATATATGCATGGATCATGATGATTTACTTCATGAGATTTTCTTCATGCCAAAACTTGACTCTCTACCTAGATGATGGGAATAAGAGCCATATTATGAGTTTTATTAGATACCTAGTCATCAGGATAAATATTTTCGAGCATACCAAAGATTCTTAGCATACCAATAAACACATAACTATGTTCCTATCATATATAATAGACATCATCACCTAGTTACTCCTAAACAAACTGGTTATTTCCATGACATGACTATGCATACTTCAAAAAATTGTCAAGAGCTTTGATAAACTACCAACATGTATGACTCATCATATAAATAGATGTAGTACTCCAGTAAAATTTCCATGATTTTCTTTGACATACTATAGATACTAAATCTACATATTTATAGCATCTCTATCTTTTAAATTTTATAAATATCAATCAATGCCCCAACCTTTAGTTCTAAACCTCCCTATTGAAGAAAGGCTCAAATTTGCCATCTCAATGTGCCTAAATGCTTATCTTTTAGTTTGATCCATATCATTATGATAACCTATGGATATTTTACTACACATAAAGCTTAACACTTGATAAATATCATTCATTTTCAATTTCAAATACATACATGTTTTTTAGCTTTATAGACACTACCAACCATATAGGGACACTACTACTAATGATAGTGTCTAGATCCTTATCTAGTGTTAAGTTGACAAAAGTCATCCAAAATATAAATGATTATAAACGTATGGGTCATCCTATTTGTCTTATTTAACCCTACCATGAGATATTTTCAAAAAATGTGTTATAAATACAAGTCTTAGCCTTCTCATTATTCATCTAGCAATACCAAGAAAACACCTACAAAAACTAAATCAATCAACTACACAACCAATATATTGTTCCCTATTTTCATGTTAAGCATAGGAACAATCATATTATAGGTATAAAACATTAAAATAAAATCACATGAGCAATATTTTTCAAACTACAAGATATATCACTACATGCATCATTATATAGTATATTTCACACTTATGCACATGCTTTCCCACACATAGGGGAGAAATACATAATTATGATGACCTCCTTGGAGTATTGGATATGTAGGTAGCATCCATTGACTTATGGGTGGTCTTTAGCTTTATCTCGACACTATGAGCCCACTAACCCATTTTTAGCAAACTCATTCCAAGGGTGAATAAGGATGAAATTTATAGGGTTTGATCAATCAATGAAGAGAGACAACCTATAATCCAAATATGAATACACCTATATAAATATGAAAAAAAAACTATAAAATTAAGTTGGTCTCATTTAAAACCATACATTATTCTATACTAGATATGTGCATCACATTTAGATACTAACATCGATGTTAGAGTCTAGACTTGATAGTAGTGTTCATGGCCATAAAAGTGCAAGTTATAGAATATGATGATTAATCTAGAATACTGATTCCACATAATTTACACATATTTATATTATATATATACCTACACATAGTAAACTCACTAAGTACCATTATTTTTTATTTATTGAAATATCTTTCAATAGTTGTACTTTACTATTTTTAAAAATTTCAATTGTATACACTTAGAATATGGTTTATCTAACTTTTATATTAATTGGATTATTAGTTTATCATACTTTTGATTGAATTACTTATATATTACCAAACCTATCCATACCACACATATCTAAATTTAGTGTTAAAATTTTGGTGAACCCTATCCCTAATTCTTCATATGCAGATGTTATTTTCTCTACGGTTTTGCAACTTTATAGGGTTTCATATTTTATCTCTATGATATCTCGTTATCTATTTTACCAAAAATAAAATAAAGAGTGTTTTTGTAAGATCAATAATAATCTATTATTAAGAAGAGGTATACATTTATAAATCTATAAATATTTAAAAAAAATAATTTCAAATCTTACCAAGTGAACAAAAGCAGGCATGTTTGACCAGTTTTGTTGATAAACATAATCCTCAAGGTTTTAATAGTCACCATATCACTCCCATCACTTATTGATAGCCTATGTTGGGTTTTGTTGTCATGTTGAGTTTCACCCTTTAAGGAGGTATTTCATGTCTCCTCACTCAATCAACACAATGGGAACACCCTAAAGTTATAGGTTACCTATGGATGGAGTGAACCTCTAAAAAAGGTCAGCTTCATTTGATGGATCACCTAAGACTAACACTAACGATATTAAACTTGTAAGGAAAAGGGAGGAGTGCATAAAAACAAATAAACTAAAAGAAAAATGGGTGATATACCGGAATATTATGATACCCTCTACTTATTTAAGCATACACAATCAACATAAAAGAGTTAACATCATGCACAAATCACAATCTAAAAACCCTTCTACATAAGTGTTTTATAGGGAGGTAGGGAAATAGGGAAATCACTTAAAAGGGAGACACTCCATTACCAAACATTACCTGAACTTAATATCACACAACCTACAACCTATAGATGAGTATATTCCTACATAAAGGTGAGGTAACTAGATAGAAAATTAAGGAGAAATAAACTTCTTTATAAGATAAGATTAACAATCCATCAATTCACACAATATATAGGGATATGAGAAGATAAAATCAAATCTATTATTCATTTGAAGGTATAAAATTAAGGTAGAGGGATCAATGAAGGGCTAATTTATACAATATTTATGTGTTAAAAAGGTCCTCTCATATAATGATAGTTATCCCTATTTTTATAGGAAAAAAATCTAGAGTTTAAGGTCTTGAGTTGGTCTTACTCATTATTAGGGTAGTTACAAATTTTAATCATCATTGGGGAAGTAGGGTCAGGGAAGTGGAAATCTCCTTGGGATCATCATGGCCATGCTTGTGTGACTACTTGCCACATTCCATTAAGTATAAAACTTATATTTTATGTGCACTTAATTATGATCTTCATGCAGTCATTTCCATGATGATTAGGGACAATTCATATCATCCTTTCTCCCACTCTACCAATTGGAGATGGGTTGTACTATGAATTATAATCCAAGATTTTCTAAAATTGATTCTATGAATGAATGTAGTTATACAACTTGCTCATGAGTTGATAGTTAAATGGGAAGAATAGGGCATAAATTTAGTTTTAGTCAGTGTCAACATGGATGCCAAAAAACTCTTTAGTGGTGGGTTATATCCATGTGTCAACATTGGGCTCTTTTCGATCCCTTCTTTAATTTTATGAGTATATTCCTCCTTAGGCCCTCTTTCAACACTTAGTTGATTATTCTAATTTAAATACCTAGCCTAGGTTCATCTCATATATGGATGCCATGTGGCATTCTTTTATTTGTCATGGGATTCATGTCATTTCTCATGACATCTCCTTCAACCTACTGTATCATGATCTTGGCTAAACTTATGCCATGCATCACTTCCTTGATGCTTTATGCTCTAAGAACTACCATTGTCTTCTAGATCAAGGGATCCTAATAAGTTTTCATGTGGCATCAACACACTAACTCATAACTTTAACATAATAATTTATTTTATAGAGACCACCTTGGTGCCATAAAATAATATAATTTCACCATGTGGCATCATCTTTTTGACCCACTAGATCGAAGGCTTTTAAATTTTTATGGAAAGTTCCAAGATGTTAGGTCATTAGGATTATGACATGTTGAAGCATCTCACTAACTTAGAGCTTTTCTGATGTGGAGACCCACTACAAAACTTTTAAGTAAAAATGGCTAAGTCTTGTTAAGTGAAAACATGACATGTGAATTTGGGAAAAGTTCAAAGAATTTACAAAGTGTTGAAATGTTTCCTTTTCACACAAAAATCATGACATAGCTTGGTGTTCAAAAGTTTTTTTTGAAATGATTTTTTTGACTAATCATGCTATTCAATTCTTAGGAACTCAAGACCTAAAACCTTTAAAAATACATATAAATTTTTTTAAAAGACTTTACCATGTAGCATCAGTTCACTCACCTAATGGGATTTCACCATGTCACATCATGTTATTAAATTGATAGCCAACTTTGAAATTTATATGTATAGTTCTAATATGTTAGGTCATGGGAATTATGATACTTGGAAGCATCCCACTAACCTAGAGCTTTATTGATGTGGAGACCCACCAGGAAAATTTTGAATAAAAATGGCTAAGTCCTACTAATTGGAAACATGACATGTGGCTCCAAGAAAAGTTCAAAGAATCAACTAAGTGTTAAAACATTTCCTCTTTGCATGACATATCTTGGTGTTTAAAACTTTTGTTTGGAATAAAAGTTTTGACTAGTTATATTGTGCAACATTTATTTGAAAGAAAAAGACTTAGCCATTTCTTGTGAAGTTTTCAAAACCTTTGGTCATGACAATTTCTTAAACTAGTTCTCAAAATATGTGAAGACCATTTCCCTTACAAAAATTCTGAATACCACACTTTAAAAAACTTATGAAATATTGATTTTTATTTTAAGAATTAGCCATTTTGAACCTAGACCGAACCTTGAAACCTTTGCATGACTGCTAAAATATTGAAGACTTGAAATAAAAATGGATGTTTCTCCTTCATGGTGACTGAAAATAGTCAACATGTTATATGATCCATTCTATTAATAACCAAAAGGGTAGGTCATCACATCATGGTCAACATGTTACTTCCCTATCAAAATAAATGTGGATACAAATGAGCAAAATTTTCTTTTATTTAATCATATTTTTTTCAATGTTCACAAGGACATAATTACCTATTTACAAACATCAAACCATGGAAATATTCCTCCATTAAAAACACTAAAATTACCTAATTTTCCTACATTTATAAATAAATCACTCATAGTGCATGATAAAAACTCAAAATTTCCATATTTTGATTATGAAACATTTCACAACATTCACAAATATATCATGTCTTCCTTGAAAATCCCGAGAAATGCACAATTACCAAAAGTTATCACACTTCCAAATAATGTGCAATTACAAAAGGATCTCAAATATTTAATCAATGAATACTTACCAAAGATTCAAAAAATCTTACATGATATACCACTACCAAATTTTTCAAATGACGTACCATTACCAAGTATGCTAAAACTTTTACATGACAAACCTTTACCAAAAGTTCCTAAATTTCCAAAAGATACACCATATTCAAAAGTTCCAAAACTTTCAAGTGAAGATAAATTATCTTAAATTTAAAATGTTAGAAATAATACAAATCTCAAACAAAATGCTCATAATTATGAGACATATATTGTTCTTATGTTTCAAATAAATGATGAATTGTAACCAATTATTACATATTTTCAAACTTAAATAATTCTTACTATTTATCTTATGTCTATGATGATTACTATAGGAGAGATATAAAGGCAAGTTTCAATTCTCAAAGTAAAAATGCCATATATAATGCTACTAATAGTGATAACATTATCCAAAATCAATCTCTTTAAAAACTTGTATTTGGATATCCTTGTCCACAAGATTTAATTGTTCCAATACTACCTTCATTTTTTGGTCATGAATATCCTTTTAAACATATAATTTAATATGTATATTCTTCTATAAATTAGTCTAAATATGATCGAATATTATTAAAATCATTTCATATAAGCCTTATGGATGAATATTATAATTGGTTTTATACTTTACCAACTTGTTCCGTAATTACATTAATGTAACTAGAAAATTTTTACTTTTCATCCTTTAATACACATAATGTGTCAAAATTTACATTGTAAAATTTTAAAAACTTCACAAAAGATGATGATGAGTCTCTTCAAGATCATGTTATTCAATTAAAAATGCATCATATTCCTTAGCATATCAAACTTCATATTTTGAACTAAAATTCCTATTTATTAGAGGTCTCACTCCTCATCTAAAGGAAAGGGCATTACATAAACGTTACACCTCATTTACACACCTATACATACATGGATGCACATAGATATGCTTGATTCCTACTCAAATTTAACAAATATATAAATCTATCTCCTACAAAGTACAAATGTTTTGATCATGATACATACAATGGGAATACATTACCAAGTGAATATAATGAACAAAAATGTGGCATTCTAAATACTTATATGAAAACTTCATAAAATTTACTCAATATGGGACCAATACCAAGTGGAAACATTCCAAAAACACTTCCAAATTTACCAAGTAAGAAACATCCTCACTAAAAGAATTTAACAATCACATTATTCATGGGTGGAGCTTATTTTCACCATAACGATATTGATATTACAAAAAAATAAACATTTTATAATGAAAGACATTTGTCACAACTTGGTTATACCATCAAGGACTTACATCATAAAGGAAGTTAGAAAAACTCATTGGGATACATAATATTACAAATTTATTTTGGACCATGTATCTTATAAAAAAAGTATGAGTCATGTAATATATAACTAAACATAACTTTACATTGGGTTCATTTTGGATATACCAAATAGAAGATAAAATAGATCCAAAGAAAGAAGGTATTTCATTCTCCTACAAGGGAATATTGGTTCACATACCACACAATGGTAATGGTAATTCTAATAATCAAGTAAGGATAAAATAAGAGCATGCCGTGAAACTTTCACTAAAAATTCTCTAATATTAAAAAACTTATTCCATTAAATTCACATTAAGCAAAACATTCCAAAATATTCCCTAAAAAAACCAAAAAATCAAATATTCTAAAAATATAAAAACATTCAAATAAATTAAAAAATATTAAACATTCCTATATTTTATTATCTCCTTGGCATCTATGTTAGTAGATAAAATATCATTTCATTGCTATTTATACATATGTTTCATGTATCTTTGAATGTGACACATGCATACCAAGACACATGGTATAATTACTTCTAGATGTTGGACCTCTCTCTACCCATGTCATATAGTTCATTAGGAGAATCAGATTCTCTGATCGTGATTAATACATGTTACCAAGCCTTTATAATCATTTATACATTATCATGTTTGAGCTTATATAATAATGCTTACACATGTCTATATCCATGCTCATAAATTTCATAGTATACTTGATATGTTGTACTACATAATATTTTTGCTAACACATATATGTAGGGACTAGTATAATATCCTTGTGCTAGTTTATTATAATTCATTTAATCAAATTAGCACTTACTTGAGTTTATTACATTACTTTCTATTCTATTGATTATGTAACATTTGAATATGTTCCTTACTTTTTGGTGCTTGTGCCATTATATGATGTTTAGACATTTGAAAGTGTCATTCCATGTTGATTGGAAATTTAAATATATCATCCCTTTTTATCGTGTAGAATTTGAACATGCCACTTGTATGGGGTCTCCTTGTACCATTTATTTGAATTAAATTGAGTGTTATTATGTGTGTGATTGATTGTTTTCTAATCTTGTACTTTACTCTCTACACATTGCACTAATTTTATCATTCACTTTCATGACTTAATGTGATCACATAAAATGAGCCAAATTCACACACACACACACACACACACACACACACACACACACACACACACACACACACACACACACACACACACACACACACACACACACACACACACACACACACACACACACACACACATTGACATGGTATCCCTATATTATTCATGGTTCATACATATACTATATAACCGCCTTATATTTTTTATGTAAGTTACCTTCCAAAAGTTCCCTTACCTCAAAAGGGGGGAATGTTAGTGGGCAAATGTCATACAAGAATGACCTCCATATTTTCATAGTTTATATATTTCAAAGGGATAATGTCATAAAAACATGACCTCCACACATATACACTTACTAAGATTCTTGAGACTTCAATGGGAGCATGTCACAAAACACTTACATAAACTATAATTTAATTCCATGATTCATATATACACTTGGGTCAAAATCCTATACATTAAATTGATTTTGCATAAATTTGAAAATGAGTATTTCAAATTTATGACAATATACTTTATCTAAAACATATTAGAGGAGCATATTCCATTTTATTTCACAAAAAATGTAAACTTACTGATTATACTATTTACTAGGGTGCATTGATTACACTAGGATGTACTATTATCAAGCCTCTTTTACTACAATAATGGGTTAATTTTATAGGTTTTAGTAATTAAATCATTCAACCTCACTATATTTATATATGGGAGTGATAAAATCATATAATCTCATTTGATTTAAAATATGATTTAATTAAATTACCCACCCTCACTAGATTACATATATTCACACTTGAGTTGTGTGATTGAGATATAATGATCTCAATGATCATGTAAAATGCATCCTTGCATTGGATTGGGGGTATAATAACTTCCAATATCCATATTCAAATCTCCAAGTTTTAGGTCTAAACATTTTCTAGCTCTAATGCTTCATAAGGATGCATATTTACCAAGTCAAAACATCAAGAGGCAACATGGTTGCATTGACACACATGCTTACTCCTTCCTTACTCCATTTATTTTAAAACATTTAAAAGTATTTCAAAATTAAAATTATATGCATTGATTTATACTATAACATGCTCTTGGTTATAGGTCATACACCAAAAAATCACTCAAAGTAGGATCAAACAAAGCAAAGGTGTATTATACACACCCATTTATAAATTTATTTCCTTTAAACTAGTAATTTAATCCTTATTAATTACAATATTAAAGGGGGAATGTAAATAATAAAAATAAATATTTATAATAGTTTAGTCTTATACATTTGAAAAATATCAATCAGGTCTCTACCCTTCATTTCTAGACCTCCTTACTACTGAAAGGCTCACATTCACCATCTCATTATGCCTAAATGTTTATCTCTTAGTATAATCCATATCATTTTATTTAAATATGTCTCATGCACTACAAAAAAAACTTAAAACTTGATAAACATCCTTCACTATTAGTTTCATATCCATACCTATTTTTATCCTTTTAAATACTACTAGCCATAGAGAGACACTATCACTAACGATAGTGTCCAGATCCTTATATATTGTATAGTTTCTAAAATTTGTCTAAATTGAAAATGATTCAAAACCTACTATTTTTATTATTGAAACCTACCATGATATATTTTCAAAAGGTTTGGTATAAATACAAGTCTAAGTGTTACATTCCAATTTCCTTGCCAAACTTAATTATCTTATTAAATAAATATTAATAGGGTTTATGTTATTTAATTACTAGTTTAGAAAACTATTTTCATTTATGTTGATGTTTGAATATCCATATAATTATTTATTTTTGTGACTCATTACTTGATTGGCTATCTATATATGAGTTTTATATGCATGTGGATTATGCTTATTTAGTATTGTTTGCTTTACCAATATTTATATTGATTATCATGGTTATGGGCTAACTACTATTTACATTTTTGAGGTGCATATAGGAGAAATTTTACTTTCCAAATAGATATGAAGGAAGAAAATCATTAATATGGTGATGTCGATCAAAATTTTGGAGGTGTTAATATTCAAAAATAAACCCAACACACACCACATAGAATAATAATGCATAATTGCTTTAATTTCATTATGTTTGATTAATACATGTTTGGATGTGTTGATATAGTTTTGATCAGTGTTTTGATGGTAATTAGTCTCATTGCAATTTTTACTATTTTCTAGATTGTGATGTGTTTCCATTATATAATACGACAATGGTATATTATTTGATAACTTTTACTTTTGGATGAATACATAATCCCTTAAAGGCATGTACCTAAAACATTCAAAAAAAAACAATGTTCGAACACACACACACACACACACACACACACACACACACACACACACACACACACACACACACACACACACACACACACACACACACACACAAACACACACACACACACACACACACACACACACACACACACACACACACACACACACACACACACACACACACATGAAATGGAAACCAATTGCATTTTTGAACATATAGTAAAATGATTGGTATACTCTTTATCTAACCTAGACCTAAGGGGTATCTAGGGTGGCTTAGTTTTTAAATACCTAAATGATTATCTAGGTATGAAGTCTTGATTTATTAATGTTTAGATTTAACTTTTATATGTTAAAGTGAATAGGATTTTGAGTTATTATTAAAACATGATTATTATCTTTAATTGACATATTATGATGTCAACCCTAATTATAGAATCATCATTTGGTTTTGGTTGTCTTGGTCATTCAAACCATGAAAACTTATCATGGTGAGGGCTTGACTGTGATTTGGAATGAAATAGTGAGGAGACTATGAGTTTGGAAACTGAGCTGTGAGATGTGGGAAGCATGTGGAGAATTTTTGGTTTAATGGCCAGTCACTATTAGAGTGATAGAGAATGGGTCACCATGATATTAAGGTTTTTCTAAATGCATGAAATCATGGGTGAAAATAATAAATGAAGATGGAGTTTTTGTATTTTAGAGGTTAGCCATGGTAGATAAAAAGGAATGAGAGGAAAGAGAATTTTTTTTAATTATAGATAAGGGAAAAATAATTCAGTCAATATAGAGGAAGGGTTTTGTTTTGGTTCACTCTAAAAATTTGTATTCTCTTTATACACTTTAATGAAAATTTTATGGGGTTTAATAAACAAATTTTTATAAGGTGTTAATCTTAGATAAAATCAGGGATTTGACCTTGTGGGAGAAGGATTTCTCCCATAGCATTGAATCCTTGATTTGACTATGTATAACATGTGTGTAAAGGGTTAGGGTAAATATGAAAAAAATTATTGTGTTTAGTCACATGGCTATGGTATGGATTGTTTAGTATATACAGGGTTGAGTGATATTTTATCTGGTTATTAAATGGATGTGTGTGTCCTTATAAATATGCCTAAGATGGATATGTATTAATGGAATGGATTAAATACATGGTTTTTATTTAAGGTTTGAATCAAGGTTTCCTATAATTATTACTAGACTGTGTATATATTTAATTCATTAAAATATAGTGTAATGATTGTGTGTTCATTGATTTGTTGAAATATAATTAAATGATTACATGTTCCTTTATCTATATGGTTTTGGATATTATTTTATATTTATATGTTTTGTTTAGATATGGAATATGTAAATGAGGTATTTGTTGAGAATTATTTGGATGTGCATTCATTGATTTTTAATTTGAAAGCAGCTATGGGTTTTTATTTGTTATACTCTATGCATAAATCTTTGTATTGGAATGACTGAATGTTAATAATTGAATTAACTTAGTTTAAGTATGGGCTATGTATAAAATATATGGTTAGCTATGTATGTAAATGATTTCCTTATTGACTAAGTTGATAGTATGTCAACTAGGTATAAATGGTTATGTTGGCTATGTATAAGAGTTAGAGTCAACAATATCAAAATGATTATTGAATGACTATGTTTAAATAGATGTTTATGAGCTAGTTTTGGTATAATATTGTATGGATGGTTGAGTGACAATATTAGACTTAACTGTGTATACAAGTCATAATTATTTGTGAATATATTATTATTATGTTTAGACTATGTATAAATACTTTATATGTTGATTGAGTATAAACATTGTGGGTAAATAGTATATAAAAGATTATATCAACTAAGTATGAATGTTATGAGTCGATTATATGACTATTTATGGATTGTGAGTCAATTTTTTATAAAAAATTGTGAGTTGATTTTGTATAATATTATATTGGATGACTGAATATCAATTTGGCTTTATTTATGTATTCACTGGGTTTTTGTATTTTTAGATATGTTATTCAAATAGAATTGTTGTTAAGATATTATGTTGAGAAACATAAACCTTTGCTCAATGGATTAACATTGTAGTATGAGATTTAATATAGGTCACACCATCTTGGACACATATACATAGATTTATGTGAAGATAAGAATAAACATTATGTGTTAGATTATTTCATTATATTAATTATCAATGTGAAATATAAATAGATGAATTATTTCATTGAATCAATGCACCATATGATACAAAATGATATTTAATAGTTTATGCTTATGTCTCAATTGCCTTTAATTTAGGTTATAAATGATAAGTGGTGTTAATATGATTTATATTTAGTTTAAATATGAATTAATATTCTTAAGTAGGGAACTTAAGATATTAGTATAAACTAAAACATATACAAATACATATAATCATGGATTATACATAAAGACACATTTATATTCTTTATGAATAGTTCATAAAACACACATACACATATATAAGTTATCGCTTATATATTATACGCATAGGTGTATATGTATATATGTATGTATGTATGTATGTATGACTATTTATGTGCATATATTATGCCATTTGGATATTAGTGGTTAAGGGTTTAAAATGTATATAGATCTAGTGGACATACTTGATATACATGTTTGTGTAGATAATTTGTGTTGTAAGTAGATGTTTGTTTATAGTGAATATATTTTTTCATATGTAAACTAGGATTTATATCATTAATTTATAATATGTTGTTTAGTTATAAATTATGAGTAAATTGATTATAATAATAAATATTGTATTTATTATTATTTATTTTCTTAGGATATATTGATAAATTCTTGAATTGTATTATTTTATTTTTAATACTTGTGAACATGGGATGTTTGCATGGAATTGGTAATTTTTTTGATATTATAATGATTGTTAGAAAAAAAAATTATATGGAATATTGCCTTAATGGAATATGGAATTAGGGATGTATTGAAACTTAGTAAATATGTAGTTGATAATAAGTTATTGTTATTCAACATGGAATTATTTCAAATATTTCTTGTATTTAATTATTATGGTATTAAATACAAATCTATATGATAAATTTTGGGTATTATTATATATGGATTATGTAGTAATTTAATATTAATAAAAACAATGATTATTATTGTGATACAGTTGTCATGTATATATTTAGAGTCATTAATACTTAGATTATATGAAATTTGATTGATTGATTGAGTGAGTGTGTGTGTGTGTGTGTGTGTGAGAGAGAGAGAGAGAGAGAGAGAGAGAGAGAGAGAGAGAGAGAGAGAGAGAGAGAGAGAGAGAGAGAGAGAGAGAGAGAGAGAGAGAGAGAGAGAGAGAGAGAGAGAGAGAGAGAGAGAGAGAGAGAGAGAGAGAGATTATGGTTGATTTAATGGACCAGTAAACTATATGAAAACTTTGTCCAAAGTAATGTCTATAGTTAAATTTTATAATTTCAATTGTTTGATTATATTCATGTATGCATGATGTCATGTTAAAATAAAATCTTGTATGATATGCTACATGTAGTTAGAATCTTACAACACACAGGTTCTAGTTAACTTATTAATACCTACACCATTATCATCTGCTCATTGTGAAGGGAGTTCCATTCCCTATTTGGGCATTGTGTGGGGGATATATGGTCCATGGTTAGTGTGGAAAATCACTTTGATGATGCTCTCCATCTACTCTAGTATTCAATCGATAAAGACTTTTACTCATGATTTGAATTTATATACATATAATGATTTTATGGATACTCATTATTTCCATGGAAGATTTCATTTATTTATATACACTCTAATAAAAAAACATTGTATTATTCTACTTGATAAATAATATATTGTCTACTCTTATTGTATTAACTTTTGATAGTTGGTTGAGTTATTATTCAATAGATATACTTATGTGATGGATTAAATTTGTAATTATGTTAAATGTGATGAGTTGATCATTATATAAATTAATTATAACCATTTTATTATGAAAGGTGAATTTAGTTAAAGATTAACTAAAATTATCTTAATTGGGAATAATCTAATTTGATTATTAAAATAAAGTTTAAATAATTATCATTATTTGAGTTAAACCCAATGGCAATCTAACATTGTGGTTTCAGAGTCGAGGCTCAATCTCTAGGATTTAATGAGTCTAATAATGTATTCATATTCTCCTATTAATAAAAAGGATAAAGGTACATAGTAGACATAGAGGTGAGGGTACATCAAACACCAGCCCTCTAGTTGATCCAAACAAATTTTCCATAGAGAAAGATATAAAGTTAAATCAAATTATCATTGCCATACATGAAACTAGGGACCAAATCATATCCTTAGAATATGAATTTAATGGGAATGTTGAGGAAATAAATCAAGAAGAGATTTAAGAGCACCCTATTCAGAAAGAATCTCAATAAAAGCATAGGCATGATGAGGTGCCATAGGATGTGAGGGCTCATGTAGCTACATAATTTGTATAGGACATGAATAAAGTAAATCCTCCTAAGTTAATGGAACTATAGTAGAGAATGGTGATGAAGCGTGGTTGATGGAGATGGAAAATCATTTTGAGATCTGTAACTACTTAGAAATAAATAAGTCAATTTGGAGAGTGTATCAGCTTGATGGAGAAGTAGTAATATGGTGGGAAAATAAGAAGCTTGAGATGAACCTCAAGCAAACCACCACCACCTAGGAATAATTCATGGTATTGTTTAGGTCATGATGGTTTTCCTAGTTATATTTTTAATAGAAGTTGATATATTTTTAGAATATGAAGTAGAGAGATATTTTGATGAATGAGTACTAGGAATAATTCGCTAAGATCCTAAAATATGTTTCTTATTATCAAGTAGACTAAAGGATTTCCATTTGAAATTTCATTATGGATTGAAACCCTAACTTGGATGTGATGTAGATGTGTATGGGCCATCTATGATAGAACAGGTCTTCAAGAAAGTAGTTAAGCAGTAGTCAAAATTTAAGTCTCTTTATTAGGTTAAAGATATGTTCAATAATACTTTTGGATGTTCTAAACTAACTCTTAAGAAGAAGAAATAGAAAAGGAATGGGAATTCCAAGAATCAATTCAAGAATAAGAATGCTAATCTCACTAAATTATTAATTAGTAAAAAAGCTGAAGGTGGATTCAAATATGGTTTCAAGGAGAACCAATATTTAGAAAATAAAGGACCACCTAGTGGATGTTTCATCTATGGAGGTGATCACTATGCTAGGGAATGTACTCAAAGAAAGTCTGAAGGAAAAGCTAAGGGTACTATGCAGTAATGGAACTTTCATTAGAGAATCCATATAATTGTTAACAATCATCAACCTAATTTTAAATTTTCACATATTAAAGTTCTAGGTAATATTTTTTGTAAACCTATTTCCATTTTGATAGATACTAGAGCTACTAAGTGTTTTATTTCTACACGTATGATTTATAAGTTTTCTAGGAAAGTTGATTCAATGGTAAATGCATGGTAAATGTAACATGAGAATGATGCCAATGTCAAAGTTGATAGGTGTTTAGTGGAAGCTAAGATTGAATTACCTAAATTCACTACTATAATATATATTTATGTAGCTCTAATAGGATCATATGATATAATCATAAGGGTGAATTTGCTTGCTAAGCATAAAGTGAAGGTAGATTGCTATCATAAGAAGGTAGAATGTCAAGATGATTTTAGGAATCAAACTCAGATTTAGGGTGAGAAAAGGGAGTTAAAACATAGGAATATTTATTTAATTCAACTTAATAAGGCTCATAGGAAAGGATGGTAGACATTTATATTTAAAATAAATGATATGGAGGAAATAAAAGAATCATCCCTTGAGGATTACCCTTTCTTTAAGAAAATTCAAGATGTGTTTCTCAAAGATTTTTTAGGATTACCACCCAAGTAGGAGTTTAATTTATCAATTGACATAATACCTAGTTCATAACCACAATCCAAATCACCTTATAAGATGACAACTATAGACTTGGTTGAGCTGAAGGCTCAACTATAGAATTTTTTATCTAAAGGGTTGATTTGACCAAGTGTGTCACCATGAGGTGAAAAGGTCATTTTTTCAAGAAGAAAGATGGTACTCTTTACCTGTCTATTGATGATAGGATGTTGAACAAAGTGACCATCAAGAATGGGTATCCATTGTTTTGGATTGATGATCTATTTGATCAAATTCATGGGGATATAGTTTTCTCAAAGATATATCTCTAAGTAGGATATCATCAGCTAAGGATTAAAGAAGAAGATATTCTTAAAACAAAATTTAAAACTTGATATGGTCATTATGAATTTACAATGTTGTCTTTTGGGTTAATAAATGCTCCAATAGTGTTCATGAATCTCATGAACATTGTGTTTAGGGACTATCTAGATCACTTTATGTTAGTTTTTTAAGATGATATCCTTATTTATTTTAATAATGAGGAATAACATTAACAACATTTGGATTTGGTGTTGTAACATTTATAGAATCACAAATTTTATGGTAATTTATCTAAATGTGTGTTTTTCCAGAGGAGAGTGCAATATTTGGGACATGTTATCTCCATAGATAGAATTTTTATTGATCCAACAAAGATAAGAGCAATTATGGAGTCATAAAAACCAAAAAATGTGCACAAGGTGAGGATTTTTTTGGGAATAGTAGGGTATTATAGGAAATTTGTTACAAATTTCTCTAAAATAGCTAACCCAATTACCTCTCTTCAATAAAAGAATCAAATTATTGTTTGGTCAGACAAGTGCAAGAAATATTTTTAGGAGTTGAAAAGGAGGTTTGTTGAAATCACAATGATTGAGAGAGGGGGGGTGAATTAGAGTCTTAAAACCTTTATTTCAATTCATCCTAAGCATATATGAACCATCACATCAACATATAAATCAAATAATGCATAGGTAATCAACTATACAAGCATGAAACAAAATTACACAAGACAACATATATTATATATAGGAAACACTAAAGGGGAATAAAACCCAATAATAAATATAAATGGAATATAATCCTATAATAAAAAATATCAAGTTTAGTGAAGCACCAAATTCACATGGAGCACCAACCCCAACTAGCCAAACACCCACTTGACTAGGCTTTAACAAGCACCAAATTGCAAGGAAGAACCAATCCCATAAATGAATCAACACCAAATTATCCACATTATTGATTTGAAAAAATTAAATAAATCTTGTTTCTTAAACAACTGATGATGACCACCTCTTCATCTCTTCACACTCTTATCCATCTCAAACTGCCTTCTAGGGCTCTTCACTCAATTAGGTCTCTTCAAAACTGATTAGGTCATATGAACTAGATATTCATATGTATAAATAATTTAAAATATTTATATCAGATATTATAAACTCCTATTATGGTATAAAATAACTCCTTATACTCAATAATGTACTATTTCATTCACCTACTCTCATACCTACACAAATAGGCCTAAAACTACCTTATATATCATTCTTGTTCATATGCCACTTTATTATCCAAACACCATTAAATTACTATGTAAACCATAGAACAAGTCTTATTAAATATCATAAAAATTATTAAAATGAATATTGAGTCCATTTTGGTCTATCATAACTATATTATATCTTATTTCACTTTTAGGTCTCATGGAGACCTAATCCCACTAGGTCTACTTTAGGACACGTTACACTTTGCCTTCCTTGGAACACTTTAAAACTAAAAAATAGTATTAAAATATCATATAAAAATAAAATATACCTCTAATAATATCATCTAATCTCTATAACACTTTTTAGAATTAGAATACCATTTGTACTATTCACAATTAGGCCTTCTCATACACTAAAAGTCTATCTTAAACTACTGAAGATTAAACACAAATTAGATTAAAAAACATGGAAATAAATCACATATAAATAATTTATATTACCTTAGGTTCATAAAAATATTATTTAGGATTCACAACTCTAGGCAAAAGGACTCAAAATCTTCTCTACAAATAGCCCACTTAGAACTGCCAGAACACTCCAAAACCTAGTCATGATCAATTTGATATTAAACACCTAAAAATAAACTTAACATGACCATTAATACTTTAAAAATATAATTTTAAATAAATATACCATTATAAAACTTAAAAATAACAAGGTTTAATGTCAAATATTAACCTTGCAGACCAATATTTTGACCTCAATACACATAGTCAAACTAGAACTAGACAAACCATTTTGTCTTCAACATTTCAACCAATTTAAATGACTATAAAACCTTATAAAAATAATGGATATTAAATAAAATTCAAAAAAAAAAAAATATATATATAATGTGAATTATATATTTAAAATCTTGTCATAGAGCCTCAAACTCATCACTGGAACTTGCTTACCTAGAATTACCAGTTTACCTTATAGTATAGTCATGATGACATTGAACTTCAACACATGTATGGCTACTTTAAAAGACTTATTATGCATGTATATGATCTTATGAGACAATTATATCATTATAAAATATAATTATAATGTATTTAAATGGAAAATATTGGCAGATAGGTCAACTTGTGAGTAATGTTTTCACTATATTCACCGAACTCCAAACCTTTTACAAAACATGAAGAACTATTAAAAGTATTTAAAATCATGTTTATTTACTTGGTTTAATCACTATTTCTTGAAAAAACATTCCTATTCATCTTCTCACTGTGGCCTAGGTTTCTCATTATTTGCACCATTAGGCTTTTTAGCGACTGGTTGACTTGGATGACAAGTTTAACACACTTGAGGGCTTGAAATTGTCAAGAAACCTTCATTGAAATGAAACATGAGTCTTAATATTCATCCTCCATACATTTTATTTTCTTTACCAATGAAAACATTGAATACTACAACAAATTCTTCACACAAAGGCCTATATCTATGCATTTTAACTCTCATTTAACTAACCACCACCACCTAGAGGTATTTAGGAGAGTTGAATACATGATTTAATAATTTGTATAGTCATTTGAGACCATTATAGTGTATTTTGAACAAGATATTTCACATTGATTATTTTTTAGGGTTTTAGAGAGGTTTAACATAGGTTTTGGCATTAATGATTGTTCATAAATAATTACCCCTTAAATCTAAAATGATTGCATGTAGTTATTATCTAAGACCCTTCCCCTCTCCTTAATAGATTAGGTTCCCATGTAGAGGTTACACATGTTATAAATAAGATGACTAAGAGTGGGGGGGGGATGAATTATTCTTAAAAACTTTTCATTCAATTCCACTTAACCATGCATGAATCATTATAATAATCATGTACATCTTAGCAAGCATAAATATCAAACCATAAGAGCATGAAACACATGAACATAAAATATAAGTGGAAAACCATTTAGGGGTAGAAAAATCACTGATGAAGCAAATGGACTACAGTCTTATAATATAAACATCAATCTTTAGTGAAACACCAACTTCACATGGAGCACTAACCATAACTAGATCAGGACCAACTCAGCTAGGCTTTAGCAAATACCCACTTGTAAGGAGGCACCAACCCCCTAGATGACTCAGAACCAACTCATCCACCTAATTGTTTGATCATATTTAAAAAACCTTATTTCTCATATAATATATGATGATCTTATCCTTTAACTCTTTGCTCACTTTTATCCCTCTCAAACTGGCCTTCAGCCTTCTTTATTCAACTAGCCCTCTTGATGGCTTGATTAGGGTATTTTAACCTTGATCCTCATATGCATAACCACTGTTAGATATTCATGACTCATATATGATGGTATACATGACATTCATCTAATACCCAATGATATATATCATTTCCTTATCCTATTATTCACTTCACACTTAACATCCTCTGAACATTCCTTAATCTCATATTAAATAAGCCTAAACTTCCTTGCTTTTATACATATCACTTGATCATATCTTTCTTAGTCAGCCACATATTCAAATCACTTAGGTCAACCATAAATAGGTATTATCATATTAAAATAACATTCCTTAATCATGAATCAATCAATATAATATTTTGACCATACATCAATTATCCCTTACTCCTCTTTTAGGCTTATGGAGACCTAATAGGCCTTATTAACAACATGTTACCCTTTGATATTTATTGAAACATATAAAAAAACCTCATATGACAATAAAACATCGTAATACACTCCAATATACATTATCTAACTTTAATTTAGGTTTAAAACACCTTTTAGGTTAAATCATCACTTGAACCCTTTCTTATATTACTACTCATAAAAGGCTTGTGCATATACAAAAACTCTATCTTGAACAACTGAAACATATACTCATTTTTTCTAGATAATAATGAAAAAAATTACATATTCATAAACATAATGACCTTAGGATCATCAAAAAATTCATATAATGCTTCAATTTAGGGTAAATAAGCTCAAATACTTATTTGTAAGATGTTCACTCATAACTGCCAACTAACTCTGAAACATAGTCAAGGAAACATGAACATCTAACACATGATTGAATATATTCAAGGGATTTAAATTAATTAATAGTATATTATAACATTATTAACCTCAACCAATCATATCATGAGCTCTAATGAAAACTATTCGTCTTATAGACTAATTTATTGACCTTCTCTTTCACAAACTCTATTGAACTGGATGATCCATTTTGGCTTCAATGTTCAACCTCTTAAACTAACTTACAAGATTAATAAAATCATGGATAGATCATTAAATATCCAAAAAACATCATCATGCATTTAAATTATTCATTATTACATGAAAACACATTAGAAAACATCTTACTTCTATCTAATTTCCTTACTATCTGCACCATTAGCTCTTCTTAGTGATTGGCCAAATTGTATCACCAAATTTACACACCTAATATTTATAACCTATCAATAAAATTTTATGAAAAAAATTATAATTCTCACACTTTTATATTTATCTATTTATCAATTCTGAGTCAATCAACTTTGTTTGTTATAACAAATCTTTGAAAGACAAACACTTTCTTGTAGGGTCTTCTCACTCACCTGAGAAACCAATCATACCTGGAGATGCCTAGGAGAGTTATATTAAACCTCTAATCACTTTTTTGATCATATCAGACCATTCTAATATCTTTCAAAAAATATATTCCACATTAGGTCACTATTAGGGTTTTATAAGGGTTGAGACCATATTCCAGTCTTAATGATCTTTTAAAAACTTGTCTCTTCTTTCCATAAACCAATGCTTAGAAATTTGAGTTAGAAACTTTCCTCATCTACCATGAGAAACTTAGGATCTCATTCATATTTTTCACATGCCTAGAAGCAGTAATAAAACCTTCTCAAGTAGATAACTCTTCATTCTATGCACTCGAGAAAACTCAAAACACTTTTCAATCCTTTTCTTACAAACCATGCCCTAAAACATCATGCACATACTTAAAAAAACTTAGCTCACCTATGTTAATATTAACCTACTCACTCATGTCATTAAGAATAATCCTATTACCTCATTTTTCCACCATCCCTCTTCTTTATTTCTAATCCTTGACATGCAAGTCTTATTAAGCATTGAATATAAACTTATAACCACCCTATAGACTTCACTTTATAATTTTTTTATGTTTCAATTCTTCTTTCATATTCTAAAGAAAAATCATATACTCACTCTTCTTTAGATATTCAATAGAACTTATTCAAAGCTATTTACAGATCTTTAGATCTTGATTGGGATCTTCATAACATCTTTAGAGCTACATATACAAATATTTGGAGTTGACATTATAATATTTTTTGACGTCCTCAACACCTTATGTACATCCTCAAACAATATCTCTCATACTCAAACACTGTGAAGTGTTCTTTGGAGCATTATCATCTTCATAGCTCATTCAGAGCATCTTTAGAACTACTTACATAGATATTCAGAGCACACAACTTCTTCTTTAGAGCTCACTCATTTCATCATGCTACCTGAAAATGCCATCTCTTAAGATTTAGACAATGTATTACAATATGATTTACATATTATATACCAACATGTACTCACTCATGCTAATTATCAATGATTTCACAATAGTACATTTTCATCACTACTTTCATACATTAACAACTCTAACTATGTTATAAATAAAACTAATCATACACATACCTTATGGCTTACTTAACCAAGTATATTCACAAGAACCTTTGGTATCAATGATATTATATTGACATCAATTAAATAACCATACATATTTGACATCAATGACAATATTAAATATCAAGACTCAACACTCAATGACAGTGTTCAATAATGTCTCTTTTAATTAATGACAATGTTCAACAATCTCCCACTTTGTCATTAATGACAAACATACTTAGAAAACTTTGTCAAACACTCTTGATGGTAGTCATCTATTAGACATGGTTCTTGTGTTTTACTTCTCCCTTTCTGATCTTTCTCCTTTCATCATATTTTTTGGTCTTTCTCTCCCTTTAAGATTAATGAAAGATGTCTTCAATAACTATTATCTATTTTATAATGGACTCAGATTACAAGACCACTTCTATACAAATTGAGCTCAATTAACCTACTTGAATAGCTCCCCCTCAAACCATGAATACCTTCTTTGAAAAAAATCACCTATTTATGAAGGTAATGATCATGATTAGCTCCCCCTCAATACTTGACTATATTAATGATTTTTAGGGGAAGGAATTACATCAAATTCTTGGATTAGATGTTCAAAAGTTGCCTTTATAAGTGGTTTGGTCAGGGTGTCTACAATCTGATCTTATGTAGAAACATATTCAAGTTTGACACTTTTTTCACTTACCTACTCTCTTAAAAAATAATATTTGATGGGAATGTGTTTGGTTATTAAGTGCATGATAGGGTTCTTTGAAATACTTATAGTGCTTGTATTATGTTAGTAGATAAGGATTAGACCATCATACTCCACCTTATAGTCCTTTATAGTCTATCTCATCTATAGGACCTATGTTAAACATGAAGCTACTATAGTGTAATCAGCCTCACAAGTGGACAAAGCTACTAATGGTTTATTCATGCTTATCCATTACACTAGGCATCCTCCTAAGAAGAAATATCCTCCACTGGTACTCTTCATATCATCTATACTTCCTACCTAATTTGCATTTATGCAGGATATCAATTTGAACTCCTTGCCTTTTGGATACCATAATCCATATTCTATAGTCCCCTTTAGATACTTGAGTATCCTTTTTAATGCTTAAAGATGGTTCTAATTTTTATCTACTTGAAATATTCAAATAAGACCTACTAATTACATGATGTAAGGTCTAAAAGTAGTGGTGTACAATAAACTTCCAATCACTGACCTAGATGACATTTGATTGACCTTTGAAAAATCATCTTCATTACTTAACTTACATCTTATAACCATGGGTGTACTTAATGACTTTCACCCTTCCATGTAAAATTTTTTCAACATCTCTCTTATGTACTTAGATTGTGAGATATATATAAATTTTTCATATTGAGTGATCTGTAACCCAAGAAAGAATGATAGTTATCCTAGCATAGAAATATCAAATTATTTATTCATTACTTATGAAAAAGACTGTCATGTTTTCCTTATTTCCACCAAAGATGATGCCATCCACATAAACAACTACTACCAACTAATGGTCATCTTCTATTTTGATATATAGATTATTTTCTACAACTCCTCTTTTGAATCCTTAATCTAACAAATACTTGTCTAGCCTAGCATACTAAGCTCTAAGAGATTTATTATGACCATAGAGATCCTTTTTCAATATAAAAACATAGTCTTTGTTATCTATAAGAGATAACCCTTCAGGTTTCTCAATGTACACTTCTTCCAATTTCCCATTCAAAAAGGTGGATTTGACATCCATCTAGTATATCTTAAATCCTTTGAATCCTAGATAAGCTAAAAATAATCTAATTTCCTCCAATGTAGATACTGGTGCAAAGGTCTCCTCAAAGTCTATCCCTTCAACCTATGCATATCCCTTGCATACTAATCTAGCCTTGTTCTTAATGGCTTCTCCATCTTCATTTAACTTATTTATAAACACCTATTTTGTGCCAAATAATATATTATCTTTAGGTCTAGGAACTAGTTTCCAAGTCTCTTTCTTCTCTATTTGATTTAACTCCCCATTAATAACATCTATCCAAAATTTGTTTTTTCTTACTTCTATAATATTATTAGGTTCAATTGATCTGTAAACTCCACTGATAAACTCAAAGTGAAGTTTTAAGTATGAATACTAAAATTATCAAAACTTAACAAATTCTCAAAAAACTCAAAAGAACTTGCAAAATGTTTGGCAAAAATGTTCTCAGTTGTTGAGTTGGATTAAAATTGACAAAAGAATTATTACTTCCATTTACCAATTAAACTAGTTTTTTTAATAACGTTGTGTTATAATTATAGAATTGTAAATTACTTGCATGAGTTCATTTACTAATTAATACCAAATCAGCAAACTGAAACAAAATCATGCATCAAAATGACAATTTACCAAAACATGAAATGTGATAATGGAGTTCGGCTCAACAATTGATGCCTACATCTCCAGGTTCTCCAAAAGAGTGGACCATTTCCATTAAGGGCACTTCAACACCTGGAAACAATAAACAACTTTCCTGCAAGCTGATATCTCAATGCAAAAAATCACCTTCACCGTGACTGAAATCAAGCCTAGCACCTTTGAATTTCGTGAGTCTTCACACCTACAAAGTTGCTTCAAGAGTCCTAAAAATATCCTCTAAGGTATGAAAAATACTCCTCTAATATTCAAATTGGCCTAAAAGAGTATTAATATTATGTATTATGGCCAGAATATGGATAAAAATCTATTACATAAGCTTACCAAAGATTTTTACAATGTCTCAGCCTAATAAAATAAAAACATAGTCTAGAATTGATAACTTCAAATAGAAATTCATGCTTTAAATAACACTTCAACCCCCAAAGCTCAAGTGGTCAAAGCCTATCCCTTTTGGATGGTAGGTCAAGAGTTAAAACCATTGGCCTTTCTTTTAGGTGCTTATGCTTTATCTTTATCCCACATGTGTGGGTTGAGCAGTTCAAACAAGGCTTAAAATAGACTTTGAGTGCCATTTCCTCTATGGGTTTATCCCACATGCATGGATTTGGGATAAGACAAGGCTTTAAAAAGCCTTTAGCCACCCACTTATCATGTGTCTTTGGCCACCTAAGAGGCATTTTGTTTGGGCTTGGGCTTGGTCTTTCCTTCAAACTCGCCACATGGTTGGTCTTGCCACCTTGCTCAATGAGCTTATCTCACGCTTAACTCCACATGGCATGTTGATGACATGGCATGTCATTAAACCATTTTTTTCAAAAATTTCCATTTTTCAAGTTTCAACCTTTGATAGGTCCAAATGTTGAAACAACCTTGAAACACGTGCCACATGTCGTACAAGACATTTTTTGACCAATCTTCAAATGGACATAACAGGAGCTCCCAAACTCAGATTTACATTCTAAAAAATGCATTGAAAATCCCTCAAAGAGATCTATGCTATGAAATTGGTTTCACCATGATTTGGAAACTTTTTTCCATAATGAACTCCAGATCACACATCCCTATAAAAGAGGCTTTTGGTCTCTAAAAGTTGACTATCACCTCAAATCTTATAAATGGTCTACTGAATCCATGCAAATAGAACCCAATCATAACAAGAAATATAAAAAATTGCATTAAAATGATTCATAATCAAAATATAAAAATTCCTAATCTAAAGGCATGAGTAAGTGAATCTGTAACTGCAAAAGTGATTACAACATATCAAACTGCCTGCCCAAATGTCACATCTTGTAAAGTGGTGAATTGCCAAAAATTGAAACAACTCCCAATGTAACTGCAAGACAAGTTTATAATATCGACAACATATAATAAATGTTGTGGACATGTTGAAATATAATGCCCTAGTATGGGACTTATATGCTAAGCAAATGCAAACAACCAAAAGTGTATGTTGCCTAACATCTAAACATGCCCAAAGGGTCTTAAAAAAATGCATCTAAACATCTCTGTGCTAAAATAGATACATTCAAAATAGCAGTCTAACTATCAAATGCTATAAGGAAACAACTCAAAACATCACTCTTCTATATCCCCAACTATTTCAAATGAGTTAATGTCTTATCCATTATTAGACTACCCATACAATATATTCTGGAGATCAAAAACTTAGAGTTATCAAAAAGTGAGAATTGAAAAAATTCATATGGTAAACCTATCTTGAAGTGTTCCCACCAAATCTAATCTACATCTATCAAAGCTTGTTCATTCCCTTAGGTGAATTCTTAACCATGTTTTGCAAAATGAATGTAGTGATAATCCAGCTAACCAATTCTTTCTTCCTAGTGAAATTGATTGTCTCTATGGATTCATTATCAATTGCATACTCTATCAATTTGGGCTTTGTTGTATGTAATTGAAATTATTTTTGAATTAACCTCTTAAATAGATTTTCACTTGTAGGTTTTACCTTATCATGGGTTGTATTGTCAACTATATTAGGGATTGAATTAGCTTCATTAACCTTAGTGAGAGGTTTGTAAATCATCTTAGTTTTAACATTACTTGAATATGAAGATACATGAAGCTTAAAACATCTATGAATCATATGTCCACTCACTTTACAATGATTACAAACTTCTTTCTTAGGTGAGGGTCCCCTTTTGCCAATTCCCAAATTAACATGAGAATGGTCTTTCAAACATGCAATCTGCTTCAACAAAGCATTTCATTTCCAACAAGTCTTAGCACTATGGTTATTCATCCCGCAAAAAGTGCATGTAAATGATTGCATTATCTTCTGTACATTATATCCAAACTTCTTAAAATTATCAATTGGATCAAAAGATTTAGTGTAAGAATTAGGTGGTGGAATCTCAATACCTCTTTTACCTTTACACTTTTGAACTAGTGGCCTAGAACCTTCACTATTGGAAGACCATCTTCCTTTAGCCATGGAAGAATCTTCTTCATCATCCACCTACACACTAGTATAACCCAAACCTACATGAAGAGGTCTATGCTCAACCTAAATAGGGTTAGATATACCTTGGCTGTCTCTACCATGTCCTCCTCCATTATAACCCATTTTAAACAATAATTTAGATCCTATGCCCTTAGTGTATCTTTCAAAATCACCAAAAACAATATTACTAGAATCTGAATCTAGAATGGTAGAAGAAGATGAAGATTCTTGTGGTGAAAAACTTATAGTGTACTCAGTCATATTCTCTACATCTGAAGTTGAAGGCTTTACCTTTTCACACTCACCACATTGCAATCTAATCAAGAGCTCATCCTTGGATTCGAGTTTCAATTTTAACTATGCCACTTGCAATTCAAGTGCAAATTTTTGGCATCTCAAGATTGCATTTTCATCTTTGATGACCTCAATCTATGACAAATTGCCCATGGTTTCTTACAAACACCTGATTCCTCACTGTACACTACAATATAATCAATCTGCAAACCAATAATCCAACTATTCTAGAAGCAACTATCAATACACAACTAGAAGCAATCCCTGAATTCTAATTGCTCTAATACCAACTTGATCCATAAACTCCACTGATAAACTCAAAGTGAAGTTTTAAGTAAAAATACTAAAATTCTCAAAACTTAACAAATTCTCAAAAAAATCAAAAGAACTTGCAAAATGTTTGGCAAAAATGTTCTCGATTATTGAGTTGGATTGGATTTGACAAAAGACTTGTTACTTCCATTTACCAATTAAACTAGTTTTTTTAATAACATTGTGTTATAGTTGTTGAATTGTAAATTACTTGCATGATTTCATTTACTAATTAATACCAAATCAGCAAATTGAAACAAAATCATGCATCAAAATGATAATTTACCAAAACATGAAATATGATAATGGAGTTCAGCTCAACAATTGATGCCTACGTCTCCAAGTTCTCCAAAGGAGTGGACCATTTCCATTAAGGGCACTTCAAACACCTAGAAAAAATAAACAACTTTCCTGCAAGCTAATATCTCAATGTAAAAATTCACCTTCACCACGACTGAAATCAAGCCCAGCACCTTTGAATTTTGTGAGTCTTCACACCTGCAAAGTTACTTCAAAAGTCCTAAAAATCTCCTCTAAGGTATGAAAAATACTCCTCCAATATTCAAAGTTTCCTAAAAGAGTATTAATACTATGTATTATGGTTGGAAGATGAATAAAAATTCATTACATAAGCTTACCAAAGCTTTTTACAATGTCTCAGCCTAATAAAATAAAAACACAATCTAGAATTGATAACTTCAAATAAAAATTTATGCTTTAAATAAGACTTCAACTCCCATAGCTCAAGCAGTCAAAGCCTATCCATTTTAGAAGGTAGGTCAAGAGTTCAAACCATTGGCCTTTCTTTTAGGCGCTTATGCTTTATCTTTATCCCACATGTGTGGGTTGAGCATTTCAAACAAGGCTTAAAATAGCCTTTGAGCACCATTTCCTCCATGGGTTTATCCCACATGCATAGATTTGGGATAAGACAAGGCTTTAAAAAGCCTTCAGCTACCCACTTATCATGTGGCTTCAGCCACCTAAGAGGCATTTTGTTCGGGCTTGGGCTTGGTCTTTCCTTCGAACTTGCCACATGCTTGGTCTCGCCACCTTGCTCAATGAGCTTATCTCACACTTAACTCCACATGGCATGTTGATGACATGGCATGTCATCAAACCATTTTTTTCAAACCTTTCCATTTTCCAAGTGTCAAACTCTGATAGGTCCAAGTGTTGAAATAACCTCGAAACATGTGCCACATGTCATAAGAGACATTTTTTGACCAATCTTCAAATGGCCATAACAGGAGCTCCCAAACTCGGATTTAAATTCTAAAAAATGCGTCAAAAATCTCTCAAAGAGATCTACACTGTGAAATTGGTTTCATCATGATTTGGAATCTTTTTCTATAATGAACTCTAGATCATCAATTTTGGATAATAAAGCAACATTATATTGATTTAGACTACTTACAAATATTTTACTTATCTGTATACCTACATTTTTATTGCCAATAGATGATATCTTTGAATCTATCTTGAAGGTCTTTTTGAGTCCTATCTCTCTTCAACTTCTTATTCCTCCTCATCAACATCTATAGTCTCCTAATTATTCTTGGATTCTAAATTATCTAAAGTATTCTTTGACTGTGAGTGAGATTTTCTTGTCTCATTAACCTTTACATTTGTACTTTTAGTATATTTTATAGTCTTTTGTTGTAAGATCTATAGGCTAAGATCATTGATGAGTATCCTAAGAATATGCCTTCATTAGGTCTAGAATCAAACTTCCCTAAGTTTTCATCATCTCTTTTTATGAAACATTTGCTCCCAAAAACTCAAGTGTTCTACATTTGTAGGCTTGCCCTTCCATAGTTCATAAGGAATCTTGTTACCATTTATCCTTGTCCTCTATTCAAAATGCAAAAAATAAAATGCTAATTGCCTCTATCTAATATCCATCATATAATATAGATTCATGTAACATAGTTCTAGCCATTTATTAAACTGTTCTATTCTTCCTTTCCACTACCCTATTTGTCGAGGTGTCCTGGATATTGAGAATTGTCTTCTTATTCCATAAAACTCATAAAATTCATCAAACTCATTGAACCAAATATCTCTTTTTCTATCAAATCTTAAGCACTTGATATTCCCAATTTTCTCATTCTTAACAAGGGCCTTGAATGCCTTATACTTTTCAAAATATTCTAATTTCTCTTTTAATAATGCAACCCAAGTCATTCTTATGTAGTCATAGATGAGTAACATGAAGTATTTATCTCATTGAATAATTTTAATTCTCATAGGCCCACATAGATTAATGTGGATTAACTCTAAGGGTTCTATGGTAGAGTACTCTTTGGACTTTAAGCTTATCTTAGTCTACTGACCATGTTGACACACTTTGTAAATAATGTTCATAGGTTTTATGATCTTAGGCATATTCTTCAAAGACTTTTTAGCGCTAATTTTGACCAGATTATCAAATTTTAGGTGTCCTAGCCTTCTATGTCATAGCCAAATTTCATTTGTCTTACTCATGAAACATCTCTCCTTATTAATCTCATTTAGTACGTATAGGTTGTTCTTATTCCTCTTGGAATATCTAATTATCCTTCCTAATTTGACTCTTATTATCTCACATCCTCTATTATGAAAGGTCAGTGTGTGTCCTTATTTACACATTTGACTTACACTAAGTAGGTTATGCTTCAAGCCTTACACATATAATACACTTTGAGTCTTGGTCTTTCCATTATCCAAACTAAAAACACCCTTGCCAACTGTATTAGAAGTGTTGTATCCAAACCTCACTCTTCCTAAAACATTCTTCTTTAATGAGATAAAGTTATTTATATCTCATATCATGTAGCTTGAGTAACTATTGTCTATATACCATTTCTTTCCTTCATATTGAATATGAAAATTAGTCTGAGCTAGCATATAATCCTCTTTAGTCTTATGTTCCTCCTTGGAAAGAGGTCCATCTTTATTCTTTTGTTTTATATGATCCATCTTGATTTGATTTAGCTTCCATACTAATGTTTGATCCTTTTTGTACATTCTAAGAGTTTCATGTGTTTTTTTAAATATTTTATGCCTTTAAACTTTATTAAAGTATAATCTAGCAATGTGTCCTATATTATGATAGATGTAGTAAAAAACATTTTTGTACTTACCATGGTTAAAAAAAGACTTTTCCTTTATTTCATTAGGATACCTAATTGGTTTCTTTATGCTAATATTCTTGACTTGTTCTGAATTTTCATGCTCTCTCTTGAACTTTATCATTTTGTTTATTAGATGTATATGTTCAAACTTCAACTATTTATACTCAAATTCCTTTAATTTGACCCTTGTGTTGATATCTTCTAACTAACTCTTGAGAACATTGATACTCTTCTTTTAATTCTTTAAATCATCAAGGTATCTTATGAGCTTATTTTCAAGGTTAAATTCAACTTCTTCTTCACTATCATATAATAGTTCATCATACATGTTATCTTCTCCATATTGATCACAAAATATCTTGTGGTTCTTAAGATCACCTTTAAGCTGTTAGACTTGTCACAAAGGACCAAGCTTGTATACCAATTATTGGAAATAAGATGAATGAGAGGTGGGGGGGGGTGAATTAGTATTCAAAACTTTTCATTAAAATCCACTTACCCATACATGAATCATTCTAATAAGATTATACATCTTATCAAGCATAAATATCAAATCATAAAAGAATGAAACACATGAACATAACATATATGTTGGAAAATCTCTAGGGGTAGTATTATGACATGAGATTTCACCCTTACGAAGGAGTTATTTAGGCTCCCCCACTCCAAGTCATAATATGGGAATAACCCCAGGCTATGGGTATCCTATAATAGGGTTGAACCTTTAGAAAAGGTCAATTTCCTTTTGATGGATCACCTAAACTAATGATTATACTTGGAAAAGGGTTAGAAAGGGGGAAATAGGGCTCCTAATAAAGTTAACTAAGTGATGCACCAAATAAAAATGGAAGACTCCCATAAGTTTAAACCCACACTAGATCAACATAAGATAATGCTAGCTCACACAACCTCACAGACTAGTTGATTGGATAAGTGTTTCATAGACTAGGTTTAGAAAGTAATAAATGTAAACAAGGAGGGTTTATAATACCTAAACCAATCCTACATTAATGATAAAAAGAACATGAATCTATACCTCCAAACAACTTGAAAACACCTTAGAATAGGAAAGGAAGGAGGAAAATGGATATGAAAGAATCTCCTTCACAAGGCCATCATGCATAACTCACTAAACACTAATCCAAGGTAAGAGCTAGGTAAAGAAAGTATTTTATTTCATTAAGAGTTAGCTCTTACAAATTCTTTATAGGGTTTAGCCTAATCAAGATGAGCATATTTTGGAATATGTTAGAGAGTCCCCTACTCGTCAATATCAAATAGTCCTTATGAGAGTCTAGAATCCTAAAGAGATATTTACAATATGGAATAATATCAAAGATAAAGAGAAAGGGAAAAGAGAGAGGTAATATTTCATATAAGATCATTAAATGAGGTACCACCTTTTATGAATGGTCCACCATCTTTTGATCAATTTAGAGATAATAAATAATATACAAGATAGCCTTCTTTTGTCCCAATAACCTCCAAATCATTTCATTGATTGAGAAATACATTAGAGGATAAGAATGTGTCTAGGGAAATCTATGAATAAAAATTCTTAGAGACCCTAAAAATCTATTAAATGCTCTTACTACTTTCCCTAACCACCATATCTCCATCTTGGAAGCTTACACTATTTTCCACTTGACCTGTTCATGAGAAGGGAATCCTCATATTTATAATTCTGATAAATCCATCACCATGTCTACTTTGGGTAGCCATAGGTACCTATTTGTCAGAGCTATGATTGTGTCAAAGGATGAGACACTCCACCATATCTCATTTATGTTTGTATCTACTCCAACATAAATATAGACCTTTATTATAGATTGAAAACTAATTCAATTTATTGGTTTTCATGTAGTAATTATATCAATGAATATTCATACATTGCATAACTTTTCTCTAGAATATATTAGGTTTAAACAAAACCATCTTATGTCTAAAGATTTAATGGTAATATAACCTCATTATTATCAACCTTGACTGTATAAGTATATCTACTTAATGGTGTTTGACCAAAATCTAATGGTGATACATGCCCTTCAAAACATTTGATCTTGGTTCAAACTAGACCATATTTGACCTCCATTTGAAGTCTCTTGGATTGAAAGTTTAATATTGGCCATCGATCTTGATCTAGGATTATCATATTGTGCCAATTATTAACTCTCTATTCTTTCCATGGGCACTTTAGCTTGTCCTATTTTGGTTCCCATGCTTGCACTATGTGGTGGCCTAATATTCATCCTAAGCTTGTTAATTTATTGACCTTATATGTCATTGACACTCCTTTTTATGGCTTTAATGCATACCATTTATTTAATTGATAGTTTTCATGATCATGACACTTGGCAGCTTCTCATTCATTCTCAAGATCTATTGAGTAGTTGAGTTTTTGTTCATTATTGATGTGATTTAATGTGATGGATCACAAACCATTGGATCCTTGGTCACATAGACCATTGATCTAATCTAGAATGCACCATGATTAATAAAATTGTCATCTTCATGCTTATCCTAGGTCTACTGACCTTTTGACTTGAGGCTCATCATTGATCTTTAACTTCATGATTAAATGCACACTGTTGATCGATTTGGGCCCACTAGATCAAGCTACCAACCATGTGCCATTGATCTATGATCAGATCAAGAAATATTTTAACACTTGTTAACCACATGTCCATCCTCAAGAATATTTGAATCTAAATGGTTATTTCACAAGGCATGAACTTGACATCCCCACACATGTCTTACTTTGATGGATCAAATTTGAAGGCTTTATACCTGACTTGAACCTACAATGCAAACTCCTTTGTAAATGAACTAAGTAGATCATGACCAAGTTTAGACCTTTGAAGGTCACCATTATGAACTAGTTCATTATTCTATTTTTGAAAACTAATTCTGTATTGGTTTTCTATGTGGTTGCATTTATTGATAAAAGATAATTGAGCCAAAATTCCTAAAGGGAGAAATTCCTTCCCTTGATCCTCAAACCATGGATGTAGATGAAGGTTCCTTGAGATATATAGGCAAAGTTTCATATGTAGGCCAAATTTATCGAACATTTATAGTGACATGTTGGGATTACATGCCTGCTATGTAACATACAAACAGCCTTAACCTATTCATTGGGCATGGAAGCTCAAGTATTTGTTACTAGCTGATCTAAATTGATACAAGGTTAAACTTTTCCAAAAAAACTCCTCTTGAAAAAATAAGGACAAAATAAACAAAACAAATAAATTAAAGTACATGTAGGCACTTAGAGGAAAGAAAAACAACAGAACTATAAATAAAAATGTAGACAAGTACTTATAGAAAAACATGAAATCTACTCTAATATATACAATATTGTAAAAAAATTTAAAAGCACGTCCCTCCTGGGTCAAATGGGAAAATTTTAATATCATTCACTTATAACAAAGTAAGATGAAAAATACCTTGCTTTGGAGGTACCAAAATTGGTGAACCAAGTAGCTTGATGACCAATCCTTTTGATATTCTCTCTAACATATGAAATGGAACTAACATGTCTCCATTGTAGACATAATAGTCTAAGTCTTCCAAGCTTGGTTCATGTTGGAATGAAAGAGCATTTGGTTGATGTTTCTTATCACTATTGAGAAAGCCTTGCATGAAGGCTTCATTTAGGATCTTGGGAGCAACTACACTTGGTTCACTTGGTGGTTCAAAAATACCATGTTCTTCCACCTTATCCTTGTGTGAATTAGGATTGATCATGCTTATTTCAGCATGCTCATAGTTTTTTAGAAGAATTACATGTCTATTAACCTCCTCAAAATCTTTGGTTATGGCATTAAACCACTGCCACAACTCTTCAAATTATTTACTGGTATGTCTCTTTCATCAACGTCACTCAAGATTTTATCTTAGTCTTTAGCTAAAAATGAGGGTTGATTTGACCATCCAAGGTTTGGAACATCACACCTATCTTGTTCAAGATCTAATTTTATTTCCTCTAGATCCAACATATTAGGGCTATCCTTTAATGACACCTCATCTTAAAGTGGACCAACCTTAGGCACCTATTTCTAATCCTATTCTTTGTCTATGTAGAATGGACCTTCAATAGTCCATTCAAGGTCTACCCCATGTTTAGTTTGAGGATTGTATTCCTCAAGTAAGTTTTCAATATTAATATAATCTATGTCATTCAAGAAATCCAAGAATAAATGCTACCATTGATATTATAAATCACTTGATCTGCCCTTGACCTCCATAATAGTTTCATGAAGGTTGTCCTCTTATTTTTCATTAAGCTCCTATAACTTAAAAGTTGAAACATGCTCCTCTTTATGAAGTGGGATGCCTATCATGATATCCTCTTCATAAACACTTCCATTTTCCTCCTGTGGCTCACTTATGAATACAAGATCCTCATCTATCCTTTATAAAATAGGCTATTTCTCCAAGAGGGAGATGGTGGGAGGGTGAAGACGTTAAATTTGCTTACAGCTTAAGAGAGTGTCCTCCCAACTAGGTAATTTTAAGGGTCTCTTTGGTGGCTCTTAAGGATAGGAGAGAGAGTCATATAAATATTGTACACCAAGATCATCAAGTTGATCTATGGTTTCTTGATTCATTTCTTATACAACTAACTTCTCCTCTGTCAAAACTGGTTCTTGAACTACCTTAACTAACGCATCCTCCTTATTTATGCCTTTTTTAACTAATTTCCATGATGGAAATGAGTAGGGAAAAGACACCTTTTCTTCATTTTTAATGGTTATAGGGGAGGGTGGTCTCAAAAGTGAGGGCGTGACATATCTAGGGTCAAATGTGTTAGAGAATATCCATGATGGAATGACATCATGCTCCTGAATGAGAATGGCCATTTGAGCTTCAGGTTATTAGAAAGGAGAGGACACATAAGATTGATACAAATGAGTTTATTGATCTTCATAATATATCAACACACTATCTTTATCTTAGAATATGCTTCTCATCATTTCTATGTCTTCATTCTCATAAGATGACCATTGTTCACCCTCATACACTGACCATCTATTATTGACCAACTAAAGAGCACTCCTTGCCTATTGTAGAACATGGATAGGGATAATAGAAGAAACTTATAAACCCCTACTAATCTCCCTTATCAACTCAATATAAAATGATAATGCTTACTTGAATCTTGATGTAGTCATATAAAATGTCTAAAAATTGGTAGTTTGAGTGTGGTTTGTGACACCATATCCATAGGCACTTTTTACATTCTCTTGTGACCTTTATAGACAACTTTTTTCTCATTTCTAGTCATTTGTAGCCTTCTAAGTAATTATTATAGCTCAGCTTGACTCTATTTCCTAGGCCAATTCTATCCTCCAAGTCTTGAGCCTATAGGATTAGAGAACCATACTTGGAATACAACACTATATCCTATCATGTCCCATTTTTGATGCTTTTATCCCTTTGAAATTTGAGCCCAAATGGTCATTTTCATCCAATTCCTATTCTTCATTATGTCATCCTAGCATGAATACATCTAACCCATAACCAATTTTTCATTATAGAATCCCATCCAAAGTTAAATTACAAGGGAGCTGATAAATCAACAAATCAAGAAAGAATACAAGAAAACTACTAAGACAAACTTCCCTATTCGCTATATACAGTCACCCAACATAGTTGTAAAGACCTCCAAAATATCATACTAGTCCCTAACCACCTCAATCACTCTCAATTTGGAAGTTTTGCATTCACATCACACTATTACATAAAGCACATTAGGTGGGATAACTACATATGGCTTGATCCCTCTTTGGAGTATTGGTATGTAGGTAGCATGTCCACACAAGGGATGTGGATCACACATTTAGTGCATCTTACACACACTCCCTTCCCTTTTTTAAATGATTCAAATTCCATTTATCAAGCATGATAGAGAGTTAGGGTTTGAAGATTAAATAATCTCTATATCAAGCTCCATCAACATTTATCACTCAATATTTCATAGGTAAGCTCACATAAAAATAATGCAAAAAATCTAGAAATATCAAGTCTATATGACTAGTTCAGATAATAATAGTAGGAGTGGAAAACAACACCAAAGTGTCCTATTTTTGGTGTGCCTATCCTTCACCAAATGAAAGATAGATTCTAATTTACAACACTATCCTAATCCTACACAGCCAATTCTAGACCCTGTTTCAGCCTATTTCTAGCTAAGTCATTATTTCTCCTTATTTATCACTATTTTTAGAAAGTTTAAAAAATAGATAAATTATAAAAATTAAGATTTTAATTATTGTAATATTATTTAATAATTTATTAATCTATACCCTTAACTAAAATAGGAATAAAACTTCATTATTCTCAAAATAGTTAAATCATTTGGTGAACCCGACTTACTTTGCTTGCACATAAAAGACCTAAAAACCCTAGGGAAAATTACTTACTAATTTTTACAATATTTTTCAATTTTTTTCCTACATATTTAAATTTAAATTTAATATGTAATTTTTAAATTCACCACAGTAAGTTTAAAAATTATTTCTTTCAAACCCTAGTTGAATTTACTAGGTCCCTTTGCTTCTTGAGGTATCACCTTACACATAAATCAAAATTTCACATTTAATTTTAAAAATTTACCATAGTAATTTTAAAAAATATTTCTTTCAAACCCTAGTTGTATTTACTAGGTCCCTTTGCTTTTTGAGGCATCAACTTACATGTTTGTGAGCTTCGTATCCTTTTTATGCATATTCTAATTTGTTATTTTTAGGAATTTACATTTAATTTTTTCAATACTTTCCTTCCATCACATTTTTCTTATTACAACTTATTTCAAAAAGTTCAATCCATTTTTTTATTTGTTTTCCTATTTTAACAATGGCCCAATATACAAGTTTTGATGAAACTTATAAGAGGGAACTTCAAGATATTTTAACTAAACATCCTAATATATAAGATGATATGCTTAAAATAATAAAATAAAAACAATCAAAAGAAAATGGTCAATCCTCTCAAACCACAAAAAACCAATTGAAAATGATACTATGAGGGCAACTATGTCTCAACAGTCCCCTATAGTAGCCCAACGTTCCTATGAGGCACCACCAGTTATGGCTAGTACATATTTATCACCTAATGTGTCTTCCCTTGTGCAAGAGATAAAATCTATTCAATCTAAGGTGCTACATCTTGATCAAGGTGCCTTTAGCCTAACACAAGCTTTGGATTATTTTTCTCTACTTTATACAACATTGGCATGTCATATTGCTTCTACACCCTTGAAAATAGGATTTGTTCAACCCAAGCTCACTCTATATGATGGCAAGGGTGATCTAGAGACACACTTGAGAGATTGTCATGTATCATGCTTGGACTAATGCCAAATGACTGGTTATTAACCAAGATATTTCCATGGATTTTAAAGGATTATGCTCTATAATAGTTCTATAGTCTAATAAATCAGTCAATCAATGCATTCAATCCTTTATCTAACATGTTCCTAGCTCATTTTAGCATTAAGATATGTGACAAGGTTTCTTATGCCCAAGTTTCGCAAAAGAAACAAAGGTCAAATGAGCATCTCACATATTATGTTCTTTGATATAATACTATCTTTGCTTAAATGACTAGACCAATGGTCAATAAAGAGTTACATGATCTCTTTAAATAGAGTCTTTTGCTAGCTTTGCATGAGTCAATTATGTTTAAAAGGTTCTCTTCCTTCATTAAGTAATGTGATACACTAAAGGAAAGAGAAGTCCAATTAATTTCAATGGTAAAACTCAAGTACAAAAGCATATACAAAACAATAAACAAGAGTAATAGTAAAGTCCCATACAAAGTAAAGGTTCATGATAGCAAAATTCAAAATTAACATAGAATTAATGCATCTTTAGAGCCCCCTTAGTGAGTGGTTTTATCAGAACCTCCTTGATGAGCCTTTAACAATCTACTAGTATCTCTATTTAATGTCTTATAATAGTTATTGGAATGCAATATCATATCACTCCCTCTTATTCAGGAAGTTGATACAATAAAGCCTCTTCCACATGGATATGATCATAATGCATTTTTGAATTCTCATAGGGAACCAGGCCACACAATGAATAGATGCATTAGATTGAAACACAAGATATATGACTTGATAGATGGTAACCTTATTGATCTTAGCACTCCAATTGAGCCTCCTCAGACAAAGTAAACACAAGACAAGGCTTTAAATTTTTTATTATATCCTTTCCTATAGCTTCTAAACAAGAGACAAGAGATACATCATGTGTTCACCATGCATATCATGCACACCCTTCACTAGCTACATATCAATCACATTCATTTGAGTCACATCCTTTGCGCAACATGATTGGTGTGTATAATTTTAGAGTTATAGCTAGATGTTCCATATCCTTATTAGAAGAGGAGATAGTTAAGGATGATTCAAATTACCACATAGTTTTTATTAGAGTTTACATTAACCATCATCTCATTCATAACATTCTCATAGATAATGGATCCAATGTGAACATGTACACTATGACATTACTATAGCATTTGGGATATTTAGAGTAGGATATTACCCCAATGAACATAATTATTAGTGGATTTAGTAGGCATATACATATTTCATTAGGTGAGATTATACTATCTTTATAGGTTGGTCTAACACATGTGGCTACACCATTTACTATTATTCCCAATGTAGGAGTCTTTGATATGTTACTTGGCTAACCATGAATTTATAAACTTCATGAAATACCTTCTATAATTATAGATGCATGAAAATCATTCACACTAATCAGGTTATTATAATTGGTGGAATTATATATGAGTTACCACTCCCCACTTCAAATACATCTCCTACTTTTCAATCACTAGTTTTAGCTCCACTAGTTATAGTTCTTCCTCTATTTTAGATTTAAACAAAGTCAAAGCCTCCCTCGCTAGCACAAAGAGTTCATACACTTCCATGGAGGCCTCTTTTAGAGCAACCATAGTTTTAGGACTCTAAAAAATTTCCATCTACAATGTTCACACCTAGGGCAGTATCATTGAGGTATCATGCCTCTATACATAAAGTACACTTTTAGAGAGATTGTTCTACTACCATATGGGTCCTTAAGAGCCCTAAAGTTGCATCCACTTCTCAGAGTTAAAGGGGAACCCCATAGCTAGTTTCCACTATAGATATTTTAGAGTACTTACAACATACATATCTTTTAGAGTCACAATCTCAACCCTTCTATCATGCTTCATGATCATGCATGATCCCTTTCCTTAATACAAGACACCATGATAGGGAGTCTCTTATGAGACTCATCAGTTATTATCATTTATTCTCAACTTAATTGTACATAATTTCTCAACTTCTCTATACATATTTTCCTTATGATTTATTGTACATAGCCCATTTCAAACAAAAAAAACATTCAAATATGTCAAAATACAAAAACATTCAAATAAATCAAAAATACCAAAAACATTTCAATTGTATGCATTATCCATGCTTTACATTTATAATACCATGCTAGACTTACATTTTGATATTTTATGCTATTTCATGTCAATTTATCTACCTTACCATGCTTCACTTGATCTTCTTTGAGTGTGTGTAGTGACACCTAGATCCTTAATTGCTTCACTCTACCCATTGAGGGGGCATCCTATTTATACATTCGAGACATACATCAACATATCTACCCATCAAGGGAATATTATACATGACTTCACCATAAAAGTTATGTCATTTTTACACCACACACTCTAGTTATCATATTGATGTATATTACTTACTAACTTACATGGATTATTCTTTCAGCATTCACTAGTATATATCACTTATGTATTTCTTAGCATCTACCTAGTCTTGTATTCCATGTTGTGCATAATTTTACTTCATGCTTTGATTAGTTAGATGTGATAGTCTTTCCTACATTTTTTGCTTACCATAGCTAGATGTGATTGCATTTCTCAGCTCCTATTTTGTGTCTTGTGTGTGCCTTAGGACATTTACCAATGTCTTTTGTTTGTACTCTTCTATGTTCTTATGGCCCTCATGCCAACCTTGATTATTTTCAATTATATGTGTATGTGGGAATTTGAACATTCCTTGTATGATTTCTTTTAATTTTGAGTGACATATGCCCATGTCCCTTATTTACTTGGCCCCTTGGCCACTTTTATGTGCTTCTTGCTTCTTGCTTCTTGCCTTGCATGCTTATTGCTTATTTTCTTCTCATTGTTTGCAATGCCATGATCCACATCATGAATTATCTTGTTTTCTTAGATGTCATGATGTACATCATGCTCCATCCATCCTTTATAACTAAAAACTAACATTGCCAATTTCAATTCAATACACTACACATGCTATTACATTATTACATCTATCTAAGAATACCTTTATTGATCTAAAAATCTATAATATAAATTATATTATATCTTGAGACATATTTTTCAATTATTATTGCTATATAATTTATTTTATAGTATAACACACTTGTAGGGCTCTTTATTTTGAGGGAAGTCATTATAAGGTCCTCATTCCTACCTTGAAAAGAAGGGTCAACAATAAGGGGTTTCATCACAAAAATCAGAACCTATAATCAATCAAAGAATCAGTTTTTAGAACACTCAAAACATAACTAGAACACAAACTAGGTAGAATAAACCAAGAAAATAGTGACAAGCATATAACCATGATAAAAAATAACAAAGGACAAGAGCACCATACTTGGACCACAACACTAGACAACAAAGTGTCTTGTTTTTGGTGCTCTTATCCAAACATTAAAAAAATTAGATTTTATATAAATAAATAGAAAGGTAAGTTCAATCATAGTTTTGTTAGCTATAATATAGTTTAGAATCAATAGCTTTAGTATATTTTTTCTCAAAGAATCTAGATATAGGGGCATCATGTGTAGCATGATGAATCTTACTTCCAATTTTTGATTGGGTAGTTAGTATAACTGTTAGATCATAATCCATGTTGCAAACACAAATGATTGGGGGTAATGTGCATGAAATAGTTTCCTTTTTTTTTTATAAGTTCAGTACATTACCTAGGTATTCTCAGTAGTTTCATGCCTTATTCTATCTGCATGTGGTTGGAATCATTTTAGAGTGGCTTTCATATAAGCCTAGTTCCTAGATTTAGATTGACTTTCATATAAGCCTAATCTCCACCTTTCAAAGTGGCCAAGATTGGCCTAGTTCTTAATACACATTCAGCTATCCACATCACATTATTAGATTACAAAACATTCATGGGCTTTAGGATCCATCTCATATGACACACATTCATACTTGTATTAGTTTATAGCTTCACTTAATTGGAAATGATAGAGATAGAGGACTATTTATCCTTTGTATTCTTGAACCACCTACTCAGAGGGATTGGACACATAGTCCAAAAATCAATTAACACATGCATGACCACATATATTTACTTAGTGGAAGATTATGGAGCCAAAGGTCTAGCCTTTGAATTCTTGAGCCAATCTAAAAGAATTAAGCACTTGGTTTCATTTATAATATTACTCTTGGTTTAAAAAATACCCAACATTACCCATAATTAATTAGCATCACTCAACATCAATCAACATCACACATCTTCATGGGATTCACCCTTGTAGGTAAGTTTAGGTACACTTTCTATTTTTCCTTTATCCTAGTATTTCACTTTGCTACATCACTAGAATAAAGGAGGGGAAAATGTAGTCATATAAAACATCCAAATTGGTAGTTTGAGTGTGGCTTATGACACCCTATCTATAGGTACTTCTTGCATGCTCTTGTGACCTTTCTAGACACCTTTTTGCTCATTATCAGCCATCTATAGCCTTCTAAATAGTTATTTTAGCTCAACCAAATTTTATTTTCCATGACAATTATATCCCCCAAGTCCCAAGCCTATAGGATAGGAATGTCATACCTAGACTACAATGTTGGACCCTAGGGTGTCCCATTTTCATCACTCTTATCCCTTTACAATTTGAACCCAAATGATCATTTTCATATGATTCTTATTCTTCATTAAGTCAGCCTAGTGTGAATACATCTAACCCATGAACAATAGTTCCCTATAAAATCCCATCCAAAGTTAATTTACAAGGTAGGTGACAAGTCTTACAAAACAAGCAAACTACTAAGGCAAACTTCCTTATTATTTGCATACAATCATGTAACATAGTTGAAAACACATTTAAACTATCAGGTCAGTCCCTATCCACCTCAATCACTCTCAATTTGGAATTTTTGAATTCAAATTACACTAATGCACACAACACATTAGGTGGTAGAACTACATATGGCTTGATACCTCTTCAAAGTACTAGTATGTAGGTGGCATGCCCACACAAGGGGTGTGGATTACATGTTCAATGAATCTTACACACACTAATACCCCATTTTTCAAGTGATTCAAATCTCATTTATCAAATATGATGGAAGGTTAGAGTTTGAATATTAAATCATCTCTATATTAATATCTATCAACATTCAACACTCAATATTTCAAAGGCAGGCTCACACAAGAACAACACAAAGAACCTAGAAAGCTCAGGTCTCTATGGCTCATTTGGACAACAATGACAAGGGTGGTTAATAACACCAGACACCAAAGTGTCTTATTTTTGGTGCTTATATCCTTTCACTAAATGAAATCTAGAATCTAATTTGTGACACTATCTTAGTCCTAGACAACCAGTTTCAGACCATGTCTCAACCATCTTAGCCTATTTCTAGCTAAGTCATTATTTCTCCTTATTTATTGATATTTTTAAAAAGGTAAAAAATATAGATAAATTAAAAAAATTAGGACTATAATTAGTGTAATATTATTTACTAATTTATTAATCCAAACCCTTAACTAAAATAGGAATAAAACTCCATTATTCCCAAAATAGTTAAATCACCCAACAATGATGTAACAATATAAGCCCAGTCTTGAAAAAGGGAGATAGATTACTAATTTAAATTAAAAAGAGTCTAACCTTAGTCATATGTATGGGTGGGAGGAGGGAAAATTCTATGATAGGGCTAATAGGTTATTTGAGGACCACTTGGGGGAGCACATAAACATGATCTACTTGATAAGTGTGATGCTGAGGTAGAGAATACACATACTGATAAAAATATGGTTGATTATACATAACAAATTATGATTATTAGGCACATAGGCTACTTAAACTAGTTGATGAATACTTGGAGTTTCTATTGATGTTTGCACACATGCCTCTAAAGGCTGATTGGATGAAGAGAACACTAAAACTCTTTACCAATGATCAACATAGTAAGTCCCACTAGGTATGCTAAAAACTATTATGATGTAATATTTCACCCTTGTGGAGTATTTATTCATGCTCCCCCACTCCTAGTCATAATATGGGAATAATCTTGGGTTGTGGGTATCCTATAATAGGGTTGAACCTCTAAAGAAGGTTAGCTTTCTTTTGATGGATCACCCAAATTAATGATTCTACTCAGAAAATGGTTAAAAGGGGGAAATATGGCTCCTAATAAATTTAACTAAGTGGTGCACCAAATAAAAATGGAATACTCCCATAATATTAAACCCATAATGCTAGGTCACACAATCTCATTGACTAACTGATTGCATAAGTGTTTCATAGACTAGGTTTACGAAGCAATGAATGGAAACAAGGAGGGATTATAAGACCCACACCGAGCCTATATTAATGATATAAATAACATGAATATAGACCTAAAAACAAATTTAAAACACCTTAGAAGATGAAATTAATGAGGATAATGGATATGGAAGAATATCCTTCACAAGGCCATCATACACAACTCACTAAACACTGATCTAAGGCAAGAGAGAGATAAAGAAAGTATTATATTACATCAAGAGGTAGTTCTTAAAAATGTTTGATAAGGTTTATCCTAATAAAGATGAGTATATTTTATAATATCTTAGAGAGTCCCTTGATCTTCAAGATCAAATAGTCCTTATGAGAGTTTACAATCTTAGAGAGAGATTTACAATGTGGAATAAGATTGAAGATAAAGAGAAAGGGTAAAGAGAGAGAGAGCATGATATCTGAGATAATTAAATGAGTTGCCACCTTTTATGAAATCTCCACCATCTTTTGATCAAATCAAAGCTAATACATCATAGACAAGATAGCCTTCATTTGTCCCAATAGCCTCTAAATCATTTCATTTATTGAGCAACATATTAGATGAAAAGAATGCATTTAGGGAGATGAGTCATAATCTTGATATGAAAAAAACCCCTTAGATACCCTATAAATCTATTAAATTCTCTAGCTACTTTATCTAACTACCATATATCCATCTTAAAACCTTATGCTATCTTCCACTTGACCTACTCATGAGAAGATAATCCTCATATTTATAATTTTGATAGAGCCATCACCATGTCTACTTTAGGTGGCTATAAGTACCTATTTATCAGAGCTATGATTGTGTCAAAGGATGAGACATTCCACCACATCTCATTTAAGTATGTATTTACTCCAACCTAAATATGGACATTTACTATAGATTGAAAACAAATCTAATTTATTGGTTTTCATGTAGTTGTTATATCGATGGAGATCCATAGATTATATAACTTTGTTATAGAATATATTAGTTTTAAACAAACATATCATGTATCTAAAGATTTAATGGAAATATAATAGCATTATTAGTAATTTTGACTATATAACTATGTCTGATTAATGGTGTTCAACTAAGATATAATGGTATTACATACCCTTTGGAACATTTTCTCTTGGTTTGACCTAAACCATATTCAACCTCCATTTAAATTCTCTTGGTGTTGACTATTAATATTGGCCATTGATCTTAATCTAGGCTTATCATATTGTGATAATTATCAACTCTCCATTCATTTCATGGGCCCTACAATGAGTCTTGGTCTGGTTCCCATGCTTGTGCCATGTGGTAACCTATCATTCACCCTAATCTTATTGAATTCTTAACCTTACATACATTATCCATATTCCTTGGCATGGATCAAACATGTACCATTTATTTACCTAATAGTTTATGCAATCATGATACTTGGAAACTTCTCATTCATTCCTTAGATCCATTGACTAGTTGACCTTTTGCTCATCATTGATCTAATTTGGTGCGATGGATCATGCATTATTGGATCCTTAGTCATGTAGACTGTTGATCTACTTTAGATTTCACCATAATTAAGACATTTGTCACCTTCCTGATTATATTAGATCCATTGACCTTTTTATTTGAGGCTCATCATTGATATTTAATTGCATGATTAAATGCACCCTATAGATCTATTTGGGCATACTAACTCGAGCTATCAATTATATGCCATTGATTTATGATCTGATCAAGTGATATTTTGACACTTTTTAGCCACACATTCATCCATGAAAACATTTGAATATAAATGGTTATTTCATGAGGATTTAACTTGACATCCCCATGCACATCTTACTCTATTGGATCAACTTTGAATATTTTATACTTGACTTGAACCTACAAACTCTTTTGTGAATGAACCAAGTAGATCATGACTAAGTTTAGACATTTAAAGGTCACCATTATGAACTATCTCATTTTAATATATGTGAAAAATTATTCCTTATTGTTTTTATATGTAGTTTCACTCTTTGATAAAATATAATTGAGCCAAAATTATCAAAGGGATAAATTCCTTCCCTTGATCCTCAAACCATGGCTATAGATGCAGGTTACTCAAGTTATCCAAGCAAATATTCATATGTGGGACAAATTTGGTCAATAGGTAGAAAACCCAATGATGAAGCAAATGAATTATAGTCATATAAGACAAAAATAAATCTTTAGTGAAGCACCAACTTCAAATGGAGCACGAACCCTAACTAACTCAACACCAACTTAGCTAGGCTTTAATAAACACCCATTTACAAGGAGACACCAACCCCTTAGATGACTTAGCACCAACTCAACCACTTGATTATTTTATCACATTTAGAAAGAGTTTTTCTCACATAATAAATGATGATCTTCTCTTTCAGTTCTTCACTCACTTATGTCCCTCTTAAACTATCCTTCATCCTTCTTCACTCAACTAGCCCTCTTCATGGCTTGATTAGGTCTTCTAACATTGATCCTCATATGCAGAACCACTATTAGATATTCATGAATTATTTCTCATGGTTTTAATGACCTTATTATATTCCCCAATGATATATATCATTTTATTTTCCTCTTATTCTCTCCACACTTAGCATCCTCTAAGCATTCCTTAAGCTCACACTAAATATGCCTAAATTGCCTTACTTTTATACAAGTCACTTAATCATAACTTTATTAGTTAGCCACATATTCAAATAAATTAATTTATCCATGAATAGGTATTATAATATTATAATAACATGCCTTAATTATGAATCAATTAATTTAATATGTCGACTATACATCAATTAGCCCTTAATCCTCTTTTAGTCTTATGGAGACCTAATAGGCCTTCTTAACAACATGTTACCCTTTGATCTTTATTTAAGCATATCCAAACACCTCATATGGTAGGAATACATAATATTTCACTCTAATATCCCTTATCTAAATTTACTTTAGGTTTACAACACCTTTTAGGTCTAATCATCACTTAAACCCTTTCTTAAATTATAACTCATAAAAGGCTTGTGCATATATAGAAAATATGTCTTGAACAAATGAGGCATATACTAATATTTTAAAAAAAAAAAAATTAATAAAATTACATATTTAGAAACCTCATGACCTAAAGGTCATCAAAAAATTTCATTTGATGCTTCAGCTCAGGGTAAACAAACTCAAATACTTTTCTTTAAGATGTTCACTCAGAACTACCAATTGGCTCCAAAACACAGTCAAGGAAATATGAACATATAACACATGATTAAATATCTTCAAGGGATTTTAATGCATGAAAAATATGTTATAACATCCTCAAATCAACCTGAACTAATCAGATCATGGGATATAATGAAAACTAGTGGTCTTCCAGATAAATCTACTGACCTTCTCTTTCATAGACCCTACTCAACTAGATAATCCATTTTGGATTCAATGTTTCAACCTCTTAAATTGACTTCTAAGCTTCTATAAAGATTGTATATATTAGTAAATACCCAAAAAACATCACCATGCATTTAAATTCATCATTCTTACATGAAAACACATCATAAAACATCTTCTTACTTCAGTCTAATTTCCTTACTATCTGCACCATGGGGTCTTGTTAGCGACTAGCGCACGTGGATCACCAACTTTGCAAGCCTAAGATATAAAACCTATCTAGAAAACTTTATGAATAATAACTACAAGTCTCACACTTTGATCTTCATCCTTTTATTAACTTTGGCTCAATCAACATTATTTACTACAACAAATTTCTTAAAGATAAGCACTTTCCTATAGGGTCTTCTCATTCACTTGAGAAACTAATCATACCTATAGAGGCATGCGAGAGTTGGATTCAACATACAATCACTTGTATAATAATATTAAACCATTATGATATATTTATAATAATATCTTCCACATTGGGTCATTGTTAGGGTTTTATGAGGGTTTAGACCATCTACCAGTCTTAATGATCATTCATAAAACTTATCTATTCTTTCCATAAACCAATACTTAAAAATTTGAGATAGAACCCCTTCTCATCTACCATTAATAAATTATAATCTCATGAAAATTTTGAACATGCCAATAAGCACTAAGAAAACCTTCTTGGGTAGATAACTCTTCATTTTATGCACTTAAGAAACCTGAAAACACTTTATATGCCTTTTCTTGCAAACTATGCCCTAAAAATTCAATCACATACTTAAAAAAACTTGACTCACCTTTGTTAATGTTCACCTACTCACTTAGGCCATGAAAACTAATCTTGTTACCTCATTTGCCTACCATGTCTCCTTTTGATTTCTAAACATTGACCTGCAAGTCTTATTAAGCCTTGAATATGATGTTTTCACCACCTTGTAGACTTTACATTTGAACTTTCCTATGTTTAAATTCCTCTTATGTATGATAAATTAACTTCATACACTCACTCTTATTTGGATATTTAGAATAAATTCCTCGGAGCTCATTTGGGATCTTCATAGCATCTTTAGAGCTACATATACAGATCTTTGGATCTGACCTTATAATCTTTTTTGAGGTCCTAAACACCTATGTACACCTTAAAATAATTTATCTCATACTCAAACAATATCAAGTGTTCTTCAAAGAATTATCATCTTCATAGCTCATTTAGAGCATCTTCAAAAATTATTACATATATTTTTGTAGCACACAACTTCTTCTTCTAATCTCACTCATTTCATCATGATACCTAAAAATACCATCTCATAAGGTCTAGATAAAGCATTATAAGATGATTTACATTTTATATACTAAATTTTACTCACTCATGCTGATTCTCAATGATTTAAAAATAATATTTTTTCATCACTACTTTCATATAGTAGTAACACTAACTATTCTAGAAACATAACTCATCATACACATACCTCAAATCTTACTTTACCAAGCATCATCACAAGAAAATTTGGTATTAATGATAGTATATTGACATCAATGAAAGAACCATACATCTTCAAAATAACCTTTGACATCAATGATAACATTAAATATCAAATATCAACACTCAATGATAATGCTCAATAATATCTCCCTTAATTAATGATAATGTTCAACAACACATGCCAACAAACACCTAAAAGTCCTCACATTTTTATGCTTTCATTTTGTGTACTTGAGAGACCTAAAACCACTTTTCATGATTTTTATTGGAAACCATGGCCTTAAAATTTGTGAATATTCTTGAAACGACATATAATACATGTGTCCATGCTCACATATGTAAACTTATCATTAAATATGATCACAATACCTCATTAGGCCATGTTCTCTCTCTTTTCTATCTAGATCTTGACCTATAAACCACATTAGGTATTAAAATTTACCTTCATGCCTCTTTTAATGCACTCTCCATCACACTCACATACTAAATAAAACCTCTCTCATTCTTAAAAATTACCATACATCATATATTTTAAAAATATATCATGATACCTCATTGGGATAGGTAGGGTCTAGAAGTGGTCTAGATGTAGATTTGGTCTAAAGGTCCTACCCCTATAGGCTCACCTTGAGACTCTAATGATTGATCCAATTCTTCACATACATTCTCATTCAAACTCATACACCCACTCATGTTTGTGTGAACTCATCTCACCAAGCCATAATTTTCATACCTTCTCACAAGGTCTCTTCATGATATGACTAGTGTTATGACTAGGATTCTTAGGTACTTGAAACTTTAAAACTAACCTTGAAACACTTTTTAAGGTATCTACTCTTTACTTAAATGATCACACAATTTAAAATAACCTCTCATAATATTGTGATTACTTACTTCACAAAACTTCACTAAGCAAACCTTCTCACAAGGTCTAGACTAGGATTCTTAAGACACCTTATACTCAAGAACTAGTACTCAACCACTTTTACCTAAATGATACCAAAAAATAACACTTTTCATTCATCAATATAACATGAATACAACACAATTTATAGAAAAACAATAGAAGAATCATTATGCTACCTTCAAATTTTGTTTCAATAGAAGAGGCAATAGGTTGTCTTCAAATTTCCCCTTGTCACATGGCTTCCTTGTCATATCAAGCACAAAAGATCATAACTCAAAGACCACTCACCATGATTCTTCACCAAATGCTCTTTGTTATAAATGACATCAACTTTGACCTAAATGAAATCATCTTTAACATCAATGACAACACTACTCAACAAACTCCCCCTTTATCTTTGATGGCAAAACATTTTTCAATCTTTCTTCTTGAAATTTCTCCCACTTTTACATTAATTACAAAGGGTCATATATAGTTCATATTATGCAACCACTCATTCTTCCTCTTTGGAAACTACTCTTAGAAAATCTTTTATGCTCATCAACAACTACACTTAGAGTTTATGAACAACCTAAATAGATCCCCCTCAAACCAAACATCCATCATGATTCTACTAAGTGAAGAGTGTCTCCATGAGGCCTAATGGATTCACCCCTATCCATAGGGCACTAAAACAACACAAAATAATGAGATTCCTATATTTTCATTCTTTCACAAGATTGAATATCCTTCAGGATCCTTTTAAGCTTGATTAGTATCTTTATCTTAACCTCTTTATCATCTGTGTGGTCAATAATTTAAGCTAATAATGAACATTCTTGATTTGATTTCACATCTAACGTGTGATCTACCATATCAAACATTCCACTTGGGATTTTAGATTGATCATGACTCAATTTTACTATGTTTGGTTTCCATACATTTACTTGCATTTTCTCTTGTGCTCTATGGGATGAAATCCTCTTATATTGACTTGATGGCCTTATACCTCCATTAGGATAAAATCTTGAATTTTTTTCCACATTATGACAATTGTAGCAAAAAAATATCATTCATACCTCTTGATTTATGAATCCTTTCATAATCCCATGCATATTCATTTTTAGAGGGTCTTTTATACTCTCTTTCTCTATGACCAAATTGATTTCATGTAAAATAATAACCATTAAATGACTTAGCATACCTCATATCACTATTGTATTCATTATCCTTTTCCTTGACTTGAGCTACCTCCTTTTGGTCTTATTTGAAATCATGACATATCTTATCACTTGCAGACTTTTGACTACTAATGATGTTATCTAGATAATTAGTACTCTTTTAAAAGTTCATAAAGGTCTTCAACATACTATATTATTAATCCAACTCAACTTTCAAGGTTTCCATTTCAATTTCATACCTATTGCATTATTCCTCTTTAGTTTTTAAGATAGTAGTGACTATCTCCATCTGTGATTCAATCTGATTAATCATCCCATCATAATCTTTGGTTGTGTTACTTAGCCTCTCCTAAATAAAATTAATATACTCTTCATAGTCCTTAACTAATGATATTATCATGTGATTTTTTTATTTGTAACTTTAACTACTCTAGAGAACTCACCAATTCTACCTCAAGGTTTACCTCAACCTCTTCTTCATCTAATTCTTCATTATCTATAAGGCCTTTCCATTTTGAGAAATCCTCATGGTCTATTTCTATATCCATGAATAAGGTTTCCTTTTTTTCATGTTCATATTCATTATTTTCATCGTTACTATCATATGTACTTGCATCACTTACATCAGATGAGTTGTTATCTTCTTTGGTATAGAAACTTCTCTTCTTATGAAATGACCCTTTCATACCTTCATACTTCCTAAAATATTTATTGTTTTTTAGGCTTATATACCTTATTATCATCTTCATGTTATTCATAATGCTCAGTCTTGTCCTTGTTAGGATACTTAGATTGAAAGTGACCAATATTACCATAGTTGAAACATTTGAAAGGAAACTTAGCCTTGTACTTACTAGATCCAAACCTCAATTTACTAGAAAACATGGCTATTAGCTCATCATCATAAACATATGAACATACCTCATCTTTAACCTTATATGATTTTGACTTCTTCTCAACTTTGAATGTTGATTCCTTCTTGGGATATCTTCCTTCATTTGTACTCATCTCATAGGCAGTCAATATTCCATGAAGCCCATCCATTTCTAACTTTTATAAATCTTGTATCTCTTCTAATTAGACACTTTAGAATAAAACTTAGGAGTTATTGATCTCAATACCTTTAAAAAAATTATATACTCTTTTAATTCTTCTCTTAATACTCTAATGATATTGATCACTTTATCAACCCTCAATAAGTAGGATGCAATGGTTTCATGTATATTTATCTTTAGACTTTCAAACTATCTCTTATGGGTCTGTAACTTGGCCATCTTCACCTTAATGTATCCTTAATAAATAATCTTTAATTTTTACCATATCTATTTGGTTGAAACATAATGCATCACTTTCACAAACTCTACCTTTGATAGGCCACATAGAATAACATTCATTTCCTTGGAATTGATCTCACTTTACTTCTTTCCTGATGCATTAGTTGGTGGTGTAGTAGGTGGAGTTTATCCATCCATAACTGGCTGCCATATGTCATGGCCCATTTAAATTATATATGTCCTAATTCTGATTATCCAAAAGGTATAATTATTCCCATTAAATAATGGAGCTAACTAGTCAAGAAACCACTTTAAGCTTGCTAACTAGCCATCCTTGCTTTTAGGATCTTCTTTAGGCTATTAGGCCTAATTCAAAAGACCTAATTTGATATTAAATTTTGAAATAATAATCCATGAAATGGGGGGGGGGGGTGAATAATTTTATTAAGACCTTTATTTCAATTCCTCATTAGCATATATGAACCATCACATCAACATATAGATCAAATAATGCATAATCAATCAACTATACAAGTATGAAACAAGATTACATAAGACAACACATCATATATGACATAAAAAATCAGTGGGAATAAAAATAACCAATACTTGAAAATGGAATATAGTCTTATAATTCAAAATATCAAGTTTAGTGAATTACCAACTTCATATGGAGCATAAACCCCAACTAGCCAAGCACCCACTTGACTAGGCTTTAACAAGCACCAAATTACAAGGAGACACTAACCTCCTAGATGACTTAGCACTAAATCAAGCATATTATTGATTTTATAACATCTATAACACCTTATTTCTTAACCAATTAATGATTACCACCTCTTTATCTCTTAATACTCTTATCCTTCTCAAACTGCCTTCTAGGCCTCTTCATTTAATTAATTCTCTTCAAGACTGATTAGGCCATATGAATTGATATTCATATGTAGACATAGTTTCATATATTAATATCATATATTATACACTACCATAATGGTATAAACTACCTCCTTATACTTAATAATGTAATATTTCATTCACATACTCTCATACCTACACAAATAGGCCTAAAACTGCCTTGTATATATATCATTCTTTGTTCATATGCCACTTAGTCAACCAAACACCCTTAACCTATTAGGTAGGCCATGGAATATGTTTTAGGACATATAATAAACATGATTAAAATGAATATTGATTCATTTTTGGTACATCATAACTATATTAGACCTTATTTCACTTTTAGGTCTCATGGAGACCTAATCCCATTAGATCTACTTTAGGGCACATTACACTTTGCCTTCCTTGGAACTATTAGCCAATTTTGGCCCACATAACAAGATTATACTTGGATATAGAGGATGATAAGTGTTATTTATGGATTAAAATATTAAATTTAATTTACAAATATTTTGAAACACTTTAAGCAAGCTTAATGTGTGTTTTCTTGATCTTTGAGAAGAAAGTCTTGAAAAAGATCTAGCATTTCAAGGGAAGAAGATATAGTAGGTCCCCATAGTATTCATGACTTTAGTGTGCATATATAAGGTTTTATAAAAGTCTTAAAGGGTTATCCAAATATTTAACATATCAAAATATGGAAAGAACAAGTCTAGATGGACCAAACCATCACAACATGTCATGTAGAAAAAAACATGTTAATCTAGTTACATATTTGATATGTTCACTTGGAAGTTTGAAAAAAGCCAAAGAAATACATGGACATGATTTTTTTCATGCCTTGAACATGCTCTACAAATTTGGTATCTTGATGAACTTGTTATCTCAAGATATAATCCTTTAAAGTTAGACTTGTATAATGAAACATGCATGCAAATGTTAAGTTTAAGCCTTGTAAAATAGCTATTTGGATTCAAAAGTTCACAAAGATGAATGTGGATCTGAAAAGTGGAAATATATTTGGTACCCATATAAAATAAAATGGTAAGTATCAACTTGACAATGTCAGTGGGTTATAAAGATCTAATGGAGCACATTTGATTGTGCATCAAAGATCAATGGTGAGCATCAAGTCAAAAGGTCAATGGATCCTAAGATGAATGTGGAGCTAACAAGTATAAATATCTTAGGTACTCAAATGAATATATAATAACACACATCAACTAACAAGGTTAGTGGGCCCAAATAAATCAATTGAGTGCATTTAATGATACCAAAGTAGATCAATGATGAGTGAGAAGTCAACAAGTTAAAGGATCTCAAAGATGAATGAGAAGATACCAAGTGTCATGACCATGGTAATTGTCAATAAAATTAATGGTATATATTTAATTATGTGAAGGGAGATATATAGTGTGCATAAGGTCAAGGATTTAAAGAGATAACAATAAGATCCTGATAATGAATGAAGATTTGATAGATGGCATAATTTGAGAAGGCCTAAATCAAGATCGATGATCATTGTTAACATTCAAAAGCTAGGGAATTCAAACAAAGGTTGAATATGGTTTAGGTTGAACCAAGAGTAATGTTTTAAAGGGATGTGTCACCATTAGATCTTTATCAAGAACCATTGAACATGGGACATAGTCATATAGTTAGGATGGTTATGATGAAGTTATATCACCATTAAAGCATAGTCTCAACCCCTAGTTCAATGATTTAAAACTTATGTGACCTATTTTATGGGGTCATAGTATTGTTCTATGGCTATTTTCATTGCTATTTTAGAAGGAATATCCTCATGTGTAGGGACTTCTCAGTTTCCACATGTTTTAAAGGTAGAATAGGTATATTTAGTCCTAATAGATATCAAGAACAAAGATACATGGCCTATAAAATTTTCATTGATAGGATAATTATAGGAAAAACAAAAAATGAGATTAGTTTTCAATCTATAGTAAGACCTATGCTTAGATAATTAAGTAGGGGTAGAAATGAATGGTTATGAATAAGTGTCATATTTGACATTGTTATATATTTGATAAGTAATTACCTATAGCCACTCAAATTAGATATGGTAATGGTTTTGTTAGGTCTAAAGCAATGAGGATTTTGTCATCATAATCAAGTCAAGTGGAAGATGGCACAGGGTCCCAGTGACATTAATGTATGAAGAGATCAAGGAGCTGTTATAGTTATTATCTTGATCATTGATGACTCCTTCTTCATTCTCCCACACATGTTACCCATCTCCCTTATTCCCTTATACTATAAATATAGGCTTCTAAGCCTTGAAATGGATCCCTTTCTTGGGCATGACTAGAATCTACCAAGATTGATATTTGTAACCTCTTGAGATGAATATATGAATATTTTAGATTTCATGTTCTTGTCTAGCTTGTTAATGTCAATTTGATCTACATAGGTGGTATAAATCTATCCCTTGTCAAGTCCTAATCTCACTTAGCTACTAGTTTATCTTATTATGCAAGTTATGTTTAGTGATTAATGTCATTTTATTAAAGCTAGCAAGTGGATACATTGACTAGTTAGTACCTTGAATTAGGCCTTCCCATCACTTCCCTTAGGTTTTGATTACTTGGTGAACCTACACATGAAATATTGATGTATACTATATATTTAGAGTTTTAGATTTAGTTTTTTGCTCATCTAATTAGTGTTTTTAGAAGCTCAAGTAAGAGTGGATGAATAATCATTCTAGGTGTATCACCAACATTAGCTTAGATTTACCTTTTAGTTATCTTTCTCTCCATTTTCACCCCAATAATTAGTAGATTTTAGTGGAAATGAGATAATTGATATATTAGAGGATCTAGCCTCATGAAAAATCCTAGAGGTCTAACCCAAGATTAAGTAACCCATAGCCTATGGTCATTCCCATGTTGGACTAGATTTAAGTAGAGGACTTAAACAATCCTTTGCTCATCTAGACTATAATCTAAGTCTATAATAGTTTTAGCATGCCTATTGGGATAAAGATCCAAAAGAGTGGAAAGATTATTGGTGTGTCTTTCCTCTAATTATCTTTTGGAAGAAAGAAAGTTAGCATCAATGGTGACTCTGAATCAAATCTTCTAATTGTAAGCAACCCAAGTATGTCTCATTAAATATTATAATTAGTTTTTGTACCTAAGGTTGATATAAATAGCTATGGTGGATACCCTTATCATTCACCTCCTTATTAGTAGTTATAATATGATCCTCATGATCTATATAAGCCTAATCAGCCTTACCAAGAGTTATATCAAAGCCATGATGAGCCATATCAAGTTTCTCATGATACTTATTATCAAGAGCATTTATCTTACCTTCCTCATGACCCATAACATCCCTACCATGATCATTATCATCCTTATGGTGAACATCACCAACCATGTACAAAACCTTACCAACAATATGATTACCCATACCAATTATATGATAACCCTCATGAATCATATTATCTTCTTAATTAGAACTATCAAGCCCTAAATAAATCCATCTCAATCTTCAAGAAAACTATATTTAGCTATGAGAAAGAGATGATAATGTAGACACTAGGAAGTGACATAGAGAGGATATTTCCAAGTATAAAATTTATAGCATGAGAGCAAATTTGTAGTGGGATAAAGAGGTATGTGCAACTTTCATAAGGCAAGGTCACTAAAAGTTTAGTTATGATATTATAGACATTGTAGGTCTAATAGTAAATATTGAAGAAAGGATGATGGTTTATGAGAAATCCTAGGGTCATCATAATCAATAATATATTCCCATAGAACTAACCTTTTCCCTTTATGAATGTTAAACCAATGTTTACCATATCCCTCAAGAGTCCATTTAGATCTTGCTTAACTTTCTTACTTGGAATTATATCCAAGAGAGGCCTCTAAAGGATGAACAAGAATGTTTTGAAGAGACTATTATCCATGTTTCTCAATAGATCATACATGAGACTTCATCTTCAGTTTTATAGGGAGACATGTCTAACCAATTGGTCTATGATTTTGAGGCTAATTTAGCCAAGTAAATTAAGTTTACAAATCAGCATCTACAAAATTCAATAGTAGCTATAAAAGAAATGCAATAAAAAAATCCTTCTTTCTCACCCATAATAAAAAAAAGTGCAGAAGTAGAGGTTTCTAAACCAAAGGTTATGACTTGGAATTAAATTCAACAATCAAGAAAGAAGGAAGAATAATCAGGCATAATCCAATATGTTAAATTCAATATCAGATAGGAGATCATTTTGCCTCTACTCCTTTCTCCCAAAAATCCTAGAGCTTTTCTTTCATGGAAATGCATTCAATAAATAATGCAACTGAGAGAGGAGGTGAAGGTGATCTAGGAAGAGCAGATCCATGAGAAAAAATAGTTATCTATGATAACTTCTTTGGACCTTTCTCATCTTACTAAATATTTTCAAGGGTCTAGTATGACACTCTTTGAGAAAGAGCCTCTCCTTTGTGAGGCAAATCAAGAAGATGTAGCTAAGGAAATAAAAAGTGAAGGTGACTTGAGTGACCAAAAGAAAAAATTATGATTGGGACACTTCTTGACAAGGACCAACATGTTTCAGTATTACATAATGATGAAAATATAGAATGAGTGTAAGAGAAAACTAAGGTAGAGGCTGAGATGAAAGTGCAAGAATAAGTACATGAAAAGGAGGTTGCTAATGTTCAAGAGGAAGACACTCCAAGTGTACAAGTTGAAAGTGTTTCCCATGAGATCTTTGATGATTCAAGATCTACCATTCATCATGAAGGACAAGAGCTTAAATAAGAATTAGAACACAAGTATCGATCAAAAAAATAAGGTGAATAACAAGCTAAATTTGAGAGTATTCTTAGTTATCAGCTTGATGTTGAAGATGAAGCAATTTTGATTGACCAATCTAAGATTTTAAAAGAAGACTTGTAGCCTCATGATTTTGGTCAAGGAATTGATATACTTGTTTCTGACATTCATCTTGAATAAGCTCCAATCAAATTACAACTTCATGAGAACAAATCTTTAGAATTATTTGATGTCTTTCATTTAGGTTATTCTTTACTTGAATGTGGTCCATTATAGGCTAAGGAAAGTTCTTTCATCATGTATGAAGCATTTTTTCTATCAATAAATGACATGTTTAAACTTTTAAAATAGGTTATCAATTTTTATAGTCAACTTCAAACATCTCTCTACTTTTGGAAGCTGAGAATGAGCTCAAATGTCTTAAAGAAGTCCCAAGATCAGATCCATCTCCCTTTAAGGCTAGCCTTGTAAATATGTCAAAAGAGATAGATCACACTGGTCTATATGTTCATGATCAATAGTTCATGAATGAATAATAATTTAATTTGTTCTGGTAAAGTCCAAAATTTTGGGAGGAGTATGATTGGGTATTAGAATCATGTCTAAAATTCATGCACCTAAAATTGGTAGTAGAGGAACTAGTTGATTCCCAAAGAAGACATGAGATGCAATTATGCTTAGCTATAGATGAAAGATGTCAAGAAGAGGCAAGCATGCTTCAAAGTTCCAAGGTGCACCAAATAAATTTCCATTAGACCTTGAAGGGAAGCTTGTCACTTTAGGTTAGTTGTTTTAGGTTTGATTTGTTTTAATAAGTGATTATCAAAATTAGTAGTCTGCTTCCCTTTTATCTTATTTTCCATATTTACTTAGGTTAGTGGTCCTTACTTTGTTTAGGCTAGTTTTCCTTTTGATTTATGTTTCCCTTCAATAAGTGTCTTGGGGCACTTTCTTTTATTTTGTTACTTAAGGTCCTTGTTTTCTTTAAGAGGATTTATCCAAGGGTTGGCAGCTAGTTTTCACTTCATATCAATATGTTGAACTAGAGTAGAGACACCATGCTTAATGGACTAGACAAGGCAACTAGTCTAGGTTCTCAAGCATAGTAGGCATGATTACCTATGAGTCATCAAAGGTGTTGGCCAATTTTATCACACATACCAAGATTATACTTAGATAGAGAGGATGAGCATATATATAAATGGATTAAAAGATCAAATGTCACTTATAAATATTTTTAAACACTTTAAGCAAGCTTAAAGTGTGTTTTATTAATCTTTAAGAAGCAAGTCTTGAAATAGGTCTAGTGTTGCAAGCGAATATCTAGTAGGTTCCGATATTATTCATGACATTCAAAGTGTATAGAAAATGTTTTCTCAAAGTCTTAAAGGGTTATTCAAAGCTTTAACAGATCAAAAGATAGCAATAGCAAGTCTAGAAGGACTAGATCGCCACAACATGTCATGAAAAAATAAACAAGTTAGTTTGGTTACACATTTGATATGTCCACTTAAGAGGTTAACTAGAGCTAATGGAATAAATAGACATGATGTTTTTCATGCCTTGAATATTCTCTATAAATTTGATATCTTGTTGAGATTGCTATTTCAAGATAGAAGCCTTTAAATTTAGATTTACAAAGTGAAACATGCATGTAGACATCAAGTTTAACCTCATAAAATATTTGTTTAGATTAAAAATTTCCCAAGGATGAATGTGGAGATAACAAGTGGCAAGTTATCAAGTGCCCATATCAAATCTAATAGCAAATAAAAACATGAGGACATTAGTTGGTCCTAAAGATATACCAAAGTATATTTGATCATGCATCAAAGATCAGTGGTGAAAATCAAGACAAAAGGTTAGAAGATCCTAATATGAATGTGGAGATGACAAGTGTCAAGATATCAAGTGTTTGAATGAAGATATAATAGTGCACATTGAGTGATAAGGTCAATGGGCTCAAATAGATTAATGGAGGACATTTAATCATACCAAAGTAGATTGATGGTGAGTGAGAAGTCAATAAGTTAGTGGTTCTCAAAGATAAATGAGAATCTACTAAGTGTCATGACCATGACAATTATCAATTAGATCAATAGAACGTGTTTGATCTATGTAAAGTGATATCTATGGTGCACATAAGGTTAAGGACTCAAATATGATAGTAGGATCTTGAGAATGAATGAAGAGTTGACATATGACATAATTTGAGAAGGCCTAGATCAATATTGATGACCGTTGTTAAAATCAAAATCCAAGGTCTTCAAACAAAGGTTGAATATGGTTTAGGCTAAACCAAGATAAATTTTTCAAAGGGATGTGTCACCATTAGAGCTCGTTCAAGTACCATTAAACATGGGACAAAGTCATATAGTCAGGATGGTTATAATGAAGTTATGTCACCATTAAATCACTGTATTGACCTTTGGTTCAAATATTTAGAACTTACGGGGCCCATTTTTTAGGGTTGCATTAATATTTTGTGGCTATGTTCATTGCTATTTTATAAGGAATATCCTAATGTGTAGGGATTTATTAGTTTCCACAAGATTTAAAGGTAGAATAGGTCTATTTAGACATAATAAAGATAAAAAACAAATCTATGTGGCATGTAGGATTTTAATTGATAGGATAACTATAGGAAAACCAATAAATGAGATTGGTTTTCAATCTATAGTAAGACTTATGCTCATATATTGAGTTAGGGGTAGATATGAATGGTTATGAACAAATGTCTCATATTTAACATATCTATATCCTATCCTCTGAACATAATATTGTTAAACAACCTATGGAAGCTCTGACTGAATCTGATTCTGTACCTAAGGAAAGTATTCATTCCGAGCCGGTGGTTGAGGAGGAATCTTTGATGAAACATTATAATGAAGTTCCTATGGAGCCTGTGGTTAGTGATCTCTCTGAGCCAGTGGTAGAGGTGGTGGTCTCTTCCCCTATTTCGGAGGATCCTCCAAAGAGCCAGACTTTGTCTGGTTCTCACAAGGAATTTGTTGAGGCATCTGGGTCCTTTGGGTTCCAAGGATCAATGTTTTCAGAGGCATGGGTTGCTAAGGTAGCAAAGTTAGAGTATGGATGGATAGAAGTTAAGAGGAAGAAGTCTAAGCCTTTTGTCCCCCCTCTAGACATGAATCTTCAGTCGAGTAAAAAAAACCTCAATTCAAAAGGAATATTTAATGGTCCTTTTTGCTGACTAGTTTTTTGGGGTTAGTAAACGGGTTGCTTTTCTAGTTACTGGTCTAGGTGGTTAGTTTATTAATATCCAGATCAGTGTTTTGATAGCAATTTTATTTGGTCATATCTTTTGGTAAAAGGTCCCTGTAAAACTTGGTTTTGATACTTTTCTAGAAATTGGTTCTTTAAAAACCTGGTTGTGCTTTATGGTTCATCTTTCTCCTCGTTGTATAGGGTTTCGGGGTCCCTTCAAAACTTGTTTTTACCTTAATCTAAAAAACATATCTATATCCTTGACAAGTAGGTACCTATAGCCACCCAAAGTAGATATGGTCATGGCTCTGTTAGGTCCAAAGATATGAGGATTTTATCCTAATATGAAAGTCAAATGGAAGATGGCACAAGGTCACAATGACATTAATGTATGAAGATCAAGACAATTTGGTACAAATTTTATCTTGATCATTGATGACTCCTTCATTCTCCCATTCAATTTCCTATTGTAGGATCAATTTGCACCCTTATATAGAGTTCTTCATGATCCCTCCAATTGAGCTACATAATGGGAATAACACCAAGCTGTGGGTCACCTATCATGGGATTAGACCTTCAGATAAGGCTATCTTCCTCTTGATGCTCACCTAAACTAATGCTAAACTAATGCTTCATAGGGAAAAGGATTAGAAATATGGTTAAAGGATCCTAAGAAATCTACAAATGGTGATTCACCAAAGTTAAATGGACACTCATATAACCTTGAACACACACTAGATTAGCAAAAGATGACTATGGCTTAATTAATCTCAAAATCTCACTAGTTACATAAATATTTCATAGAAGAGGTTCCAAGTAGAACACTAATATAGACCTATAAGTTATCTTGAAAACACATTTAAAGAGTCAAGTAGAAAGATAGTAAACTAGGAAGAATCTCCTTCACAAATTCACCATACACAAGCATCCTAAGCACTAATTAAAGACAAGAGATAGGTAAAAAGTTGATCCTATCACTTTAAAAGGTAGTTCTTATAATATTTTGATAGGGTTTAACCATATCAAACAATCACACTTTTTAAAGAGTCTCAATGAATATCCTTGTCCCAAAAAAAATGATAAATTCTAAGAGCTGAGAACCCCCTTAATGATAATGAGACTATGATGTCTAGGAGAATATAAAGAGAGAAATAATGTGGGAGCACACCATCTCAGAAGGAACACACCATCCCAGGCTATTAAATGAACCTAAGCTACCACTTTTTGCTCCTTATCCACTGAAATATTTGTCACCTTTTTGATCAATTAGAACATTACCCATGGCTTATTAAGTGAGAAAGGTCCCAAAGATTCCAAGGATGCATTGACTGCCCCTAGTTGTAGTTCCCATCACTAGATATTTTGTTTTATTTTTCACACCATCTCTAAATTGAGGACAAACTTTTTATGCTCATGAGTTTGACAAAAACATGGCTTGGTGAATTTTAGGTGGTTATTTGTCAAAAATATGGCCATGTTAAAAGATGAGGACCCTTTTCATTAATCACATATCTACTCTATCTCCATGTTTAAATCATAGGTCCATCCTCTAGATGGAAAACCAATCTAAGATTATTGGTTTTACTATAGTTTTGATCAACAAATTAATTTCATAGGTTTATGATATTAATTTGACAATAATATACCACCCTCTTTGGTATATATTAGGTCTAGAAGACTTATTTTGTCCTTGTGGAGCTTTAATGGTGATGCTAGATCTTGTGATGTCCATCCGATTCAGCCTAAACCATGATTTAAGCCAGGTTCCTTTATATTTATCTACCTTGATAAAAAATGGCTCCTTAAAATTTCATTGAACACTCCCTTATATTACACTTTGTTTATTGGTTGTTGATAAATTGGCTCATCTTATTGAATCATTGACTAATCTTTCTCCATTGATTTTGATCTATACTATTCAGCGAGTGCCATCGATCTTGCCCTTGACTTGTCAACTTTGTCTGAGTTAATGCCACTTGAAAGTCCCAAATTTTTACTCAAGATATTGTTATCAATATACCACTTTATGCACTTGTGCCATGTGTTAAACTATTGAGATCTTTGACCTTTTGAGTATTCTAACTTCATCAATCTTCCTTAGTACAAATGAACACCAATTATTGGATTCATTTTGGTTTAAAAATGAATGACTATTTACCATGTCTTAAATTTGACATCTATGTGACCATAATTTGATGTAATTATGGACATAATTGACATATCACATACCATAAAATTTAAGATCTAATGGATTTTTGTAGTGGTTTATATTTGATTTCTGCATGAATGTATCCCATTATTTGACCAACTTTGAAGATTTATATCTTGAAGTGTAAAAATCATGGAGGGACCAAATTTATTGGAGATGTTCTTGAGACCAAAAACATTATGCCCACTTGATCTGATGGTTCTAAGATATTTCTAATAATGTTTTAAAAAATTTCAATTGAGATGACCTACTATTTTTCCATGACATCTGCATGCCTATCATGTTGGAAAATAGCTAAGTATAAAAACTTAGCAAATTCTATTTGAGGATCCAACTTTGTGTCTTCATATATTATATTACACTTATATTCATGCCTTGGAATTTATCTCATATGTTCTTGGGAATCATTTTATCATAACCATATGACTAATTCTCACTAACTCATCCACACAGGGAAATGATAACATCATCAAACTACCTACTCAAAATTTCTTCCACTAGACCTAAAATGTCTAGATGAACACAATGAAGAACCAAATGAATGATATGTAATTACACACTCATTCCAAGAAATATTGACATACCATAGGGTCTCTATAACAATTTAGACCTATCTCTTAAAAAATTACAAATTACACTTTAAGTTAACTTAAAGTGTTTCAAAATATTTGTGAGAAACATGAGATCCGTGGACCACTCATTCCATCCAAAAAATTTATTCATCTACTCATCCATTAGAAACCTAGTTTATCTAGGCATAATATTGGTATGTGGGCCAAAATTTACCAATATTTTGAGTGACTCATAAGGAATCATTCCTTCTATGCTTTGAGAACCTAGATCATTTGCATTGACTAGTCTATTGGGCATATAGAGTCCCAAGTCTTCCCTCACTTAATCATGAAGATAACATAAAACTATCCCTATTTAGAACCTTTCTTGAAGCAACAAGATCAAAATAAATAGATTAATAAAGTGCCCAAGGTACTTATTGGAAAGGAAAAACATCAAAATATAAATTGTGCATAAGGCACTCGGAGGAAAGCATAAAAACTACTATAATATGTACAATATGTTATAATGGATGCAACACTATTCAATAACAAGGATTTAAATGAATGCCATTGACTGGGATGGTTAATACCTATCCATCCAATTGGTAAAGATAAAAATCATTATGTTCCTTATATCCATGGATCAAATAAGGACCACTCCATAAGCTATCAAACTTGGTATGGTTGCCTAGTTTGGCCTTATTTGAGTCCCATTTGAGGACTAGGTCCCCTTCCTTAAATATCCTTGTTGTATCTCTCTTGTCAAAGGCTTTTTTGACCTAATACTGATGTGATTCAAGAGTTTTCATAGCAATGTCTCTATTTTATTCTAGCTCCATGATCTCTACCATCCTCACATTCATGGACTCATCCTCTATCAACTGAAGATGATGGGCTAACTCAAATGTAAATAGCTCAAGGAGATAGGTATTTTGGCTTCCCTTCCATATAAAAGAACATATGGAGAATTTCAAATGGTATTTTAGGGAGTGAATCTATCAGCCCATAAGGTTGTCTTTAGCTTGGTGTTCCATGTTCTCTAATTCTCTTACATGGTCCTCTTGATGATCCTTAACAAATTCTCATTTGTAGACTCTACAAGTCCATTTCCTTAAGGATAGTAGTTGGAAGAGGTGCTGAGGAAGATTACCAAATTAAGAGCCCACTCACTTGTATTCATATTAAGGAATTCTAATGTATTATAAAAAATTATGGTGGCTAGGACACTAAATCTAGTCACAAAGTTATCATAGAATTCCAAAATTGTACCTTCATTATCCTCCTTCAATGTAATGGATTCCACACACTTGGTGAAGTAGTCAATTTTAGTGAACACCCATTTATTTGATACACTTGATGGTGTATTGATGATACCTATGAAGTCTAACCCTTATTACATGAAGGGACTCTCCACTTGAATAGGATTAAGTGGAAGGGTTGTTAGTTTTTGCTTTCTTATAAAGAGGGCACTTTTATAGCATTTTCTAATTGATGCATGAGCATCCTTCAAAAGATTAGGCCAGTAATAACTAGACCTCATTACCTTTGTTTTGGTGGTTTTAGGTGAAAAATGACCTCCTACACCTACGTAACCCATTTAGGTCCTTTCTAAAAATAACACTGTAAACTAATGCATAAGGTATAGATTAAATCCTAAAATACCTTCTTTTATCTCTATCCAAACCTTAAGGGAAATCTCCTACTATCAAAAAGTGAGTCATGTCTTGAAGCTAGCTCTTTTGAAGTGGGGGTAAACCTACTTATGATTTGTCTTGGGTCACTAAAATAGATTTTTTTAATTCCTAGAGATCATTCACCATGTGCTCACACAATCCCTTGCCCTTGACCAACTTGGTGATTTTGATCTCTACATCATGTTCCATGACCTTTATGATCTAGACTATTCTCTTCTCATTCAAATACTTGTTAAGGAGGAAGTCCCTAAATCAAGGATGAGACACCATAAGATGGATCCTTCTATTAGAGAGCATGGGCTTAAACATCTTGAGGCTTCTCAAGGATACAATAACTTACTTCTCAATGAAAGTGTACCTCACCTCATATCCTTCCAACCCTTGAATAAAAAAGGCAATTGGATGCTCCATTACTTTACCATTATTATTCATCAACATAGATAATATGTTTTCAACATTAGAAAATGTGTAGAAGATGAAATCCTTAGAGAAGTCAGGATTCAAGAGTGAGGGTGCTTGGGCAATGGCCTACTTGATGGATTTAAAAGTTGCCTTGCCTTCATCTAACTAAGAAAACATGTAGATAATTTTTATCATGGTGGTGATATTTTTGAATAGGTTTGAAAAAATATGTATGAACCTTATTACAAAGTTAATCTTCCTAAGGAATCTCTAGATCCCCTTCTTGTGCTTTGGCAAGGGTAAGGCTAAGATAACATTTACTTTATCAGGGTCAATGGATAATCCTTATTTTGAAATAATATGACCTATAAATTTTCCTTAATTTATATAGAACACACATTTATTTGGATTTAAAGAGATTCCATACTCTTTTCATCTATGAAAAATCAACCTCAGATGGTCCATATCCTCATTGACATTATTGGAGAAAATTGTGATGTCATCCAAGTAGACCAATACCATTTGATTTAGCAGTCCTTGGAAGGTCATGTCCACTATTTTTTAAAAGTTTTACACATCATTAGATAAAACAAAAGGCATATTATGATAATCAAATGTGCCCCACTTGTTGGTGAAGGTAGTCTTGTACTGGTCTTCCTCTATCACTAGAACTTGGTTATAACTTGAATATCCATCTAAGAGAGAGAAATGTTATAAACCAATAACTACTTACAAGAGTTTATCTATAGATGGTAGAGACTAATGATCCTTTAAAGAGACTCTATTAAGATCCTTAAAGTCTACACACATTCTGATCTCCCCACTATTCTTCCTGATAGGTACTAGATTAGCTACCCATGAGGATTGCTTAATTGTGAAGATAATCCTAGATTCAATAAGCTTGGTCAATTCCTTTCTCATGAGTTCTTCAATATTTATATTTATGGGCCTTTATGTTTCCATAACATGCTTTAAATTAGCATATATATCCTGTGTGTGTGTGTGTGTGTGTGTGTGTGTGTGTGTGTGTGTGTGTGTGTGTGTGTGTGTGTGTGTGTGTGTGTGTGTGTGTGTTGGACCAATTTAGGTTCAAATCTTGTTAGGTCACTATATTACCAAGAAAATATGTTTGCATATTACTTAAAAAACTCTATGAACGCATGCCTTTTAACTTTAGTGATTGCCTTTCCAAGCTTGAGGAGCTTGTATTCAAGGATAAAAACTCTCTCATAGTTCTCTTCATTAATTGACATCTCTAATTTATCTTTTCTCATATAGTCCCCTTCATGAAAGAGACCTTCTAGGGTGACTATCCCTTTAGGAAGATTATTGGACCTTAATTGAACAATTTTCTCCTCATATTGATGCTATAATTTTCCTTGGTTGATGGAGGATAACTCTACCTCTTTCTTTAAGAAACATGTAATCTATTTTTCATTTTCAAAGACCTGCCAATGAGATTCATTATCTAGCACTGATGGTCTTATTACCAATTTGACATGTGGTTGCACCTTGGTCTTTTTCAATTCATTGAAGATGTCAAAATGATCCTCCATAGCTGTTAGTCTATCAACATGTTGATTTTGGCCCCTTGGGACTAATTAGATGTTGAAAGCCTCAAGGTTATTAATTAGGTCCACCACTTTATGTTTGTAGGACTTCATTAAGGGGTTATTAGTGGCATTTTAACCTCTAACTTGGTGTATAACTAATTAACTATCCACATAGAATTGTAATTACTTAATCCCTCTCTCACTAGCCTATTGAAGGCCATGGATAAGGCCCTCATATTCTACTATATTATAAGAATAATTGAATTAAAATCTATATGAAGAGAATTACTTATCATTTAAAGGGGATACTAGAATAACACCTACACCCACCCCATTCTTTCTCCTTGAACCATCAAATAAAAACTTTTGTAAACCACTAGGATCTTCTTGAGGCCTCATGAGGGATTGTATGGGCTAGCTTTCTTCATACAAATAGTAGACACGCAAGTCCATTTTTTCAACACCTTCTAATGGGGCCACTAATTAGATGTCATTATATACTTCATCTAGGAACATGTCTAGTACCTCTTTTGGATAAGTATTTAGCTCCTACCCCATTTCAAATTCATCCTGATTAATCATGGTATAATTGATGTTGACATTATTTAGTCCATAGGGATGTATGTGGAATTGTGAAATGGGCTTAGCTTTGATTGACACTTTGGCCCCATACCTTGTTTTTAATGCCATATATAACCAATTTTCTAAAATTTAGCCTCCAATTTTTGTAATGAACTCCCTAGATGGGCATGATTCAAAGTGAGGAGGCACATCTAGGATCAATACCTCTTGAGCCACTAAAACACTAACACAAACATCTAAGGTCATATAGAGGTATTTGATTATGTTATATGGATTGGTAGATAAACCATAAAGATAAAATAACCATTTGTAATATGGCTCAAATTTTAGACCAAAATAATCAACTATGGACTTTGGCATTACCAAGGTACTAGCCCCACTATCCATTAAGCAATTATGCACTAGAGAGTTGTCAATCATCACATAAATATGGAATGGAGGAGGCTTGATTGAACTACCTAATTTCCCTTCATGTATACCTTTGGATACATTGGTAAGGACCACATGTTCCTTTCTTGGTGTCTTTTTTATAATATTGAACTTCGACAATCCTTCTTTGAGGATGTCTACTTGGCTAGGCATGGAGAGTATGTCCCACATTAGCATACTCACATTAGAAATTTTCATTTATTAAATAATGTTTATGGGTGAGACACCAAAATTTTATTGTGATTTGGGAACCACCACTATTATTTGTTGAACTTGTGAACCTGGAGGGACTAAGACATTTCCATGATTTTGATTCTTTAGAGGTATTGGAACCTTTGGGGTGATAACAAGTTCATTTGGATTTGTTCATGAATTATTAATGGTAGGAAGCTCTCTGAATACTTCATATTTACCATCCATGTTCCTTATTTTATATCTTTTATTTTTATTCATTAAAATGTAGGCTTGGCTAGAACTATCCTGATGGTTGGATGCATAACACTCTTCTTGCTCATAATTGACCATGGTGGCATCCAGCTAGTTTGGTCCTTGATTATGCTCTTGACCTTGTGAAGGCTCTTTTGGATTGGTCATTATAGGTACCTCTACATTTTGGGCCATAAGAGCTTATTTGTACCCAAAATTACTAGCTTGATGTCATTGATCATTGAAGGCTTAGTTGAGGTCAATATTTGGGATAATATGTTGATAAAAAGACTAATTCCAAGGCATAGTACCCTCTACTTCTTAAGCCACATTAATTTAAACTAGTACCAAGGTTTTGGAAGTGTTATAAACATTAGGATTTTAGTTATTCTTCCTATTATATCCATGCTTCCCTTGTCCTTTGTTTTGACCTTGGCCCTAGCCTTGGTAGTTCCATTTGTATGGTGGCATATTTGTTTGAAAAGATTGATGATAAGGTTGATATGGACATTGATAAGGCCTATTGAAAGCTTTCTACCTTTTAACATTTATTAGTTCATTTCCCAAAGACTAAAACATGCTCTTGATCTCTTGAAAGTTATTTTGGTCTTGGGAGTCACTAGATCCACTAGTGGAAGATTTATCTTATTTTAGTGTAGGTATTGCAATAATTGTTGGTGTAGGAGGAATGAAATAAAGTGGAAGGATACCAATATGAGGTGGTTTTATTTTAATAAATAAGGGTATTGGTGGTCTAGGTGTAAGCTTTCCAACTTTAACCAGATAATTTTCTACTTTGATGGCCATATAGATTAGATCATCACTAGTTGTAAGTATATAGAAGTATATTCCCCATATAGATTGGATCATCACTATTTAAAAGCCTTCAAATAGTATAGGAAGGAAAAGTTAGGGGTTGGTCTAACTAAAACTGGGGTTATGTCCCAAGTTTTTTGGAACCTTATGTTGAAGTCTTGCATGACTTTATGAGGATATATCTTAATGGTAGTTAGTTGCTATGTGAGTGATAAATGGTCACTTTTTTACTCAAATATTTTACATAAGGCTTCTCATAATTGTCCCCATGTTTGAATGGAATTAGTAGCAAGGCCTCTATACCAAGCTAAGGCCTTTCCTTTAAAAAACATAGCTAATAACCTAATAGCTATATTTTCTTTAGTGAAATTATGGATATTACAAAAATTAGCTATGTCCATGAGGTGCTCAAAAGGTATTATATCTTGGTCACCAACATAATAAGGAACACTTTTAATGGTTTTAACTTGGATAGGATCATATTGATCTAGGTCTAGAGGACTTTGGCCATTAAAATTGACAAAATATCTAGGGGTTACCATGGATATACAAGGGTTTAATAAAGGTCTTCTTGTAGGGGTAGGCCTTGAAAATAACATAGGAGAAAAGGTTATTGTTAGTAATTTAGCTTGTCAAGGCTGAATTACTTCCCCTATCAATTGAAAACTTTCAAAAATCTAGCCATTACCCTTTTCAATGCCACTTAGGGCTTGGATTAGGTTTAAAAACATATATTCATTAGATTTTTGAAGCCATTCTCATATTATTTCTAGAGCTAAACTAGAAATTGTAATCTAGACTATACATCAATAAAATAGATTTTATTTTTATTTTGCATATGAGTTTTGATAGATAATAGAGTGTAATTGATTTTGTATCAACATATAAGTGAGATTATATCTCATTTTGGTAGGTTCATTCATCACCTATTGATTTCTATCTCACCTTATGTAGGTCATTTGAAGAGGTAAAAAAGGAATCTTGTAATCCAAAATTATTTCAACCTTTCATCTGAAATATTTATTCTAAAGAGAAATATAAGACTTTTTTTGGTTTAAATACATGATTTAATTTCAATAAATTCTAGAGGATATAAATAATTAAGATGCATCACTCTTTTAAATAGAATTTTCCCTTCAGTTTCCCCTTTTTATTTTCATCCAAAAATCATAGTAAATCATTAGATTTAACTGATAAATCTTAAGGGAACCAAACCTCTCTAGAGGTTCTTCTTAGTATAGAGTCACCCACACTCTGAGAAGTTCCAATTGTATCAGTTGGAGTGAGGGTCTATTTTACACATCTTTAATCAGGATGCACTCTAGAGTGATAATAATTTTTGGTACACATGATGGAACCACTTATTCACACTTTTGAATTATTATCTATGTATATAAGTATATTATTCATTTCCAAAATTTCATTTTCATATTTTTATATTTTTCATGCCACCAAGAGTTTTCACAAGATCCACTACAAAAGGGAAAGAAATAAATTTATCTGAGCTATCTTTCAAATTAGTAAAGAAGAAGAAATCATCTCATTCAAATCTAAATCCTACACCTTCTATTTCCCCTACTATTGTATAAAATCCTCTTGTTCTAGCCAATATCATTTAGCCAAATATTGTTTTAAATCCTATACCTCAAATGGCTATTCTTAGAAGATATGATTTTGTTGCATTCAATGGTGGTAGTCCTCTAAATCTCAATTAATGATATGATAATTTAGTTTTTACTCTAAAGGATTTTCCTTATTTTACAAGAGAAAATCCAAAAACTCATATATAACATATTACAAATATTTCTATTCTTTGTTCAATGCATCATGTGACACATGAAAATGTAGCAATGAGGTTTTTGGTAACTTCTTTCAAAGGGAAGGAACTTCAATGGTACAAAGGTTTAGCTCCTACATTAATCAACAACTGGGATCAATTTGGATAAATTATGTGCAACCATTTTGAAGACAAAATAGATCATCTTTCACTTGTGGAGTAGCTTACAATAATTAAGAGATTCAATCATGAATTCATGGTGGATTTCAATTACAAATTCTAGAATACTTAGGATAGAATTTCTGTAGTGATCAAGCATACACCCAACCATGCTTTCCTATACTATCTAAAGACTCTTAATTTAGATGTGGATATAATGATCCAATCCATGGGAGGTAATACTTTACCTAAAGATTTTGAAGTATCATTCAAAGATTAAAATTACTTTATACAAGCAGGCAAGTTATCTCTAAGGCCTCTGATGCCTCTTTTTCTAGAGATTCATCTTCTTGCTCTAACTATTACTTCAATTATAGAGTCATCAAAGTTTCATCAAATATAAGGCGATCAAAATGATAGATTGGGGAAGATAGAGAGTCTTATTAAGGCTTAGTCTAGTAAGTTGGTTGTAATAGAGAGGTAACAAGCTCTACCATATAGACCACATCAAAATACTAATCAGAATTATTAGCCCATTAGGCAATCCTATCAATCAAATAAACAAGGTCAAGGTCATAATTATAAATTAATGGAATATAATCATAATGCTCCAAGAGATTCAAGACATGTTTTTCCAACTTAGAGAAATTATTCTCAAGAAGGAAATTGGAACAATTAATGGGATCAAGTAAACAACATGGTAATAACTCCAACTAGTGAGATATCTCATCAATCTTTCATGCATCAAAGTTTAATTCTTATTTTATTTAAAAATCATCCATCATCTTAGAATAAGGAAGCTTCTCTTTCTCAAGGAGACATTCCTTCATTCACTAAAGTATAAGTGCCAAATCAACAAGGAGAAGGTAATGGTAAAACACCTACTGAAACTACATTTTTTAACTTTTAGGAAGGTGACAATTATTTTGAGCACTTAGCTGCAAATCAAAGTTAATATTTACCTAATATTTATAATTTAGTTACAGCCCATACTAGATCGAAGAAAAGAGAAATTGGTGAAGGTTCAGGTCTTGATAGGGCATCCCCTTCTTCTCAGCCACAATAAAAGACAATTACACATGAGATACCTCAAAAAAGTTTAAATCAACAAGCTCAAGATCCAAAAGATAAGAACATGAAAGGGCCTTACATAATTCAATTCACATAACATTTAGAAGCTCCTTCTACTCCTAGATTATAGTCAAGGGAAACCTCTTCTCCAATCATTAGTATGGATCATATGAGGAATAATTTAGAATCAATTTCAATGTGGGATACTCTACTAATCATAGGACAAAAGGAGTATTTGCAAGATGAACTTTCAAAGCTAAAAATCTTTGAGGGACCATCTAAAAAGGAAATAGTAAGTGCTATCCTAAATATTTCTAATCTAGATGTTGAATCCCAACCTCTTAAGGTGATAAAACCTCCTCCATTTTACCTTTCTATTATCATTGGATATTATTTTGTTCATAATTATATGATTGATAGTGGGGCTAGTACTTTTGTCATGCCCAAATTAATAGCTGATAAGTTAGGATTGTAATATGAACCCCATGAAAAAGGTGTTTTGTAATTATATGGATCTCCTACAAATACTGTAAGTGTTTTGAAAGATCTAAAAATCATACTTGCTACTTTTCCAAATTTCACCATTTTATAAGATGTTGTTGATTTACTTCTATATTTTACACTATGCCTATCTAGAGATTTCACTAACAAAATAAGAGGTTACCTTTCCTCAGATTGGTCATACATGGTTTCAATAACTAGGTATGGAACCAAAGTAACTATAAGATATTATCCTATTTCTATATTTCATCTTAAACCATATATGCCAAATATGTCAAATGCGAATTACATTATTTTAGAAGAAGATGATAACATCATTGAACAAGAGACTTATAAGCCTCTTGAAGGCATACCAAATCTTCTCATATATGAGTGGGATGTTGATAATCATGGACATGAACCCTATAAAAGTATTTAAGATGCTATTTTTGAAGTCTATTGTATGCATGAAGAGGGTGACTTATTGCCTGGTCTCACTAGCTCAATGTAGGATCAAGGAGTTTAAAAGCTACTCTTTGATGGATCTAGAAAAAAGAATGGAAGTGGGGATAGTTTTATGTTTATTTCACCATAAAATAAAAGGTATTATTATTTTAATATATTTTATTTTAGTTGTACTTCCAATACTGTAGAGTATGAAACTCTTATTTATGGTCTTCAGTGGGCTATAAAGAGGGATATTAAGCTCTTATAGGTAAAAGGTGATAGTGAGTTGGTAGTATAGCAAGTTAGAGGTTTAAGTGAAGTAAATAATCCTATTTTGAAGGCCTAAAAAAATATATTTTGGAATCTCATGGAATATTTCCTTGCATTTGACATTCACGCCATTCTTAGAGGAGCAAATCAACATGTAGATAGACTTGTTACCATAAGAGCACGATATGTTATTATGGATCAGATTAAAGATAATAAAAATAAGATGAAAATCAAGGTTGTATGTAGGCATTCAGTCCCAAAAAATTATTTAGATTATAATTTTTTTGATTTTGATTAAAAAATAGCATATTTTCTATAGAATAAGGTAGAGTTTTGCCAAAGAAATCATGATAAATTGCAAGATCAATATGAAAATCAAATTGTGCAATTGAAATAAAACATGATGCCAAAAAGTTTGGTGACTTTAGAAAAAATATTTAATGAATATGATCAGCTAATAAAGGATAAAGTGAGTATTTCTTCCAATAAATATCACTACGAGCAAATTAAAATTTATAAAGGTAAGCTACTAAAGCTAGGCAAAGTTAATACTGATTCTGAGATAGTGACTTTCATTTATTTATGTCAAGAATTCATGGATGTATTTTCTTGGGAATACCATGATTTGAAAGGTTTTGATCCTAGATTAGCACAACATACTATTGAATTGGAACAAGATGCAAAAATTTTAAGATAAAAGCAAAGGAATATCAACCCCAAGGTTGAAATTCTCATGAGGAAAGAGATTACAAAGCTAATTAAATCAGGCATTATTTTTCCTATAAATCATTAAATATGGGTAGAAAATATTTTACTAATAAGAAATAAGAATGGAGAGATAAGGTTATGTGTATATTTTAGAGATCCGAATAGAGTATCACTTAAGGATCACTATCCACTTCCTTCCATGGATCAAATTTTGTAGAGAGTATCAGGTTCATAGAGGTTCTCTTTACTATATGGGTATTCAAGATACAACCAGATATTGGTAAAGGAGTAAGATAAGTATAAAATAGCTTTCACCACCAAATGGGCTACTTTTTCTTACAAGAAGATGTTGTTTGGACTCTCCAATGTTGGAGCTACTTTCCAAAGGGACATGAATGTTGATTTTCATGGTCTATTGAGTGAAATGGTTTTAGTCTATCTTGATGATATTAAAGTATTTTCAAAGAATCCTAATGATCATCTAGCATATTTAAAAAATGTTTTTGATAGATGTAGATAATTTGGAGTCTCATTGAATCCAAAGAAATATATTTTTTTAGTGTATGAGGGGAGACTTCTTAAGCATGTAGTGTTCAAAGCTGGTATTTCCATTAATCTAGAGATAATAGAGGTAATTATTACAATATAATTGCCTAAACATAATAAATGATTATAGATATTCTTGGGTAAGATAAACTTTATTAGAAGATTCATTCCTAGTTTTGTAGAACTAGTAAAGCCACTTACTCAAATGCTAAAGAAACACCAAGAGTTCACTTGGAGTAAAGAAGATAAAAGGAGTTTTAAAGATATAAATGAGGAAATTATATAATTTCCTAATTTTCTCAATATGGATTTAAATAAATATTTCTTCTTGTATGCTTACTCTACTTCTAGTACTATTTCAGCCATGCTTATGCAACAGAATGATGAAGGTTTGGAACAACCCATTACTTTATTTAGTAAATATTTAGAGGGTTATGAGGAGAGGTATTATTTTATATAAAAAAATGTTCTTATTTTTATAATATGTATAAAAAAATTTAGACATTTGGTTTCAAATAATAAGAGTATACTAATGGCTACTCATCCAACTGTGAAGGATTTCATTCTCAATAGAGACTTGAGTGAAAAGAGAGTTGGATGGGTCACTAAATGCATGGAATATGGAATTTAATTAAATGTTAAAAATATGATATGAGGCAAAGGATTATTTTAATATCTCGTAGAAGATGTGAAAGAAGAAAAAGAAGCAATTGTGACATTTCAAGACACTCAACATGAAGGTGAAAATACACCTCCTACAAGCTGGACACAGAACATTGATAGATTTATTCAAACTAGAAAATTTCCAAGGGGTTTAAATGAATCACAAAGAAGAAACTTCAGGCTGTAATTATTACCATACATTTTTATTTATGGAGTGCTTTTCAAAAAAAACATTGGAGGTATGCTTTTGAGGTGTGTTGAATTAACTAGTCAATTTGACAAGCTTTTAAACAATTTCATGATAGTCCTTATAGAGGTCATTTTGTAGCCAAGACCATAGATAAAAAAATAATTATATATATTTATTTTTTCCCCAATTTATTTATAAATTCACATGCATGGGTTAGGAAATGTACCAAGTGTGCAATGTTTGTAGGGAAATAAAGACTAGCTGTTATGCCACTAAAGCCAATTCAGGTTAAGCAACCTTTCATGCAATGGGGTTTAGACTTCATTATAATTATGAATCCTCCATCTAGTGATAGTAATAAGTGGGTATTGATAGCTATATATTATTTCACCAGGTGGGTGAAAGTAGTGCCTTTGAAAGAGGTAAATGAGAATTTCATGCTTGAATTCTATGAGAGTCTAATCACTCATTTTGGAGCACCTTTTACTATCATATTAGATAATGATTTGGAAATAAATAGTAAAAATGTATATGAATAGGATATTTAAAATTTTATTTATTTGAAATATTCATCAAATCATTATCCATAGGGTAAAGGACTAGTTGAGTCTACTAACAAGAACCTGATTCAAATCATCAAAAGAATAATGGAAGATAATCAGAGATCTTGGAATACTAAGTTAAAGACTACTTTGTGGGCTGATAGGATCACCCATAATAAGTCCATTGGTAATTCACCTTATCTCCTAGTTTATAGAAGGGAAGCAAGGCTACCTATCTCATTAGAGCTTCCAATTTTGGAGCCTTCACACCAGTTAGAGCTTCTAGAAAGTGATGCAATGGAAGTCAGAATGAACAAACTGAGAGAATTGGAAGAGATAAGAGATGATGATATGAAAACCATGTGGTCAAATCAGAAAAAATTCAAGAATATATTTGATAAAAGAGCTTCATCAAAAACATTTTAGCAAAGAGACATATTACTTAAATGGGATGAAGAGTGTGCAAATCTACGTAAGCACTCCAAATTTGATAGCCTTTAGAGTGGAGCTTATATTATCACTAATTTTAAGAAGAGAAATGATTTTTATTTATCCAAATTGAGTGGATAATATCTTCCCATTTTGATTAATGGGGTGTTTCTTAAATACTACTATTAGAAGAGTCACTCATTTGTACATAGTCATAGTTTCATTCCTCTAAGTGCATATTTGCACATGCTTTCAGTAGTTATTTTTCCTTTCCATGTTGTTTTTGTCCTTTCATCTAGGTAAATACATGTACATTTTTTTTTTTTTTTCATTTTATCCTATTATGTCTTGGTCTACAAGTTTTCCCAATTTCAGTGTTTGTCATAGTCTATCCTTGCCAGAGTTCTAAGTTCTTTTGACCAACAGGTTAGTCAACCCTAAAAATCACCAAATTTTTTATTAATTTTGATTTTTAAGGCCAAATTACTACCCTTATCAATTTAAATATTTCAAAAAATCTAGTCCTTACCCTTTGCAAATGGTCAAACTAGTTAATTATGGTCTAAAAATGCAAATTTTGGTCAAAAACATCAAAAATAGGTTTAAAAAATCATTAAAAATGATTTCAAAATTCATTAAATTATCTCATAATTGATTTATTCATGTTTAAAAGGGTGAAAATATCCTAATTCTAAAATTTTAAGTCATGAAAATGTCATTTGATATCTTTAATAAGCTAAAAGGGCCCAAAAAACCCCTCCCATGTGCCATTTTCCACTTTTAAAGTATGAAAAAGGTTTAAAAACTCTAAATTTTCATTATTGTCATGTATTAATTATCAAAATTTCCATTTAAAGTGGTGGAGAATGATATTTAGCTTTTAAAAGGGCAAAACAAACTTTTTTCACCCATTTTACAAGAGGAGTAAGAAATATGTATGATTTCCATACAATACAAGCTAGGGATTATCATATACAGGGAATATCCAAGCTTTAATGGGTAGAGTTTCAAGGATATTCAACTTGTTCTAAGATTTTGGGAACTTTTTATATCTCTCCATGGAATTTTTAAGGTGTTTTTCATCTAATTCAAGGTTAAGAAAAGGTCTCAAAGTTAGATAATCAATCTGTAGTGTTGGTAAGCTTGCAAAGAGAATTTGTAAGGTCCAAGAAGAGGGAGGCAACCTCAACTTTTTAATAAATTCATGTTTTCAGGGTTTACATCATGGTTTTCATGTTTTCAATTAGTTTCTTAAATAAATCCTCCAAAATATCCACTATTTAAGCCCATTTACATGCTTCCATGTGTCTCAAATGGGCCTAGATTAACATATTATAAAGTTTGTTTACAAATTTTGAGGTTTTTGAAAAATTCTAGGTTTGAATTGGGTTCTCTTTATCTCCTCTAATGGTCTATAATTTCATGTTGTGATAGGATGGAGGTTTCAAGTTTGCATATGTTCCATCATCCATGGTTTTGTCATGCTCCTTCATCCTCCTTTCCCACCTTCACCTCACTCACCCCATATAACTGTCATAATTTGCCTTTTCACTATGTTTTCACTTAATTTTCACCCTCCTTTAATGATTCCCTCATCCTTCCACCTTCCTTTATCCCTCCACCCTCATCCCCACTTACATTCAAAGTACCATTGTTAAGGAGTCAAAGGTTGATCAACAAGCATCATCAAAGCATGAGAAGAGAGTTTGTAGCCCTGTAGAACATCAAGAACTATCATGGAAGTCTATATCTAATTCATATACAGTCATGAAAACCTAATAAAAGATATGAATCTCAAAAGGGAAAAGACATTTATTATGTTCTATAGGAAATGACTTTATTTATTGAAAAAATGGATGTTTTCAAGGTCAAACATGTTTTTGATATTTTCTTAAGGTTAATTTCAGACAATTCCATACATAGGCCATGTATGCATAGTCATGATTTAAGGGACCATTGTGATTATATTCAAAAAGTGTTTGAAAAGGGTTTTGGAAATATTTTAACCATGATTTTTCATTGAAGGTTAGACCTAAAAGAGTTTCACTTATGAATTTTATGTGTCTTAAGATGCTTAGAGTCATATTTTTATAAAGCTCACCTACAACCCTACTAGGCTCCTATGGGCTTACTCTCAAGTTTTAAGCACACTCAAGTTTTGATAATAGTCAATCGGTCATTATGGACTATGATTGGTTAATATTTTGGTTGACTTTGGATAGTAGGGTGAGTGATCCCTTTATAAGGATAACATATAAAGTATATATGGGGTAATATGTACAAAATATCACCCTACAACCTATCCAAGCACCTACATGCCTATGAATTCAAGATAGAGAAGGCCTACTTGATAAGACCAAGGAATCTTCTAGGTTGTGACTCTAATCCATTATCATGGAGTATATTGAAGGTTTATAGGTTATACACATTCACTTAAGGGAGCTAGAGTATAGAGGAATATAACATTGAGAAGGACTTGAGGTATGTGATAGTAACCTACAGTCAACTCAAGGCATGTTACAACCAATAAAGAGGTCTCAAATATAAGGGAAGTTTATAAGGTTTAAGACTTTCATGTGGGATGGTTGAGTTTTGAATATTTTTTGACTTCAATTAAGGACTTTTGCTTATCATTGACACTTTATGTATTGTCAAGCCATCAAAGCATTCTCAAAACCTTGAACCCTGATCCATATAAAACCTTATAAGTATCTAAAGTTAAAGGAAGGGTTGGTTTGTTCATAAGTGTTAATGATATAGTGTCTTGAGTGCTTTATTAAAATCAATGGTAATCATCATCCAAGAGGGAGCTAGGGTACATAGTCATGTGATGCCTTGATAGGGGCCTATGAAGGACAAAATTCAAACCCTACAAGCCTATACAGAACTCTCCTATAACTAGGTATGAGTTTGGATTCCAAAGAGACCTCATGGAAGTTATTAACCTAAGATACTAATAGATCAATATGTAAGATGGAAATTATTAATTCATGACGTGATGGGGACAACAAGGTGGTCTTCATTCCCAATTTCTAGCCTACAGTACCCTCAACACTCACCTATAACCATTTTCAAGGGCTAATAGCATGAGGAAACACAGTCAAGCCTATTCAAGATTTGTGATAGTGTGAGAATCAAAAGGATATGGTATAATAAAATAAAACACATGATAGAATTATGTGAATTTTTAATGGAAAACCTTGTTATTTCATATCAAATCCCTAGATAATGCTCATCTACATCCAAAGACCACCTAAAACCAGGTAGGGTTTTATTTTCTACAATCAAACATACTTTTTAGGGGATTGAGAACCTAAAAGATATCAAAATTAGAGTAAATGATGAAGAATTACCTAAATTAAGTTAAACTATGTAATTAAAGGATATGTGTCATTATCTAAGCAATGCCTTATAGGCATGTATAGAACTTATCTACAGTGGTAAGGGTTTAGTCATTAAACAAGCTTTCCAAGGAATATAAGCATCCCTCATCTAGGGTTGTGAAAGACACCAATATGGCATCTAATGCGTCAAATAGCCAAGAGTTAGGTCATCTAAATTATGCCAAGGTTTCAAGCAAAGCATTTACAACCATACAAATAAACCTTCAGGGCTGTAGTATAGCCAAAAGGGGCCTAGTTATTGATAAAATAAACTCTTGAGGGAAAGAGGGTTAGTTTGGTCATCAAAAGGGCTTGAGTGAGTAGATTGGAAATATATAAAGGATAAAAAATAAATGGAGGGATATCTAAGTATAAAATAAATTCATATTCCTCTTAGATGACTCCTTCCAGCCATTAAAAGATAACCCTGTAATCAAGTGACAGTGTTAAGGGAGTTGTCAAGGGTTTCTAGTCATTTTTAAGGAGGTATTGGATTGAAAATATGATTGTATTTAAAAATAAGGAGGATATAATTTTTTTTTTCAAATTTTATAGCCTCAAGAAACTAGGAAGAACCACCTACAGTCAATCAATTTGACCTTTTACAAACCACTCAAAGCAATCAAGTCTATATTAGTAAAAGAAAATCTTTTCAAGTGAAAGAATATGGTGTGGGTGAAGTTATTATTTAGCTAAGAAAATATATTTAGTGGTAGAATAGTGTGGGGTGTAATGTATGCCTTTAATTTTCATATCAAGAATCAAGGTAAGTGATCAACACTTACAACTACCTTGGAGCACCCTACAGTCATTATCAATGAGACCTATAGGTAGTACAAATATGAGGGCTACTTGTTAGTCTTAGGATATTATTAATAGTTCAAGAAGATTTTTTTAAAAAGGTACATAGAAATAATTTAGACTATCATTTCTATAAAAGGTATCAAGGTGAAGATGACAATACAAGTGCATTGTATGGAGTATGCACAAGGTAAAGTCCAAAAAACTTGCTTAAAGGAAGCAAATGGATATAAACATGTGATTTTGAATGCTAAAAATGATGTAAATAGTCTTAGAAAACCTATTGAGGATGGAATGGAAACTAATATGATCATAATACATCAACATACATCTTTGAAATTAAAAAACACAGTCATTTGATAGGCCTAATTGCCTTGTTGGAGGTCAAGGTATGCTTGAAAACAAGGATAGAGGTTCTTTTCAAACTATTAAAGAGGATATTGAGATAAATTAAGAATTTTTTGACCTTAAAACCTATAAAATTCATGAAAATAACCTTAAAAACACCATATCTTAGTCAAATATACAAACAATCCATGCACATAGATCAAAATTGAGGGATAATTAAAGGTTTTAGGAGCTACAGGTGGAGTTAAGAACTAAAATTTTGTACACAAGGTCATAATGAGTTGGATAAAAATTTGAATAATTTTAATTTCCATTGGAAAATTTTAAATATTTTTTATTTTGTCTCAGACCTCAACCTATTTTTTTGAGGCCACCATTGGAGTATGCTTCATTCTAGAGTGCCTTAGAAGCTTATAAGACCAAGTAAAGGATTTAAAATCATGGGATGATGTTTTTAAAATCATAATAATACCTATATAGAGTGTTAAAAATCTAAATTTTATGCAAGCTATGCTCATACAGGTTTATGCAAGTAAATAGGAAAATAGGCCAAAGATGCATTTTTTTGACTTTTCAAGAAAAAATGGATTTTAAATTTTTTTTGATAGCATGGTAAAGGTACCATAATTATTTTTTCATGATTTTAGAATCTTGAAAGGAACTATTTTCATTTTAGTGAAGTTTTTCACTTTTTTATAGTTCTAAGCACCCTTCCAAGTCTCTTGTTTCAAAATGCTTGTTTTGTTCACCATGTGTGGTGTTTGGTTGAAATATATTAGTATTTTTTAAGGAAAAATATGTAATTATAATTCATAAAAATTTTATATCATTTTATGGGATGTGATTTATGAATA
>JARHVA010002839.1:2327500-2330621 GCA_037957365.1 Torreya grandis | reverse complement strand
TGTCCCAGATGAAGGGTGGAGGATGGCTCTTAAAAATATCAAAAGGAGATTAATATTAACCCTCCATCTTGCATGTGAGATGGATGGTGGAGAATTCTCCTAAAAATATCTTTGTGATAGTCAGTGTGGGATTTTAATATTATTTCCAAACTTAAGGGTGGAGAACCATTCTCAAGAAATAATATGGATAACCAATGTGGGCCTTCCATCTTATTTCCAAGATGAAGGGTTGAGATTGATTCCCAAAATATCTCACAAGATTTATTGTGGGGCCTTCATCTTGTATCCAAGATGAAGGGTGGATAATAATCTTTTATATTGTTTCATTTAGTAATTGGTGGGATCATAAAAGGATATTCCATAGGATCTCAAAATTATTTAAATGAAGATGCCTATTAGAAAGAAAAAAGGAAGAATTTATAATTGAAAGAAAATTTATAATTCCATTTGCATAGACTTATATTTAGAAGAATGATTAATTAAATCAATCAAAGATCAATTTAATTAATACAATGTGGATAATAAATTATAATAATGATTTAGAGAAGGGGAAGTATTTGAATTAATTGACCAGAGAAGGAAAATTAGTGGATTGATTAGAGTAGAATAATTAATCAAAAAAATGATCAGAATGATAATTAAACAAATTTAATATGATAAATTATCCCACCTAGGGATTCCCCAAGGTAAATTTGAACTCATACATTAGACAAATAGATGAATCTAGGTTGAATAGATGATTTTATACCTGTTTGTATACAATTTATGATAAGTCATTCCATTTTACAATTTTAACATGAAAGTGATAAAAATGGAGTGTCTACATTTTCCCCTATTTAATAAGGTGTTTTAAGATGTAGATGTAGTAATTAATTCTCAAAAATATAGAAAAAATGTAAAAAAATAGTGGATGAAAAATTAAATGATGAAATAATGGATACTATGATTTCTTCATTCCCAACTGACAGGGACAAAATATTGAATTGAAAGATAAGAGGTTATTTTTAATGAAATTAGTTAAGGATTATGCCCCACTGAAAGGGCATGTATTTATGAAGGATGTGGATGGAATCTCAAAAAATAGAGGAAGAATATAGAATGAAATATAAGATTAAATCATGGAAAATATTACACCACTTTTGATAATACTTGCATGCTTTGATTTTTGATGATGTTGAATTGATTTACCCCAAATAGGTTATATTAATTTACTTTACCCCAAATAGGGTGGATTTTATTTGATGAATTGATAGAGTGATTGATTTGTAATAATAGATTAAATATTTAACTTATTGCATAAATTAATGATGATATGAATGATTGTATTTGATAAGTTGACATAAACATGTGTGATAATAGTATAATGAATTTTTGAAGAATCAATAAAAAAACCAAACACACAAAAATGTTCAAAGGATGAAATACAGAAGAATGGAAAAAAATAATGATTGAAGAATGATATGATTAGATTTTGATAATATGTATGTTGATAATAATGAAACAAAGGTGGTTGAGATGACCTCAAAAATTGCTTGGTACTGAGCATTGCCTACATAGTATAAAAATACCTCAAGTCAATGTAGTTCTCCTAGAAATTAGGAGAGAATATGATGAAGAATTGAATATATGATTATAATAATAATTTTTTATCAATGTGTATGAGTCTCTTTTACATGATTATTTTGATATTCACATCTTGATGAACATATATGTAGCTAGAATGTCATCTGTGTTGATTTAATCATAAAACTATGATGTTGTGAAGCAGTTAAAGATGGTTGAGATGATTGGATTTGATAAGATATAATGTAAAGGGAGATAATTATTCTATGAAATTAATGATTTAAAACCTTTGGTACTTTATTTTTAATTTTTAAAATGACAATATACATTATGATATAAAACACCATGATGACCTAGTCATAATGTGCAAAAGAACTAACCCTCAACTAGTAAATAGTAGAAAATAATACACCAATGATAAAATCCATGATGAAAATGTTTATGTATGAAAATATATGGACTCAAGTATAAGTGCATGATGAGGGACACCATGATGATGTCCTTGTTTACACAATGGATTGAGTTAAGGTAACAAAAAAAAAGTAAAAAAAGCAAACACACAAACATGAAATCAAAAAGAAATATAAAGCATCTTGTCATGAATCAAGTCAAAATAAACATGATAAACTCAATGGATTTCCAAAAGTAAGGATACATGCAATGGGAATAAGTGGGAATAAAACATCCCAAAATAAATTGTACTAAATAGGGTGGAAGTGGCAAATTTGAATTAGAGAGATTTGATTTATCTTTGCCCCAAATAGGGTGGATTTGGGAAAGACACATCCCAATGGTAGATGATTTGATTAGAATAATATTGATGAATAATTATTGACTATACTTAAGACAAGACAAATGTTTTTGGATTTTGTGGTTGTATATATTTTTTAGAGATCATGGCCTTTTCTGATTTTTAGGATGTTTTAATGTTATGAATGTTTAGGATTTTAAAAAAAATTGAATGTTTTTGAGTTTTTGGAATCTCAAATCAATGGAGAACTATGATATCTAAAATTATTTGTCTTAAAAAATGGTGTGAGCATACATTTAAAGGTGGCTGAATTGACCTCATAAAACTGAGCACTGCTTACATAAGCCAAATGGACCTCAAGCCACTAATTATTTAATCAATACTAGGATTAGAATGTGATAAGTATGAACAAGTAATGAAATATGATTAATATGATCATGACTGAGATTGAGAATTTTTAACACACAAAAAATGAGAGCATGACATTAACTCACAAAATGGTGAGATCATGGGAATTAGGTCCCACTTTTTAAGATGTCACACTCATAAGGAGATGAAAATTAACTATGAGGTACATCAGTATGTGCCACCTAACTAAAAATGATTAGAAATCCAAGCTGAGTAACATGATGACAAATATTAAATGATGTCATATTAGAGATGGACATAGATTGGGAAACTTTGTGGGATGATAAGGGATTTTTGGAACATTTGAACTATTTAGGGATTTTTGGAATATTTGAACTGATTGGAATATTTGAAATATTTTGGGATTTTTATAATAAGATATAAACAATAGTATTTAAC